>JAGFNQ010007357.1:0-242644 GCA_024364735.1 Boesenbergia rotunda | reverse complement strand
GACTTTTATGGAAGAAAATAACTAAACAAGTTTATATGAACTTTAACACTAAAGTTTGTACCAATCTTGACTCCTATGCATTCCTAACACCAATTACATGTTTTATAACCTTGCTAAAGCATTATGAAATGTGAATGCAACTTTTCTAAGCATAATTGAGCAATAAAACTTAATTCAAAAGAGAAGCTAGCACTATCTTGGCACATGCATCAATAACTCCAACAAAGTATCAATATTCTAAACTACTCACACTTCTACTCATCCAATGCAATCATAAGGATATGTATGCTAAATGAAATGACATGAAATCTTTACTCTAAGAAATTGAGCATGTAAAACTATCCAAAACTTAATGTTCGCTAGACTCCATAAAGCAAGAACTTGAAATTTGAATAAACTAAAACATTGTAATTCAAATAACTAAATTGTCTCGTCTCAAGGATCTCTCCAAAATCAGCCACCACACACACTTTACTCAGCACCGCCTCGTCGCCTTCCTTCAGAATTGCTTGCCTTTACCTTTATCTGCAGTAAGAGGAAATGCAACTAGTAAGCAAAAAGCTTAGTAAGTACTATCTAGCTCACAAAATCTCGAAATGTGCAAACATGCTTCTTGAACAATATGAAATCACATGAGATACTTATATGCTTGAAAGAAAACTAAGAACATGTATAACTCAAAACATGCATACTCAAGCATAATAAATCTCAATTTACTTTTCTTGGCTCAACTTGAAACTTTAGCTATTCTTTAACTTTTTGAAAACTTTCTTAAACTTTAGAAAACTTTGCTAAAGCATATACTTGAAAATAATAATCACTTGGATCCACTGAAGACGTAAGTACCATCTGATATGCGCGTTCCCTAAAAGGTTGGGGTAGCGAGCCACCAATCCTAATAGAGCAGACCTTGGTCTACCAGGGCCAAGACCTTGGAATTGGACACCTGGATTTCTTTAACGACGCCCTTGGACGCCGGGTACTGGCCTTATAAAATAAAATAGCTTTTCTTTCTTTTCTTTCTTATCTGTAAATGCCTTGGCATTTTCTGGAGCACCTTGCGTGCTAAAATCCCTAAGTCTTGACTTTTGGGGATTTCTTAAGGCCTTGGCCTTTTCTTTTCTTATCTTTATCTTTCTTTTCTTTTCTCATAGCTTTTCTTGGCCCTAAACTCACATAGGGTATTAATCAACATATATAAGCATATAATGAACTAAGATCACATGCAAAAATCTTAACAAGAAGTAAATATCTCTTTTAAAAACTTTTAAAGGAAATTCTCGCGGAAAAACCGCCTCTTACTGCAGGTGAGCAGTACTTACATTGATATCTTGGACTTACAACCAAGATTAACGTCTAGGACTCGAGAGAAACTTGAGATCTCGGAGAATTCTTCACGTCTACGCGTTCCTCTCGCCGCGGGGATCCCGAATATAGAATTATCTCTTGGAGAAGAGCCTTAACCGGCCCCCTAGAGCTTGGTGTAGTTTCGCCCAGAAGAGGAGGGGTCGGCGTGAGGGTTTGGAGAGGAGAGAAAATAAAACTTCTCTCTTTAATTACCTATTTATACTTATGGGGCGGATTAACCTAACTACACCTTAAATATAGGTCTCTCCATCCTTTTCTGTGCTTGATACCCTAGCCCAGCTGGTCGCGCGCGTTTCTGGTTTCGTGCTGGTCGCGGGTTCGATCCACCAGCTGCACTTAATTGGTTTTTCCATTTATACTTATGGGGGCAAATCGACCTAACTACTCCTTAAATATAGGTCTCTCCTTCCTTTTCTGTGCTTGATACCCTAGCCCGGCTGGTTGCGCGCGCGGGCTGTTTCGTGGTGGTCGCGGGTTCAATCCACCGGCTGCCCTTAAACGTTTTTATTATTTTTCTTTTTATTTTTCTTTTTCTTTTTCCAAAAACACCAAACGGACTCGGAAAATTCCATAAAAATACTCTAAAAATTCCTAAAAATATCTAGAATATTTCTAAACCATTTCTAAATAATTCTAAGGACTTTAAGTACTAAAAATGGAAATTTTGGGGCGTTACAATCCCCCATACCTTATAAAAAGTTCGTCCTCGAACTTAGAATAATTCTGGATATCTCTCTCTCATGCTGTCCTCACGTTCCCAAGTAGCCTCTTCATGCTTTTGATTCTGCCAGATGACCTTCACTAGTGGCACTTCTTTGTTTCTTAATCTTTTAACTGCTTTGTCCACTATCTGTGTCGGTCTGCTCTCATAGCTAAGATCTTCTTGAATCTGTACTGACTAAGGCTGAATCACTTGGCTAGGGTCGTGAACACACTTCTTTAGCATAGAGACATGAAATGTACTGTGGATAGCTGACATATCCTCTGGTAAGTCCAGCTCATAGGCTACCTTCCCAACTCTCTTTATAATCTCATAGGGTCCTATGTAGCGAGGACTTAGCTTGCCCTTCTTGCCAAATCTCACCACTCCCTTCATGGGAGCGACCTTGAGAAATACTGAATCTCCAACTTGGAATTCAAGTGGCCTACGGCGTGTGTCAGCATAACTTTTCTGTCTACTCTGAGCAGTCTCAATCCTCTGGCGGATCGTCTGGATAGCCTGAGTGGTCTCATCTATAAGCTCAGTCTGGCTGCCTAGTTCTGACTCCATCTCTTTCTTCTCACCAGCTTCTTGCCAACATATGGGTGATCTACATTTCCTGCCATATAATGCCTCATAAGGTGCCATCCTGATGGTGGCCTGATAGCTATTGTTGTAGGCAAACTCAGCTAAGCACAGAAATTTGCACCAACTACCTTTAAAGTCCAACGCACAAGCCCTGAGCATGTCTTCTAAAATCTGATTTACTCTCTCAGTTTGTCCATCTGTCTGGGGATGGAAAGCTGTGCTGAACTGAAGTCTGGTGCCTAGGGCGTCTTGAACACACCTCCAAAAATGGGAGATGAACCGCCCATCTCTGTCAGAAACGATCGACTTCGGAACTCCGTGAAGCCTGATCACTTCTTTCACGTACAGCTGTGCTAACCGCTCTACTGAATGCGATAACTTGATGGCTAGGAAGTGGGCAGACTTGGTCAATCTATCCACTATCACCCATATTGCATCGTGTCCATGGGTGGTCCTTGGGAAACCTGTGATAAAGTCCATGGATATCTCTTCCCACTTCCACTCTGGAATGGGAAGTGGCTGTAGAACTCCTCCTGGTCTCTGGTGTTCCGCCTTGACTCTCTGGCAGGTCAAGCAGGTACTGATATATCTGGCCACGTCTCGCTTGAGTCCAGACCACCAGAACCTTTTCTTTAAATCTTAGTACATCTTGGTAGAACCAGGATGCATAGAGTACGGGGTACTGTGGGCTTCTTCAAAATATTCTTTCTTAGTTCCTCATCATTGGGGACGCAAAGGCGGTCTCCAAGATAGAGGATGCCACTATCTGATACTCGAAACTCTGAATTTTCTGCCTCTTGGATCTCCTGCTTGATCTTCTGGATCTCTGGGTCTTGACTTTGCTTTCTTTGTATATCCACAAGCAGGGTTGACTCTAGAGTCAATGCAGAAAGTTGCCCAATTATTACCTCGACTCCAAAATCCTTTATTTCTTTCTGAAGTGGTAGAGACCGTGATGATAGGGACATCAGTGTGGCACAGGATTTTCTGCTCAGTGCATCTGCCACTTTATTAGCTTTACCTGGGTGGTAGAGGATTTCACAGTCATAATCTTTGACCAACTCTAGCCACCTGCGCTGCCTCATATTCAGGTCCTTCTGAGTGAAGAAGTACTTCAAACTCTGATGGTCTGTGAAGATTCTGCACTGCACTCCATACAGGTAGTGTCTCCAGAGCTTCAGTGCGAAAACCACAGCTGCTAGCTCAAGGTCATGCGTAGGTAATTCTTCTCGTAGTCCTTGAGCTGTCTGGAGGCATATGCTATTACTTTACCATCTTGCATGAGGACAGCTCCAAGGCCCATCTTGGATGCATCACTGTAGATGTCAAAGGCCTTGTCACTCTCTGGAACAGTCAGGATGGGAGCACTGGTCAGTCTCTTCTTCAGCTCTAGAAAACTGTGCTCGCATTTATCTGACCATTCAAACTTCTTGTTCTTTCTGGTCAAGGCTGTGAGTGGAGAGGCTATCCTGGAAAAGTCCTCCACAAATTTTCTATAATATCCTGCCAGGCCTAAGAAGCTTCTGATTTCACTGGCATTCTTGGGTCTACACCAGTTGCTGACTGCTTCTATCTTGGCTGGATCAACTTGAATGCCTTCTTTGGATACAATGTGACCTAGGAAGGTCACCTGATCTAGCCAAAACTCACACTTTGAGAATTTTGCATAGAGCTTCTCCTGCTGAAGGATCTGCAGCACTATCCTCAAGTGTGTAGCATGGTCCTCTGGAGTCTGTGAGTATATGAGAATATCATCAATAAATACAATGACGAATTTATCGAGATACTCCCTGAAGATGTGGTTCATCAGCTCCATGAAGACTGCTGGAGCATTGGTTACTCCAAAAGGCATTACTACAAATTCGTAGTGGCCGTATCTTGTCCTGAAGGCCGTCCTGGGGATGTCACTTCTTTAACCTTTAGCTGATGATACCCAGAACGCAGATCTATCTTTGAGAACACTGTAGCCCCTTTGAGTTGATCAAATAAATCATCTATTCTAGGAAGGGGGTACTTGTTCTTGATGGTCACCTTGTTCAGAGCTCTGTAGTCTATGCACAGACGCACAGACCCATCCTTCTTCTTGACGAAAAGTACAGGAGCTCCCCAAGGTGAATGACTAGGGCGGATGAAACCCTTGTCAAGCAGCTCTTGCAATTGTTCTTGTAATTCTTTCAGTTCTGCTGGTGCCATGCGATAAGGTGCCTTCGAAATTGGGTGGTTCCTGGGGCCAACTCAATTTCAAACTCAATTTCCCGATTGGGAGGGAGTCCTGGTAACTCTTCAGGAAACACCTCAGGATAGTCACAGACTACCCTCACTTCTTCTCTCTTCAATCCTTCTCCTTGACTCGCATCCACTATATGAGCTAGAAACCAGAGCACCCCTTCTCTAACATTCTCTGAGCTTGTAAGGTAGGTAGGAACCTATTTATCTTTCTCCTTGGGTCTCCAATAAACTCAACGAAGGTTCTGCTTCTGGTGTGAACTTGACTTTTTCTTGCGGCAGTCTATAGAAGCATTATACTTGCTCAAGAAGTCCATTCCTAAAATGACATCGTAATCCTTCATCTCAAGGACTAACAAGTCACTGTAGAGCTCTCGGTTGGAAATCTAGATTGATACTGCCCTTAGCCTCTCAGTAGAGGCCATTACTTCCCCTGACGGTAAGGTTGTTAAGAACTTCATCGTTCAACCTTTCTGGTGGCCTTTATACTGTTTAAGTAGTGCCAGTGATCAAAGCACTACTTATTAGTTCTTCGGAGGTTTGCAGCCTCTTAACACCGCTAGCCCCCTTCAACGCTATCTCAGGCCTTACACCTTGAGCATTAGCCTAACTATCTCTTTTTCTGTGCTAACTAGCTCTGGGCACAGATGAGCTAACCGCTTAAACATCTTCATGCTTCATCCACGGATAGTTCTCCTTGTCTGAACTCCGTGAATTCATCATAATGCTTGTTGGTTACTTGCATGTGAAAGTATTCTTCGATGAACTCAGTCTCGAAGTCGGCCCATGTCATCTGGCTGACATTTCTCTTGGCCTTGACTCTCTTCCACTATATTCTAGCATCTCCCGTAAGGCAGAAAGATGCACACTTTATCTTCTCTACCTCATGCCAGTCCAGTAGCCCTACTATTCTTTCCAATGTTTTGAACCATGCTTAAGCATCCCATGGTTTGCTTGTGCCTGGGAAGTTCCCTGGCTTCAGTTTCTCCTACTGAATAGGTACGCTTCTTGCCTTACTCCCCTTGCCGAACCACAGATGTAATCGATGGGTCTTCGATCACAACTGGTGCCACTACATTCGCCACCGGCGAGGTAATAATAACGCCTTGCTGGTTAGCTATCCTAGTGGCAATAACTTGCTGTTGTTCTGCTAACTGTCTCAGTAACTGAGCCACCACGTCTAAGAGATTTGGTGGGGGTACTGACTCTGTTGCCTCTTGCCCTCTAGGAGCTTGCTCCTCGTTTTGGGCCTTTCTAGGACGTCCTCAAATGTATAACTTAACACTTAATGGTAATGTTCCCAAACTTGCTTTAGGATATAACAAGACCTTGGTCTTGATTCTTATCTCATTTCTTAATCCTAGAACTCGTTCTAGGGCTTAGTAAGACCTTGGTCTTACTCAAAACTTTTATCAAGCACCTTGCGTGCCATAATCCCAAAACTTACTTTTGGGCAAATCAAGTAAGTACTTAAGCATTTCTCTAATATCCATTCTAGGGATTAAACATGATTCCGTGATACTAAGGGATTAAACATGCTTCCTTGTTCTATGCACATGTGAGTAGTACTTAAGCATTTCTCTGTACTGCAATTAAATAAAGGAGCAATTTAAAAACTGAAACTTAAAGCTTTCTTACTTGAAGACGGCAAGGTTGATGCTGACGTGTGTGTGATGCTGGAGAATGGGAACTGCTCTGATACCACCTGTAGCGACCCGCCTTCTCTGCCTTAGACGGATCGTTACTTTCTTTACTTCTTGACTCTAATGCACGACTAAGAATGCGGAAATCTTTTTTTTTTCTTTTAAATTCTTCTAACAATTATATTCTAACTTAAGTAGTCATGCATGCTACCATATCACACTTTCCTTCTCAAAACTCGCAGTTGATACTTATTGAAACAAGCCTCACCCAACTCAAACTACCCGTACCAGTCGACTGGTGACGTAGCAGTCGACTGGTACGCCTGTAATCAGAATTACAGGTTTTCGGCTCTTGCTTCTTAAGTCCACCATTCATTCAGTTTCGAGCCATATCAAACTACGACACCATTTCTATACTCTATGTCAGTTTCCTAAACAATTTAGCCAATCAAACGAATCCATAAACTTGAATTTAGGACTTTTATGGAAGAAAATAAACTAAACAAGTTTATATAAACTTTAACAATCAAACGAATCCATAACTTGAATTTAGGACTTTTATGGAAGAAAATAACTAAACAAGTTTATATGAACTTAAACAATAGAGTTTGTATCAATCTTGACTCCTATGCATTCATAACACCAAATACATGTTCTACGACCTTGCTAATGCATTATGAAATGTGATTGCAACTTTTCTAAGCATAATTGAGCAATAAAACTTAATTCAAAGAGAAGCTAGCACTATCTTGGCACATACATCAATAACTCCAACAAAGTATCAATATTCTAAACTACTCACACTTCTACTCATCCAATGCAATCATAAGGATATGTATGCTAAATGAAATGACATGAAATCTTTACTCTAAGAAATTGAGCATGTAAAACTATCCAAAGCTTAATGTTCGCTAGACTCCATAAAGCAAGAACTTGAAATTTGAATAAACTAAAACATTGTAATTCAAATAACTAAATTGTCTCATCTCAAGGATCTCTCCAAAATCAGCCACCACACACACTTTACTCAGCACCGCCTCGTCGCCTTCCTTCAGAATTGCTTGCCTTTACCTTTATCTGCAGTAAGAGGAAATGCAACTAGTAAGCAAAAAGCTTAGTAAGTACTATCTAGCTCACAAAATCTCGAAATGTGCAAACATGCTTCTTGAACAATATGAAATCACATGAGATACTTATATGCTTGAAAGAAAACTAAGAACATGTATAACTCAAAACATGCATACTCAAGCATTAATAAATCTCAATTTACTTTTCTTGGCTCAACTTGAAACTTTAGCTATTCTTTAACTTTTTGAAAACTTTCTTAAACTTTAGAAAACTTTGCTAAAGCATATACTTGAAAATAATAATCACTTGGATCCACTGAAGACGTAAGTACCATCTCATATGCGCGTTCCCTAAAAGGTTGGGGTAGCGAGCCACCAATCCTAATAGAGCAGACCTTGGTCTACCAGGGCCAAGACCTTGGAATTGGACACCTGGATTTCTTTAACGACGCCCTTGGACGCCGGGTACTGGCCTTATAAAATAAAATAGCTTTTCTTTCTTTTCTTTCTTATCTGTAAATGCCTTGGCATTTTCTGGAGCACCTTGCGTGTTAAAATCCCTAAGTCTTGACTTTTGAGGATTTCTTAAGGCCTTGGCCTTTTTCTTTTCTTATCTTTATCTTTTCTTTTCTTTTCTCATAGCTTTTCTTGGACCCTAAACTCACATAGGGTATTAATCAACATATATAAACATATAATGAACTAATATCACATGCCAAAAATCATAAACTAAAGAAACTATCTCTTTTAAAACTTTTAAAGGAAATTCTCGCGGAAAAACCACCTCTTACTGCAGGTGAGCAGTACTTACATTGATATCTTGGACTTACAACCAAGATTAACGTCTAGGACTCGAGAGAAACTTGAGATCTCGGAGAATTCTTCACGTCTACGCGTTCCTCTCGCCGCGGGGATCCCGAATATAGAATTATCTCTTGGAGAAGAGCCTTAACCGGCCCCCTAGAGCTTGGTGTAGTTTCGCCCAGAAGAGGAGGGGTCGGCGTGAGGGTTTGGAGAGGAGAGAAAATAAAACTTCTCTCTTTAATTACCTATTTATACTTATGGGGCGGATTAACCTAACTACACCTTAAATATAGGTCTCTCCATCCTTTTCTGTGCTTGATACCCTAGCCCAGCTGGTCGCGCGCGTTTCTGGTTTCGTGCTGGTCGCGGGTTCGATCCACCAGCTGCACTTAATTGGTTTTTCCATTTATACTTATGGGGGCAAATCGACTAACTACTCCTTAAATATAGGTCTCTCCTTACTTTTCTGTGGTTGATACCCTAGCCTGGCTGGTTGCGCGCGCGGGCTGTTTCGTGGTGGTCGCGGGTTATGTGTGTCAGTCCCCACTAGGCTGACTACATCACACCTAGCCCAAGTAATGTCTTTCTCGTCCAACGGATTCTAATTACTCTCATGTTTCTGAGAGATTCATACTTGGAACATGTGATGCTCTGGCCAGAGGCTTCGAGTAACAATCTGACGATAGACCTTGGGTATACATCTCCTCGCAAGGAGTGGTGAATCCTTTGTAGGCTGTTCAAACATCTTCGGGCACTTCGGCTTATACCCAATCATCCTGGGTCCACACCTCCTTGGAGATGCTTGCTTAAGATGTCAAAGTATAAGTCTTCATGACCAAGATAACTTGAACACCGCAAGTCAAAGGAACATCGCACTTAAGCTGCAGTAAGAACTTCATTGGCATATCTATATGTAGATTACCATATGAAGTTTTACAGCTAATCACTCCAATGAACTAGTTCCCTTAACTAGCATTCATGTTTATCTCCGGACATCCCAATATCACCAGCCAGTGAGAATCAACTGATTAGAGAATAACCCATGCTAGTCTCCACAGAATTAATAGTGTCCGTATTTATCAATTCATCGACTAGGGACAATTTCAATACTTCACAATTGCACATGTAGAGATAATCACTAGTTGTGAATTCATCACAAATTCTCTCATGCTGTGAATTGTATTGCGGACATTCAGTAAATGAGTTTAAGATCTCAATCAAATACACGAACATGTATACTCAAATAGTGAATATTCATTTATTAAAGTAAATGATTACAATCATAAGGTGATTACCTTAGGACACTTCTCTCATATCACTAACAACCACAACTACTGGGCACTATCTGAGCAATAGAGGCTACTAACCAGCTCTATCCAAGCAAGTTTCGCCGAAGAAGAAAGGCCTGAAACGAGCTCCCTTAAATAGAGCTCGAGTCTGATATGGTCGCTACCAGTCGACTAGTCCAAGACCAGTCGACTGGTCGCACTCAGATTCGAACGTTGCAAGCCCAACGTTTGAATCTCCAGCCATCACCAGTCGACTGCCCTAGGGGTAGTCGACTGGTCCTTCCCTAAGTCTAGGGTTACCCTTCCCGAGTATATTTCTCTCTGCACTCGAACCTTCCCAGCTTAGTTCCCGAGTACAAACACTCACACTCGGACCCTCACGACCTGGTTGACTCTTCAATCAGCAGTCTCGATCTGTTGCCTTCACGCTCTCTTCATCTTCAGCTCCCGTCCCTCAGATGCGCACGCAAGCTCTCGGCTTGCCTCCATGCCATCCTTCACGCATGCCTCGAAGTCCGCATCCCTCGGCTCATCATCTCTGCTCTAGCAGTCTCGATCTGTCGCCTTCAAGCCCTCTTAGACTTTGGCCCTCATCCCTCGGATATCCACACAAGCCCGCGGCTTGCCTCCATGCCATCCTTCACGTACACCTCGAAGTCCGCTTCCCTCGGCTCATCGTCCCTGCTTTATCCATGGTCCCTCGGATGCGCACACAAGCCCATGGCTTGCCTCCATTCCACCCTTCACCTGAAGACATCCAACCAAGTCTATGTGTACCTGTAAACCTGCACACTCACATACACATATTAGACCAACAACAAATCCTAACTTTCCTATATTGACACACACATCAAAACCCATGATCCTCCAGATCATACTTGGGTCGATTGCCCCAACACCAGTCTAGTAACATATAAATATAAATCTACTAAGAAAATATCGGATTAATAAAATAAATACCAGTCTAGGAAATAAAATGTGAAACTCACGAAGTGCAGAAATAAAGTAACTACGAAAAATAAACTAACCCCTGAGACAACTCCAAAATAACTCGACATCGTGGGACTGACAACTGAATCTTCTCTTAGCTCCAGGTAATGCATCTATCTGCTACTTGAAATGAAAGTAGATGGTGGGGGTAGTGAGTCCGGGCGGACTCTACAGGTATAAGAGTAAATAAATGTATGATATCATAAAAGATATAACAAGTAAAAGAAACAATAGTGTACAGTCTCTAGGAAACAAAAGAATAACTAGGCATATATGAAACAGAGTGATAACATAATATCAAAACATACATACATGTCAACCAAAGACAGCAATTATAGCTCATATAAATGCAGCAAATACAAAAAAATGCATAATGCAATAAATGCATATGATGCAATGACATGTGTCACCCCTGACTCCAGTCAAGCCGCCATCACATCACATCTGTGTAGCTGAGTGGGTAGGGTTGTGACAACTGTACGAACTCCAATGAATACCACTAGTATATGTGGTTGAGTGGACCGGATACTGGGGAGCCAACTACTCCAAAGACCCCAGGAAAAAAGGGGGAGCCACCAATAGCTCTAATATCCCTGAGAGGCAATGGTGAGGGTGTCAACTACTTGCCTACAACTCCAACATCCACTGCACATGAGTGGTCGAGTGCGACATAACAGGATAGTTGCTCGCACTCTGGCAACCACCACGATGAGTGGTTGAGTGGGTAAAATAGCTAAATGACTGACGACGACTTAACCAAATGGAAGCCAATACTCTTCAGTATTCAACTGTGCAGATATGATACATGATACTAAATGCACAATCAACCAAGCAACAACGATGCAACGATACAGCCAATAAGTACCAAAAAAATCACCAAACATGCAACTAAACTACTAGATAGTGTATCTCTAATGCCAACCAACCCTAGTGATGTTTAATGATCATTTTTAAGTACTCGCGTACAAGCGATACTTTACCGAATAGAAAATCAACGATGAGACTATACGAATATAAAACATGATTAGCTCAAAGATCAAGCAAGGAAGCAATCAACAGACAATATTAAAAATAACAAAGGACAAGGTTAAGCAGTCCTACTCAGACATAAACAACCATGCATTTAAGATAAATATTCTACAGCAAAGAAGAAATACCCGCCTTAAATATAGAACATGTCCGAAACAACTCAACGACCGTACACACGTAAATGGTCAAGGTCATGTATCAAGATTAAAGTTAAACTATTTATACAATTAAATAAATTAGCTAAACAAAACACTAAACATGATTAGAAAAAATCCTAACTATAATACCTACTTAATTAGCTCTAAAACAAGCATGAGTCTTTCTTAACCTAATTTATCAAAATTAGGCTAAGATTAAATACCCAATTTATAGGCTAGCCGAAACCATTCCAAAATAATTCACCAAAAACTTGGTTTCGGCCTTGGGTTCACACAACACGGTAAGCTACCAAGTACCAACCCATCCTTAGGTTAGTTCCTAACTCCTACTCACGGCAACACTTGATTAATAGAATCATGAAATTTCCACTCCACCACACAAACCCACGGCATAAGAAACACAAGTTCAAATCACTAATCTGAATCCAAACACAAACCCATACAAGCCACACCTCACGGCATGATTTGGGACATTCCATCAACTCCCAAATGGGCCTCTTCGGCATGGCTTCCTAGAACAAATCAAAACCACCCTTTTTCCAAAAGCTCACGACAGGGAATAAAAAGGCAGAGTAACAATAGAACTATTCAATTTATTCTGCTTAAGATTGGAGCACTACTCCATACACGATTGAAATTTAGCCACCAATAATTCATGACATCAAACTCAAAGATGTAATTCTCAACAACAATAAAAACAACACAGAACAAGACTAAAATTGAGAACGCAAGGCGAGCTCAGAGCACCTATTCGATACGCAGCCCAAATTCAATTCCACAAGGAAACCCATAGCAAAAATCCCACACCTCAGATCAAACCTAACCAATAAGTATCGTACCTGCGATGTGTTACCCTTAGCCTTCCTCACCACCACCTGTTCAGATTGAGGAACTCAAGTCTTACCAGCATGAAGGACGGCTGGCGCTCGGTGTTGGCTGGCAGGGTCGGCGGCGTCGGCAAGGGTGGGATTCGTGTGAAGAAGAAATGGGGAAGGAGGGGTCGGCAGAGGCAACCAAATTTTGAACCCCCTCTGCTTTGTTGTGCTCCAATGGAGAGAAGAAACGAAGATCGAGAAGAGGAAAAAGAAGAAGAAAAAGAAGAAGAAGAAGAAGAAGAAGAAATTTGAGATTGTATCTACTGAGAAAATCTCTGAGAGATAAATTTAAAAATAATATAAATATATATGTACTTAAATGACTAATAAATATCACAATTATGTGATATGATATTATGAGAAATCTACATATTAATTGAGGAACAGAGATCAAAGATTAACACTTAGTTAGCAATGATAAAATATGATAAATAATATTTAATTATATATAAGGATATAGTAGAGGAACGAGGTTAATTATGTTGGAAGATTTATAATCGGCCCCTATAATGAATCAACATGTAACTAAACATATCTTTATATATATCGTTTTGAAAAAAATTGAGATGATAAATTAGTGTTGAGAATAACCAATAAAAGAGAAAATAACAGTATATATGTGAATGAATACTGTACCAACATGGTTACAAGTAATAACTATTGGTACAGTTTGCACTGATGATCAAACTCAGGTTTTGATATATCAAAAATTGTTAAAGTTATATGTTGTGTGATTCTAACCTTGATATATCAAGATGAAGCCTAGGTTCGTTGAGACTTGATAGGAAGTCCAGTTTGGTCCGCGGGGCTTGACAACTGGCTGAAGCTCAGATTGGTTGAAACCTGACATGAAATCCAACTGGGTTCGCGGGACCTAACAATTAACTAAAGTTCAGATAGGGCATATAGCAAGAAGACCTGGTGGGTTAAGAAGCTGAGTAAGTCTGAAATAACCCTATTATTAATTCTGCAAATTGGCAAATTTTGTTGGATATATGTGAATGGAAAAGAGGCAAAGAAGAAAGAGGCTTCATTGTGAATGAGTATTTAGTCCCACGTTGGGAGTATTTTGCTTGGATGGTTTATTTTCAGTGGATCACAACCATTGGAGTTAAAAACATAGGCATGGGGAGAGACTCAGTTTTACGTGTGAGCTGGCAGGGGACTGTAAATTTAGAGCTCGGATTGTATCGAACTAAGTTGACTAGTATGCAAACATGATCTATACATATTAATTACTGGACCAATCAAGTCAAAATTTTCCCAAGTGAATCAACCTATGTTTGCCGCATGAACCTTTTTTTTTGCCTAATTATTAAAGTGTGTAATAGATGCATTAATTGATGATTAATGTAGAATCTGTAACTGGCCAAGTGAAACGTTGGCATTTTGAGCTCAACGAGTAATGATGATAAAAATGGTTATTATCGACCATTGAACATTGTCATACGTCTGAGCTCCTATTTAATGAGGATGCGACCATAGGAAAAAATACACTACAAGACACAGAAACAAAGAAATTCCTCCACCTTCGTTCCTCCGTTCTTTCTCTCTATCGTGCACCTGCTCTGCAGCTCTACTCGTGATAACGTTTGAATACTCTCTCAGTTTGACATAAACAACCTGTGTTAGGTGCGTTAGTGGTCTTGTCATTGTACCATGAAAAATTAACGTCCAACGTGACCCTATAGCACCGTTAGAGGGGGACGAATATGTTCTAACAAAACTGTGTTGAACATATCCTTGATGTCTCCGTTTCCTAGCATTCAAAAATCCATTTGGACTCAGGATTACTTCCCGTCGCTTTCCTGATTGGGTATATCGACCCATTCGGGCTGACTTGGCGCTCGACACTCGGAGTACTTGGCCGACTTGGCACTTGGCTAACTCGGCGGCTTAGCACCCAATTGACTCAATAGTCAGCTAACATGACACTAAGCTGACTTGGTAACTAGGCTATACAAGGCAAGGCAGCTCGACTATACAAGATATCTTAGTCTTCCAGGTAGTTCAACCATCTCAAACAACTCATCCTTTTCTATTTGACAGCGTGAGATTATCCGTCAAAGCTATCAATCGGTTTTGTAATTTCAATTCAGAATATTTCTGATAACTCCGGTAAATATCTTAAAATTGTGAAATTAACTTCGTATTTAACAACTTCATTAGCTTTTCTCTTTATGAAAAAAAAACCATTTTCTTTCTTGTGCTCTCGATGAACGAAGCAATTCAACTTTGACTCGACTCAACTTTAGGACCCGAAAAAATTGGTTTAAGACAGGTAATTAGTGCTTCTTTAGCACGGATCGAATTGGTCAGCATACACTAAAATAATTTTAAAGTATCCACGTGCATGGATTTTCATTGGAGAAACAGAATGAATTAACCAGCAAACTCCGGACCCGGCCATTATTTTTCTAAATTTTCTTTCTCATCTTAATTTAGAGTTGTCATTGCCACTGAATCAGGAGACACGGCCTCTGCTCGAAAGAACAACCTCCACGGCCAAAATAATTAGAAGCGCAGGAGAGAAGGAACAAGAAGAGGAAACCAAGTTGTCCACTGTTAATTCTGCATGAACGGCTAAACCTTCCAGCCTCTCTCTGGGCCACCTGCTATTTCCTTGCTCTGCCCAAGCAATCAAAGAGCTCAAGTGCTGTGTTGGGTTGCCCCACTTGGAATTTTCTGAGAAACTTAATATTTATTGATCACCATATTAATCATCATCTAATTAGTGTTTTATGCCCTTAAGTTGGTTTAATTTTCGGCGTCTCAGGCCCCCACTGCGCCTGCACTGTGCCCTTCTCACATCCCTTTATAGGCTCATTAAAAAGGACCAAGAAGATGTGCAAGAAATCAGAGGCAAAACTCGAGAGTAGAGAGCAACTACGGCTATCAAATCCCCTGTTTGATGGAAAGTGAAGCAGAGAGTGTTGTCATGGCGAAGAGATCACCATCCACTTCGAGGTTCAGGAGGGTGTGTGTCTTCTGCGGAAGTAGCCCCGGCAAGAAAGATAGTTATCGTCTCGCTGCTATTCAACTCGGCCATGAACTGGTCAGTATTGATCTTTTTACCAATTGTATTGTCAATTCCTTCATCAGAATTAAAAAAAAAAGACAAGAAGATGGTCTCTTAGAATTGCTCTGTATTTGCGTCTCTTCCAGGTACAAAGGAACATAGATTTGGTGTATGGAGGGGGAAGTGTCGGCCTCATGGGCCTCGTCTCTCAAGCAGTTCACGACGGCGGCCGCCATGTTTTAGGGTTACAAATCTCTCACTCACTCACACACTCTCTTTCCCTCTTTCTCTGTCTGTCTGTCTGTCTGTCTGTCTGTTTTATAATATAAACTGTGATGGTTTCGTTTTGCAGTGTTATTCCGAGAACTCTGATGCCTAGAGAGGTACTTCAAATTCAAACAGCACTGTTAATGTCGATATAATTTTGTCGATGGAGCAAATAGTTTAATGGAAGCGTGATGCATGTTGCAGATAACAGGGGAGACAGTGGGCGAAGTGAGAGCAGTCTCAGGGATGCACCAGAGGAAGGCGGAGATGGCCCGCCAAGCCGACGCCTTTATAGCATTGCCTGGTGACCACTGTGCTCCTCAGAATTATTAGCTGCTGGATGCTCTGCTCTCCAGATCTGCACAGTATTGCATGTAATTTAGAAATCCACTGTTAATTTGATTGATGTGTCTTTAATTAGGTGGTTACGGGACGCTAGAAGAGCTCCTTGAGGTCATCACCTGGGCTCAGCTCGGGATCCATGACAAGCCAGTAAGTTTAACCTGGTGATGATGGAAGCTAGCTAGCTAGCTCCATGGACGCAGAGCTAATTAACTAATTCCATGGGAATCAATGGCAGGTGGGTTTGCTCAACGTCGACGGCTACTATAACTCCTTGCTCTGCTTCATCGACAAGGCGGTGGACGAGGGGTTCATCGCGCCGGCGGCGAGGCACATCATAATCTCAGCGCAGACTGCTCATGAACTCTTGTCCAACCTCGAGGTATATAACGAGATTTTCTTTTTCTGTTTTCATTTTGAAAAAAAAAATGGGGAAGGAAATGGAAATTGTCGAACATAACGGAGTTCATGCAGGATTACGTGCCGATGCATGATGGAGTTGCACTGAAACTAAGTTGGGAGATGGAGCAGTTAGGGCACTCGACCATGTTGGACATTGCTCGTTGACCAAAGCCGCTGCCAAAGTTGACTCCCGATATTGTAGTCCAGAATTTCTTCTCTTTTTCTTTTGTTATTTTTTTTTGTTTGTTTGTTTGTTTCTTTGTTTGTAATATTGCTAATGTCGACATGGAACTAATTAATTAAGCAGGTCTGATAATAATTAGTGTGAAAACTTTAGATTAATTGGGATGCAGATTTGGAATCCACTGTGCCCTGTCCTTTTCGTCTCCTTTTTGCTTGTTGACTTTTTGACCACCCTCCGAGCCCAAGCTAAAGCCACGACTCGCTCGGAGTCGTAGGTCCTTACGTCGGGCACAAGATTTGACATCGCTCTCTTTGCGTTGTCGGTAATCTTTATTTATTTATTTATTTTCTTTTTCTGTTTTTTAAGAAAAGAAATAAAAGCGTGTAGAGATTATCTCTTCCGGAGTGTTGTTGTCATGGCAGTCTCCGTCAAGAAAGACGAGATGATGCAGTGCGCACGCGATCGTCATCCTTCGAACCTACTGCTGCAACAGGTGCAAATTAAATTTATTATTAGAGATTAAATCAGAATTAAAAAATTAAATTAGATTTACAGTGTGTTTTAATTAGCATTTTCATGGCAACAATATAAAGTTGCAGCTCGATCGTTGAGATTGTTCGAGAATTAAAATAAAATTCGTGGAGTGGGAATGCATTGAATTGGGCACGGAATAATTGTGCGCTTGCTGGGTCGCGGGGGAAGTATAATGAGCTGCTGATGGAGACGCATCGATGGACACGTGGAGGTCGGTAAGGAAAGTCCAAGATTGCAGGACAGCAAACGTGCTCGGTTGGGTGCCACAGAAATGGAAAGAACGAGGGGGAATAACTGGATAAGGAAAAGGAGAAGCAAGTGGGAGGAGTTTCATTCAATTTTGTTCTTTTAGGTGAAGAACAAAAAGGAATTTCCTATTAATTTTAATTATTTCAGGAAAAAAAAGGTATCCGAGAAGAATGAAGACCTAAACCTAGGAGATCTATGTGGCTGTGGTCGAGACGATGATAATTGATAGATTCATGTTCCAACTTCAATCTCACCGGCCTCTTGATTTAGATTGTTAATAGAGACGGGCGGCCATTGCTCTAGCTTCTTTGTCTATTAAAATTTAATTAACTATCAGAATTGTCAAAAGCTGAACCAAAAGGGTAAAAGATTATATCTATTTTTGTAAGCTTGAACTTTTTGTCCTTTCGAACTGAAAATAGTAAAAAAAAACAAACAAACAAACAGGGTATTATTTTTTATGATTATTTTGAGCTCATCCTGTCAAACCCAGCTTCATGCTCTTTTTGAATATCAGGAAAACAAGTTGTAGTAGGAAAGAATCTCTAGGGGTGTTAACCTAGCTAGTTGCTAGCTAGCTCCTCTTCTCACCTTCCCATCCCACAAAGTGAAACTTGAACTTTGGAGTGACCTAGAAATGGGAGACTACTCCAAGTGATTGCTGACTCCACTAGGACAGAGACAGCAGTAGCTCCTCAGAATCTTCTGCTGACTCACCGAACCATTGCCCTAATAAAAGATGATTACAAATGCCAACACTTGGATAAGAGATTCGAGTCGGCAACGTCCATATGCTAGCTACCTAACTAGATAGCTTTTCCACGTATGCTGCAGTCCTATATACATGCAGGCAGCCTCACCTCAGTAAATTTTTGATATATATATATATATATATATATATGGTTTAATTAGAAGAAAAAAGCACTTGACAGAGAGGTCAAGTCAATCGGTTCCCGTCGCCACACTCGTGAACCACTTTTTTAAAATGAGACATTGTTGATTCCAACACAAGTCAGCCTGCCAATGCCACAGTACGCGTCTCTTTGGTTGCTCCCCCTTGCGATAAGTGTCAATGGAGCCACTCATGTACTTCTGAAAATTTGATGCATGGCAGTGTCAGCACACTAATGGAACTGCGCCACATTTGGAGCCTTTTGCTAGGCCAACAACACAACTTGTCCACTTCCAAAAAAATAAAAAATAAAAAATGTATTCATTATTTGCTTGATAGTTAAATATCAACGATCACATATAATAAATCAATCTCTAAATTACCAACTGAATTTATTTTGATCATTAAATGATTTCTCTCTCTATATTAGACACTATTTTTATTCTAAATTTATGATAAAAAATTATTATTCAATCTTCAAATTTCGACCCGTTTTAAAAAATCTATATCTATTTATTGAACCTGAACACCCAACTTGACCTTATTTTTTATAGAACCAATACTAAAATATTTAGGATATTATACCAAATTAAAATATTATTTACTACCAACGTCACAATGCAAATATTTATACAAAATATTCATATTTCTAATACAAAATATTCCAAATCCAATGTTAAGTATCCCAACTATATATAAAAAATAAAATAAAAATCTGGAAAAATAGAAGGGAGTCTAATGGCTAAGAAAACACCATAGGAGATATAAATGCTCGCATCTTCTACTCTAATGCTATCACATGAACTTAAAATTTTGCATTTTCGACCTTCTACTCCAGCACATCAGGACTTATATGATAGGATATATATTACTACAAAAAGATCCCCATGAGAGTGTCTAGTGCTAGAGAGTGATAGATGTGTTATAATTAAGGATCAATTTTTGATGAACCTCTAGGTGTATAATGATTTTTGCTATAATATTACTAAAATAGGATAAAGTAAAATAAAAGAACTATAAATAAGAAGTTTAAAAAAAATAGATTTAAATGATGACAAGATATGGAAGATTATAATAACAAAAATACCATGACCTAAACAATACAATTAGTCAACTTTTTTCTTTCTATTGTTGAGGACAAACAACTCTAGTTTGGTGAAACACGATCTCAATTCAAGAAGAGCGTTACATCATCTATAAAGGACATATCTATTATCTTTAAAAGAACTTAAGTATATATCTATTAAAGTGTATTATTAAAATTAAACATAAATATATAATCTTCCATGACGTAACTAGTAATTTATCAAGATTTATTCTTTCATTGAAAAATGACATAAACACTAATGAGGTTGCAAGGTTACAAACAGTCTCATATTTAAAACACATAAAAAAGATCAAAGATTTATAAGGAAAATATATCTCCATTAATATGAGGTATTTTGGGGAGAGTCCAAGAGTAAAACCAAGAGGACTTAGACCCAAAGTGGACAATATCATATCATTGTAGAGATATTTAAATTCTTTTTTGTCTTAACAATTGATACTAGTGCCTGGACTAATAATATAATTTTAAAAAAATAGAATAGATTTAAAAACTTAATAAAAATGATAGAAAAAAAATTTTATATGGAGAAATAATATCTTTTTAAAATAAATTTGAAGAACACACTTTGGGCATATATTTGAAGTCATTTCTAAGCAATTAAGCAATATTTACTAAAGTAATTTAAGAATTAAATTGAGTTTGAAACAGAAATTATATTTAAAATTTAAAAAATTAAATTGAGTTTGAAATTTGAAAATTTAAAGTTAACTTTGAAAATTGAGAAATTAAGTTTGAAGTTAGGTTAAAAACAATTAAATTGAGCTTGAAATTTGAAATGATAAGTTGATTTTGAAATTTTAATTAAGTTAAATTTGAAAATTTTGATTGAAAACTTAACTTATGTTTTGATTCATTTAAGTTTGAGTTTAAGTTTTGATTTTGAAAAATAATTAACTTAGGTTAAATTTGATTTTGATCCATTAGTTTAATTTTAAATTTGAAATTAAGTTGATTAAAAAAAATGTAAGTTTGGTTTGAAAATATTTTGAGTTTGAATTTGAGAAATTAATTAAGTTTAAAAAAAAAGATTGATTTTGAAATATTGAGTTAAGTTAAATTAAATTTGAAATCAGTGATTTTGAAAAGTTGATTTTGAAGAATTAATTAAGTGTGTTAAGTAAGAATTTTATTAGGGTAATATTTTAAGTTAAGTTAATAAATTAAATGTGAAACTAATTAGGTTTGCAGGTTGGTTGGGTTGGAATAACTTTTTAGGTCCTTAACATCTCACTCATTTTTAAATGGTAAAACAGGAAAATCTCTTTTGTTTTGTGAGATGTGTTAAGTTTTTATCTTTAAGTTTAAGTGAGATATAAGATTTGATTGAACCTTGAGTTTGATTCTGGTTTAACCAGTAGTAACTTAAAAATACATTTCAATAATCGGCTTCTAAGTCTTAGCGAGGCACAAAGACTTTCTTGAGTATCGGAACAACAACCCTTTCCTGGACAAAGTCTTTTAAAGAAATTATATTCTTAATTTACTCTTTGAGAAACCCTGGTCTAACTAGTCGAGGATGTGGCGAGGTAGCTTTGACTAGTTTTGCCAGGATAAAAAGACCAAATAAGTACTACTTACCTTACCTGACTCCTTGGACAAGTTTTCCTAACGTACTATCAGCTTGCCCTACCCTGATACTAGGTTGTGCAAATTTCAATCAAGTCTAGTCCTTATCTAACCATTTCTAGTCCTAAGCATGACAATTTATAGAAAATAAATAAACAAGCAATCAAACAATTTTTGTTGGAGCAATCGGCCCTAAGATGGTCAGGTGTGACCATGGGTTTTGATGTTTGGGCAAAGGGTTTAAGTTAGGTTTACCCTTGTATTTAATATGCGTATGTTGAGTGTGTAGGTTGTACAG
This sequence comes from Boesenbergia rotunda, assembly GCA_024364735.1. Classification (NCBI taxonomy): domain Eukaryota; kingdom Viridiplantae; phylum Streptophyta; class Magnoliopsida; order Zingiberales; family Zingiberaceae; genus Boesenbergia; species Boesenbergia rotunda. The sequence goes on along the minus strand of JAGFNQ010007357.1, from coordinate 221,046 downwards.
GGTACGCATATGGACCTGACTGGACGGCCTCAGTACGGTGAAGGATGGCATGGAGGCCAGCTGGAGGCTGACGTGCGCATCTGAGGGACCATGGAGTGCAGGGACGATGAGCTGATGGGCGCAGACTTCGAGGCGTACGTGAAGGGTGGCATGGATGCAAGCTGGAGGCTTGCGTGCGCATCCGAGGGACGAGGGCCGAAGATGAAGAGGCCGCGAAGGCAACAGTCGAGGCTGCGGATGAGGAGTCAGTCGAGTCGTGAGGGTCGAGTGCTGTGTGAATGTACTCGGGAAGGGTTTCAGCTAGGGACCAGTCGACTGCCCTGGGGGCAGTCGACTGGTAGGTGGCTGGTAAGCTGGCAAATTCGAACGTTGGAGTGTCAACGATCGAATTTGGCTGGCACCAGTCGACTGCCCTGGGGGCAGTCGACTGGTGGCGTGATTTCCAGCCCGAGTCTATTTAAAGGGGGACTCGATCGGGCTGGGGTTTCTTGACGAAACTTGCTTGGATAGGGCAAGTTAGTAGTCTTACACTCTCAGATTGTGTCCAAGGTGTTGTGGCGAGGTTTCTCCACCCACAAGGAGCAACACGAGATAGCCGGAGGTTATCCGGGGAGTGATCCGCCGAAGGATTGTTGGATTTGTCACCCGGCCGGGGTGGATACCAACTAAATCTGGTATTGTTAGCATTGTTATTTATTTTACATGTTATTTCCGCTGCGCTAACAACTCTGTAGAGATCAAAGATTCGAAAAAGTGCTATTCACCCCCCCTCTAGCACGCCTACATCGATCTCACAGTTAGTATCAGAGCAAAGGACCGCTCGTGATTGGACTAACCGCCAAGAAGAGCAAAAGCTAGAGGGAAGAATATGGAAGATAAGTTGGGGGAAGACATCAACGCACCACCATCCTACAATCATGAAGGATTCGGCCATTGGAAGTCAAGGATGGAAAATTGGCTAGGAATGGATTGGGATTGTAGGATGACCATTGAAGACCCCTTTGAAATTCCGAGAGACAAGCACGGGAAGAGGCTTCGCCCAAGATACTGGACAAATGAACAACAAGAGCAATCTAGGGCAAATGAAAAAGTAATCAATATTTTAGTTAATATTTTGCCTACTAATGTTTTGAGTCATGTAGGAGAATATCAAAATGCATATGAATTGTGGAGCAAATTGCAAGAAATTCATAAGAACCCTACATAAGATGAATTAGTGGAAGAGGCCGAGGAAGTAAACTCAATAGCCCAAGAAGAGGAGAAAAAAGAAGAAGAATCATCTACCTCCTCAAGTGAAATGGAAGAAGAGAGTGAGAGGTCCTCCACCTCATCTAGAGAAGAAAAAGAAGAAGCATCAACTTCAAGAATTGAGGGGGAGGAGAGACCCTCAATCATACAAGCACAAGAAGAAGCCTCTACCTCCACCAAAGCAAAGAAGAAAGATCACATCACATGTTTTGGGTGCAACGAAAAGGGGCACTATAAGGATAAGTGCCCAAAAGGTAAAAAGGAGGTACACCCTAAACCCATTATAAATTCCTTTAAAGCTAATGTGGGTTGTAGGAATGAAGAGGCTCAAGCTAAGAAAAAGAGGATTAGATGCTTCATGTGTGGTGAGTTAGGGCACTACCACACCAAGTGTCCAAGGAAGAAGGAGCTAAAGAAGATGGAGCACCTGAGGAGATGGGAGAAAGAAGAAAGGAAGAAGAGAAGAAAGCAAAACTCACAACAAGGAAGGACTACAAGGGTAAGGGAGGTACCCTTTAACCCTAGTTTAAAAAGAAATTCGATTTCAAGTTCTTCTTTACATTTCAAGAATCATGTTAGTTACTCACCCATGCATGCTAGAACTCATGAAAATTGCTTAATGGTACATAACTTTGGTTTTAAATATCATGATAGGAATAAGGATAACAAGGTAGATACATATTCTAAGAAAAGCATGCATCATGGTATATCTAGGACCTGTGTATCTAAGGATCATGGCACTAATCCCAAGAAGGAAAAGAATGTGCCTAAGAAAATGGGTAGTTCTAGGGATGTCCAAAGTGGACATATGGACTCCAAAATTAAAGGTCTAGAAAGGAAAAATCAAACCTTGAGGGCAAGACTTGATACATTAGAAAAAGCCCTAGAAAGATTCACGATTGGATCTAAGGGCTTAGACATGGTGTTGGGTAGCATCAAACCCAACTATGATAGATCGGGATTGGGGTACCGATCTAAGACCTCCAAGGGCAATGAAAAGAAGTATGTTGGGAAAACATACAATCTTAGTAAGGAGGGAAGGTCCAAGGGTGGCAAGGGGATGCCATCCAAGGGTAAAGAGAGTGACTTAACCAAGGATAAGGTGTCCAAGGTTAAAAAGGTCAATTTTATAGGCCAAGAGTCATCGGTGGCACACCGGTGTGGCCTAGTGTGGATGGAGTCACCTAGGAAGGTGGCTAGGGCTCAGAGCTCAAGGGGGAGCTCTAGGAGCCTTTGGGGTCTATGGTAGATGGATCTCAAAAGGTTCTTCCTTAGGAAATTAGGTGAAATGTGCCAAAAAGGATTGGAAGACTTGGGTAAGTCTTAATCCTAGATTTTGGCACATCAAAAGGTGAATTTTAGGGAGAAAAGGTGAAAATAGGGCTATAATTGACAAAATTGAGGTTTAATAGTGGAATACCATGTAACTCAATAATAAAAATGAGTTATGATCAAGGAGAAGAGAATGCATTGAAGAGAAGTGAGAATTAGAACTTCTAGGATGAGTTTATTTGATACACTTTGGAAGAAGTAGAGTTTTGTGCCAATCATGGGATCCGGAGTACATTTATTTGGAAACGTATTTTTCCCAAGTAGATATTGGCTTCACAAATCTCCCCACAAAATTTCATAATTTTTGGAGATTTGTGGAATTAACTAGGCATTACTGAAATTGGGGCTGAAAACCTGAAATTCAGGTACCAGTCGACTGCCCTGGGGGCAGTCGACTGGTCCGAAGTGAATTCAGCCCCGAAAATATTCTGTGAGGTTTGGGAGTCGACTGCCCCATGGGCAGTCGATTGGTCCGTAGGCTGAAATGGAAAATGAGAATATTGGCTAATCAGAAATTGCAACTTTGGTTATGGGATATGGTTTAGGACTAAAATTCTTGGTTTTGATTTCATATTACTTGAATAAAATGTTATCCCATGATTTGATAAGAATTTATTGGATTTTATGGAAATCAAGAAGGATTGATAAGGTTCCCTAGGTATCTAAGATTTAGAGGTTAAACAGGGAACATTGAGGACAATTCCATGTGTCGAATTATGATGGGTAGATTTGACAAACACATGGAATTAGAAACGAATTTGAAAGTTGATACTTAATGCAAAATCCTTAAGAAACTTAGATGCGTACCAAAAGTCAAGCACACTTGATATTTCCATGATATCATATTTTTCTAGGATAGGGTATATCCTAGTAAGTGTGCTTGCAAACTTTAAAATTTTTAGACTTTTGTTGAGTTCTTTTTGGCACTTAGGGAAAGATTGCCTCGGGCAATGCTATAAGAGTGTCAAAGGGGGAAGAACTCGGGTGTTGGGTTGTGTATGACTCGACGTGGTGTCTAGGAGGTTATGTTGGGTAGAATTTGACCTGGGAAAAATGAAAATTGGGAGAAGGCATGGGTTAAGGGGGAGGTTGTCTCCTATTTGCCTTAATTTTCATAAGAAAATTTTTGAGTTTTGTGTCAAACTTGGGAATGGTGATTGATACATGGGTAGATGTATTTTTCCCAAGTAGGTATGGGTACCACAAAGTTCTCCACGAAATTTGGGAATTTTTGGAGATTTGTGAAATTTCTGGCACGTTTCTGAAATTCGGCCAGAAAACTGATTATCAGAGTATCAGTCGACTGCCCTGGGGGCAGTCGACTGGTCAGGGCTGGTGTGGGTATCCAGCAGCTGACTTGGGTCTGAGTGATTAAAAACAAGTGTATGGGGGGTTAGTACACGTTGTTTAGGACCATTTGGGATTAAAAGAATCAATAATTGGGTTATTGTTGAATTCTTTTTGATGTTAGGCAAAGGGGGAGAAGTGTTGGTTTAAGTTGGGAAACCAAACTTATCTTTGCAAGAAACCCTAGGTTTAGGGGGAGTTGAGATTAAAGGGGAGCATGGTTGCTCCATTCGTGGCGTAAGGGGAACCTTGGAGAGGTTCTTAAAAAGCCTTTGTAAGTCCAGTGTAAGGGGAGCTTGGGAGAAGCTTTAAAAAGCCCAGTTTGGTAGAAAATCCTAGCTTGGAGGGCTAGGTGTGTAAAAATCCTAACTTGGAGGGTTAGGTGGTGAAAATCCTAGCTTGGAGGGCTAGGTGTGGGAAAATCCTAACTTGGAGGGCTAGGTGTAAAATTTCTAACTTGGAGGGTTAGGTGTGGGATGCCTTGGGATAGGATCCAGTTATGCATTGCATATGCATTCATTTAGCATGGTTTTTGCTATTTACTACTATCTTGCTTTCCCTAACTTAAACGAATTGTCAAACATCAAAAAGGGGGAGATTGTTGGAGCAATCGGCCCTAAGATGGTCAGGTATGACCATGGGTTTTGATGTTTGGGCAAAGGGTTTAAGTTAGGTTTACCCTTGTATTTAATATGCGTATGTTGAGTGTGCAGGTTGTACAGGGTACGCATATGGACCTGACTGGACGGCCTCAGTACGGTGAAGGATGGCATGGAGGCCAGCTGGAGGCTGGCGTGCGCATCTGAGGGACCATGGAGTGTAGGGACGATGAGCTGATGGGCGCGGACTTCTAGGCGTACGTGAAGGGTGGCATGGATGCAAGCTGGAGGCTTGCGTGCGCATCCGAGGGACGAGGGCCGAAGATGAAGAGGCCGCGAAGGCAACAGTCGAGGCTGCGGATGAGGAGTCAGTTGAGTCGTGAGGGTCGAGTGCTGTGTGAATGTACTCGGGAAGGGTTTCAGCTAGGGACCAGTCGACTGCCCTGGGGGCAGTCGACTGGTAGGTGGCTGGTAAGCTGGCAAATTCGAACGTTGGAGTGTCAACGGTCGAATTTGGCTGGCACCAGTCGACTGCCCTGGGGGCAGTCGACTGGTGGCGTGATTTCCAGCCCGAGTCTATTTAAAGGGGGACTCGATCGGGCTGCGGTTTCTTGACGAAACTTGCTTGGATAGGGCAAGTTAGTAGTCTTACACTCTCAGATTGTGTCCAAGGTGTTGTGGCGAGGTTTCTCCACCCACAAGGAGCAACACGAGATAGCCGGAGGTTATCCGGGGAGTGATCCGCCGAAGGATTGTTGGATTAGTCACCCGGCCGGGGTGGATACCAACTAAATCTGGTATTGTTAGCATTGTTATTTATTTTACATGTTATTTCTGCTGCGCTAACAACTCTGTAGAGATCAAAGATTCGAAAAAGTGCTATTCACCCCCCTCTAGCACGCCTACATCGATCTCACAATTTTGACTGACATGAAAAAAATATTTATCTAGCAATATAAATTATTTTTCTATTAGCTCCCCCTTGGAATAAAGCCTCGATACGATCTATCCAGGTAACGAATTTGATCCTTGGGGATCCAATAGTGTTTTGACCCTACTTGATTTGTCAAGCTTAGTTTAGGGACCCATGCTTGGACTCAGGTGCTAGAACGGTTCATAATTAAATAGTACGATCTATATCGCAAGTTAGTTCTATACTCAAGTCCGGATCGGTTAAAAACGATCTTTTATTTTTCAAGAATCATGTCAAGATTCTTGGAACCCAAAGCGAATCGCTCTAAGGTTGCTCTAAGTTCCATGACTTGAGTTTTCAGAGAGGAATTCTCTTTCTCAAGTTGTTGGCCTTGAGTTGAGATTCCACCCTGAATTGTCTCAGTCAAGGAACTGGAGTTAGCATCCTCCATAAGGGCTTTGATCTCCTTTTAGAGGGACTTTACTTGATCGTTGGACTTAGCCAACTTGTGAGATAGGTAGGAGATAACATTGCAAAGTTCGTTTTCAGAATAACCACTTACAGTGAGTTATCCCTTTTCGGAGATGGATATTGATCCGCGGCTTCTTCCCGGCTCGACTTCCGACTCAATCTTGGACTCGATGTTGGATTCATTCTCGGACTCAGTGCTGGATTCATTCTCAGGCTCGATGTTGGATTCATTCTCAGACTCGGTGTTGGATTCATTCTCAGCAACATGTGCTTACACCGGTAGTGCCAGAAAGCTTGGTTGAGTTTGTTTTTCTTCGTCTGACTCTTCCGATGACTTAGACCATGTTGCTTTCAAGGCCTTCCTTTATCTTTGTTTCTTGGTTTCTTTTGTGTTTGGGCACTTTGATTGGATCATCCTTTTTTTCTTTAGCATTTTCCTAACTAGCTTTACTTTGGAGATGATCACTTTGTCATCTTCTGAATCAGATTCGTCTTCATATTCAAATTCTGGTTGATACTTAGGTTGTGGCTTCTTGTAAGTCTTCCTATAAGTAGCACAAGATCTTTCTCGGGTAGAGAAGTATTAGTCTGTTCATGAAGTTCAATGTCAAAAAATAATTTATCTAATTTAACCTTTGAAAGATCCCTTGAAACTTTGTATGCATCTACCATAAATGCCTACAGGGTATTTCTTGGGAATGTTTTCAAAGTGTACCTGATTATGTCATGATATTCGACTTGTTGTCCGATCGCATGTAGTCTATCGAGAATATCTTGAATTTTGGCGTGAAGTTGACTTGTCTATTCTCCTTCCTACATTTTGATATTATATAGTTTATTAAAATACAAATCACGTTTATTTACCTTTATTTCAGAGGTTCCTTCATGTAACTTGATCAATTTCTCCCAAAGGACATTGGCAATTATGATTGGTCCAATCCGGTTCAACTCCTCTTTGGTTAGGGCACATTGTAGTATTTGGGTAGCTTTGCCATCAACCTCAATCCTTTTCAATAGGGTTGCATCCCAGAGTTCGCATCTTAATGGTTTTCCATTTAGATTCAAGGGTAGTGTGAACCCCGTCTAGATGATCACCCACATTTAAACTTGGGTCTTTAGGTGAATCTCCATTCGATTTTTCCAATAGCCGAAGTCCTCGCCGGAGAAAAGAGACGGGCGGATGGTACTGTAGCCTTATTGTTGTGCCATTTGTCAAATCCTACACATGAATAAATAAAAAAAAGTATACCAAGACTGAGTCTTAGATTAGTAGTGCTGGAGAAGAAGGATAAAATTTGCATGAATTTGTATTGCACGAATTTTGAGAAAAAAATTTTATGACAAATTTTTAAAAAATGATAGCTATACCAATTCTAACTTATGGTGAACAAAATAAGAATTTAAAATTGAACAAGATATAAGAATATTTTAAAACCTCACACAAATATTTTTTTATTTGAAAAAAAATGCAAAAAATCCGAAAACGAAAGAAATGATCGAATGGTGGTTTCACCAATTTAGAGCGACCTCACTCTGATACCAATTGTAGGATCATAAAGAGCGATAGAGGGGGAGGGTGAATATCACGTTCGAGAAAACTTATTCGAATTTTGATCAAGTTTACGCAGCGAAAAAAGTAAATGTAAAAACAATTGCTAACACTTTTATTTTTACTTGGTTCGGAGTCTGTGACAGCTTCTACTCCAAGACCCACGATCCTTGACCAATTATTTTGGGCAATTCTAGAATTCATGAATGGTTTATCAGTATGCAATTGTAAGCATTCAATTGCCCAAATTCGAAGGAGACTTCGCCATATGGAAAAAGAAGATGGAGGTATTTTTTAGGATTGATTTTGAGATATTACTAACAATAAAATATGATTTTGAAATACCCATAGGCGAGGAAAACTAGGTGAAAGAAGCACATTTCTAGAATAAGAAGCAAGAGTTTCATTTGTTGTCGATTCTACCTCCTCAAGAAGTCAACTGGATTGGCAGCTACCACTCCAAAAAAGAGCTTTGGGAGAAGTTTCTAAAACTTCACGAGGGCATGTCAGAAGCCAAGTCAGCAAGGAAAGATTTTCTCTGGAACCAGCAGACTAACTTCTGCATAAAGGAAGGAGAAACGATGGGCGAGCTTTAAGTGAAGATCAATGAATTGGGCTCCGGACTCACCCACCTCGGCAAATCGATATCAAACCGCAATTCCATCCAATATGCCCAAAATTACTTCCCAAGAACCCAGGAGTATCATTCAATAGTAGATGCCTACTATATCTCAAAGGACTTGGAGGTAAGTGATAAAAATCATTTTGTTGATTATTTTTGGCTCTAAAATCTATGTTTGATTCACATTTTATATGCTTAAGTTTGCAATGTTATTAGGTTTCATGTATTTCCTTCATTTTGACTTTTAATTCAAATCTTTGTATATTTGGGATATTTTTGGGCACTAAATTTGAATATCATTTTGTAGGCTTCAATTGATCATGGACCTAGATCAAATCGGGTCAGACTTTAGTCAGCATTGGATCCAGATCAAAGGGATCAAGCATCGGATTGATAGGAGCCGTCCATTCTAGAGAACAGCTAGATCTGAGCCATCGGTCAACTTCTGGTCGATCCGAGTCCAAGATAGAATCAATCATGACCAGAGACCAAGATCTGAAGATTTCAGCCAAATCGGAAGTGATCTGACCGTTGGATCGAGTTTAAGATGTTCTAGACCATCCGTTCAAGAAAAGGGAAGATCTGGACCATCCGCCACTGATCTGGTTAATCCGAGCTGGGGACAGGTAGATCAAGACCATTGATTGGAATCTGTGAAGTTTGGTTCAGATCGGAAGAGATCTGACCGTTGGATGAAGCCGAATCGATCTCAGCCGTCCGTTACTAATGAGCTGTGAGTTCTGGGCTGAACCCAAGCTAGGACTGAACCCAAGAGTTGGCTTGACTGAACTCGAACTAGACTGAACTAGACTGAACCAGAGCTGAACCAACTGAAGCTGGCTTGGCTGAGCTGTTTGACTGAACCAGAGCTGAACCGAAGCTGGCTTGACTGATTGGATCAATTGCTTGGTTTGGCTGAACCACACTGTTTGACTGAACCCAGGAATCGAACTCGAGCTGTGGCTTGGCTGACCGAATCCACGCGCAGCTGGGGATCAAAAAGGGGAAACACGTGACCTAGGTCTTCATCGACTCCACACGCAGGCCAGCGGCGATCCCTCTCCTCCTTCTTTCTTCATCGTCGCCGCAAGGCTAGGGCAAGGGGGTTCCGAACCCTAGTCGGCCGGAGCTCCGATCAACCGAGACGAGGGGCTCTCGTCTCAACGATCCACGTCCACCTCTTCTCTTTCGGGGTTCGGAGAGAAGAGAGTAAAGGTTCTCTTTCGGGGTTCGGAGAGACGCCATCCATCTTCCTTCACCGCACGCCACCGGACGAAGCTAGGCTTTGGGGGTTCCGAGCTCTAGTCGACTCCATCCGCCTTCCTTCACAGTCTTTCTTCCATTTTCATCACCGGCGACCACAGCTAGGCTTTGGGGGTTCCGAGCTTCAGCCAAACGTAGCCGTCGCAGCCATCCATCTTCACAGCAGCTTCTCTTTCGGGGTTCGGAGAGACGCCATCCATTTCCTTCACCGCACGCCGCCGATCGCAAAGCTAGGGCAAGGGGGTTCCGACCCCTAGCTGACGACCTCCATTTCCACCGCATGCCATCACAGCTCTTCAGTATTTCCACAGTTAGCAGATTAGATTCAGTAGCTTCTTCCAATTTCCAGCAGTTTCTCGCTAGTTTTCGTTTACATTATCTTCTTTACAGGGGTCAATTCCGGCAACAGCTCAAATTTCTTCCAGCAGTTCATTTCAGTAGCTTGTTTCTTCATAGCAGCTCAATTTTCTTCATAGCATTTCCGTTCCTCTACGTCACAGCAGTTTTAACATCAAACCGATTTCCTTTCACAGTTGCATTTCCAGCCGTTTTTCATAGCATCAGCAGTTTCTTATTCATCAGTTTCGGCAGAACCATTTGGCAGCAGCTTACCTCTTAATTGAATGTTTCAAACGGATGTTCAATTAGATTCAAATGTTGATTGTGCTTAATTGAGTTGTTTGTGATTGATGTTAAAACGTTTGTATTGGATAGATCTTGCCCCTATCAATTGGCACGTACTCAAATCAATTTTTAGTATGCCTTGCATGTGTTTGATCAAATGTTGCTTAGAACTAGTCATTTCCATTGTAATGTTTCTTAGTTGTTTACTTAGATTTTGTGTTGCTCTTTCATTAGTTTTAATGTTCATGTCTTCATTTGAATGCAATTAAGTTAGGATTAGATTAGATTTCTTCAATGTTGTAGTTTGCTCTGTGTTTAGTTTCTTAATGCTCTATTTCAAGTTGTGCTTTCTTTATTGCAATTGTAGTCTGGTTAATTTAGATTTCTTTTTCTGTATTGTCCTTCCTTAATTAGAATTAGGTTTCATATTTGCTCTGTTGTTCATTTCGTAGTCCTAGCTCTTAAATCCAAAACCTAGTTCTATATCCAAAACCCAAAAGCAATAAGATACGAACCTGAGATTTATCTTGCACCAACTACATTCGTTGGGAGACGACCCGAGTTACTCTATGCTACATTAGTTTAGAGGAATTCAGTACTTAAATTGTATTTGAAACCGTAACACGACAAAAACGGTTATCAAATTTGGCGCCGTTGCCGGGGAATGTAGTGGTGCTTGATAATTCTATCTTTTGATTTTGTTCTGATTGCTTTATCTTTTATATACGGTTGCTGCCATTTTTCTTGGTTGTTTTGTGACAGGGGTGCAGGTTCAAAATGTTTTCATCCACTTTTCAGCAGCCGTGTCCACAGTTTCAGCAGAACCAACCATTCAATCAGCAACCAAATCAGTTTTTTCAGCCACCACAACAACAATTTGAGCAACCACAACAATTCCAACAATTTAAGCCAAATTCCAGCAATTTCCAGAATTTCCAGAATTTTCAGAACGGGCAGCCAATTTTCCAGAATTTTCAGCCCAATTTTCAGCCACCTTATCAACAAGATGAGAATTTTTAGCTCACTCAAAATCAGTTTTCATCACCACAATTTCAACCTCAGATCCAAGAATTTCAGAGCTACAATTTTCAGCGATCTCCACCAAGTTGTGAGCCAAGTTTTCAACAATTTAATCAGTCATTTCATCCATTTGAGCAGCCCCAACAGTTTCCATTTCAGAATGCACAGCCTCCTCCAGGACTTCAGCAGCCCTATTTTCCATTCCAAGACCAACAGGGGTTCCACACTAACCAAGGAGGTTTTGGGAATCATGATTGGGATGAGGCTCAACAACAAAGGATAATAGAGATGTGTCAACAAATGTTACAACAACAACAAGCTTGGCAACAATAAAGACATCAAGTTCTGCAACAACAAGAACAACAACAACAATGGCTTCAAGACATTCAAGATCGATTGAATCAGATAAAAGCCCAAAGATCAGAACAGTTATCTTCTCAAGTTGCTTTTAATTCTGAGAGCTATGGAGTTGAGTTAATATCAATTCAAGGTGACCCTAGTGCAGGGCCAAATCTTTCTTTAATGGATCTTGCAATTTTAGAAGAAGAAGAAGAAGAATACATTAAAGTCTGGGCACCTACAGCATGCATCCCTCCGGAGATTCCTACTCAAAATCCAATTCTAAATTTTTCAGCTCCAGAAGAAGAAATTGAAGCTCCACAGGACCCTTCTCATTTTCTATTTTGTGATGATAGCATTATTGATGGTCCTAATTTTGCTAATATTGTTGATGCAGATATTTTAGAAGAATGCATAGGAGATGATTCCATAGGTGTTGGGGATTGCACAAAGCCCCAGGGACCACCACAAGATTTAGAGAACGAACCAGAAAGTGTAGGGACTTGCATGGTGGAAGCAAGCACCCAAGGATCACCAGTTGATTGTCCACCAGAGCCTGAGGCTGAAGAGGAGCATGAACTTGACCAGGAGGAGACCACAGATACATCTACTATTATAGAACCTTCAGGTATTATCCAGCACGCTCAGGTAAGTATTTCTCCTCTTTGTTCAGAAAAATTCAAAAAGGTACCTAGTGCTGATGTTATTGATTCTGATGAGTTTATTGATATACCTTGTGTAGAAATTGTTTGTGAAAATCCAATAGAGGTACCAAACATTGATTTTATTGATCATCATGCATTACTTGACACATCCATTGTAAATATGAATTGTGAAATAATTTTAGAGGCACCTATAATTGATGTTGTTTTTTATGATGAATCACTTAATACATCTCTTGTGGATATGAATTGTGAAAAATTTTTAGACGTGCCTGAAATGGATGTTATTTATTTTGATGAATCTCTTGCTATATCTTATGCTGAGGTTGAATGTGAAAAACTTTTGGAGATATCTGAGATTGATTTCACTGGCTGTGACACATTGCAGGATACATTCTTGATAGGAAATAATTGTGAAATTTCTATTGATGAGCCAGAAATTAATTTCTTTATTTGTGATGAGAATCTGGATGCAAATTTTGTAGAACATAATTTTGAAATTTTCATTGAGGTACCAGAATTTGATTTAATTGAATATGATGCAGTTTTGGATTCACTTATTGCAGAGACTGATATTATATCATTTCTTTCTGACCCTGCATGCTTGAGAGAGGTATTACATGTTTTTGCAGGGTCCAGAAGACTTCAGGAGTGGGTGCTCCAACTGAACAGACTCCAGCCTCCTGGAAAGACTTTTGAAGGGCATCAAGAAGGAGGAGATGATCTGACTTTAATTAAAAGCACTCCATCCCTTGAATGGCTCTTGAACCTGAATCGTCTTAGGCCACCAGAGAAATTTTTTGTGAAGTTTAAGTGTGGGGGAGTCCGAATTCTCCCAGCCACCCAGACTCCTCCACTACCAAGATGGAGGCTACTGCTTGATAGGCTCCGTCCATCAGAATAAAGGGGAGTTTGTTCCTTTACTTTCCTTTCCTTGTTTTTCTTTATGTTTATACTCGCATGTTTGTTTGCTTTTATACCTTGCATTCATGTTTTGCTTCCTCCTTCTGCATTTTGTTTGATCTTGAATAAACCTTGTTTGACTTCTAGTTGTATCTCCTTACATGTTCCTTTATTATGCTTTGAGAATCATAAAAGATTGTTAAGTTTGATTATTGAGTTTTAGTTTCCTTGGTATGCTTGGGGATATTAATTGCATTTAGTCATTTGTTGTGGTGATAGACTCTATCTTGTTAGATTAAGCATGACAGTTTTATTATTCACCTAGTGAGGATATTGCCATGCCTATCCTTAATCCTCTTATGTGTGATAGCATTTGTGATACTTGACACTCTAGAACTTGCATTGATTCTTTTTGAAATTACAATAGCATAAGCTTACATGAATATGATGGAGGCAATCTTTCTTGTTGAACTTTTAGTTTTCCTCTCCTTTGTTATTGTCACTACTGGGCATTTCACCTATTGCTTTCGTATTTCATTGTCTCTACTTTATCAGATCTTTTCATTGTCATTACATTTTCACTGCCATATCTTTATTATTTTATTCTTCCTTGGAGCATGCGATGAGAGCATAAGGTGATTGCATGATGAGTTACATTTTTATTTCTCTATTATCAACCTCTATTATTGTGAGTTTTAGATGTTATCATGCTTTACTATCTTGCCCGAGACGGTCAAATTTTAAGTGTGTGTGGGGGGGGGGGGGAGACAAGTGTATATGGACGAATGCTTGTGAAAAAAAAAAATCTCTCTATGTGAAAAAAAAAGAAAGAGAGATAGAAAAAAATAATAATAAAGATGAAAAAAAAAGAGTGAAAAAAAAGAGAAAAAAAAAGAAAAAATCTCTCTATGTGAAAAAAAAAAATTCCTCAAGCATTCGAGATTGTATTAGTGATGAACAAAAAGGAATATTTTCTTGATGTGTACTCTTTTGATGTTATTGTTTAGAGAAATTCAAGAGTTATGTTGTTAATCTCTACATGCACTTTGAGAGATGTTATAAATTGTTGATGTGTAGTGCATTGAGAATGTGAAAGGAGAATTTTGAGTGTTGGAGGTTTGATTGAGTTATTTACTTTGGACTATTGTTTGATTGTATACATCATGTTAATTATCCCAATGCTCTCATCTTCTCTTTTATCTTCTTTCATGCTCTCTATGATCTTCTTTGTTATCTACCATTCTTGTTCTCTTGTTAGCACTTGGTTTCATTATTATTCATTGAAAAACCTCTTGATTTATGTACTTATGCTATAGTAGTGGAGAAGTAGAAGATAAGCAAGCATATGGTAGTGCAATGTTATGAATGCTTTGAGAGAACTCCATTTTCATATTTATTATTTTTGTGAGCATCAGTGCATATATCCATCTTATGAGGTTTTTGTCATGCTTAGTTTATTCAAGTTGATGAAATTACCATGCTTTTGGCTTATGTGAGATTTGGAACCATAACTACATGGATTCTTGAGACTTGATGATCTTAAGTAATTTTCTTTTATTATCTCTCAAATATTGATAGGGGATGTAATGTTTGGGAGATATGTTATTTTCTTTTAGTTTTATTTACTTGTGCGAGACGCCAAAGAATAAGTGTGGGGGGAGTTGATAACCATCATTTTGTTGATTATTTTTGGCTCTAAAATCTATGTTTGATTCACATTTTATATGCTTAAGTTTGCAATGTTATTAGGTTTCATGTATTTCCTTCATTTTGACTTTTAATTCAAATCTTTGTATATTTGGGATATTTTTGGGCACTAAATTTGAATATCATTTTGTAGGCTTCAATTGATCATGGACCTAGATCAAATCGGGTCAGACTTTAGTCAGCATTGGATCCAGATCAAAGGGATCAAGCATCGGATTGATAGGAGCCGTCCATTCTAGAGAACAGCTAGATCTGAGCCATCGGTCAACTTCTGGTCGATCCGAGTCCAAGATAGAATCAATCATGACCAGAGACCAAGATCTGAAGATTTCAGCCAAATCGGAAGTGATCTGACCGTTGGATCGAGTTTAAGATGTTCTAGACCATCCGTTCAAGAAAAGGGAAGATCTGGACCATCCGCCACTGATCTGGTTAATCCGAGCTGGGGACAGGTAGATCAAGACCATTGATTGGAATCTGTGAAGTTTGGTTCAGATCGGAAGAGATCTGACCGTTGGATGAAGCCGAATCGATCTCAGCCGTCCGTTACTAATGAGCTGTGAGTTCTGGGCTGAACCCAAGCTAGGACTGAACCCAAGAGTTGGCTTGACTGAACTCGAACTAGACTGAACTAGACTGAACCAGAGCTGAACCAACTGAAGCTGGCTTGGCTGAGCTGTTTGACTGAACCAGAGCTGAACCGAAGCTGGCTTGACTGATTGGATCAATTGCTTGGTTTGGCTGAACCACACTGTTTGACTGAACCCAGGAATCGAACTCGAGCTGTGGCTTGGCTGACCGAATCCACGCGCAGCTGGGGATCAAAAAGGGGAAACACGCGACCTAGGTCTTCATCGACTCCACACGCAGGCCAGCGGCGATCCCTCTCCTCCTTCTTTCTTCATCGTCGCCGCAAGGCTAGGGCAAGGGGGTTCCGAACCCTAGTCGGCCGGAGCTCCGATCAACCGAGACGAGGGGCTCTCGTCTCAACGATCCACGTCCACCTCTTCTCTTTCGGGGTTCGGAGAGAAGAGAGTAAAGGTTCTCTTTCGGGGTTCGGAGAGACGCCATCCATCTTCCTTCACCGCACGCCACCGGACGAAGCTAGGCTTTGGGGGTTCCGAGCTCTAGTCGACTCCATCCGCCTTCCTTCACAGTCTTTCTTCCATTTTCATCACCAGCGACCACAGCTAGGCTTTGGGGGTTCCGAGCTTCAGCCAAACGTAGCCGTCGCAGCCATCCATCTTCACAGCAGCTTCTCTTTCGGGGTTCGGAGAGACGCCATCCATTTCCTTCATCGCACGCCGCCGATCGCAAAGCTAGGGCAAGGGGGTTCCGACCCCTAGCTGACGACCTCCATTTCCACCGCATGCCATCACAGCTCTTCAGTATTTCCACAGCTAGCAGATTAGATTCAGTAGCTTCTTCCAATTTCCAGCAGTTTCTCGCTAGTTTTCGTTTACATTATCTTCTTTACAGGGGTCAATTCCGGCAACAGCTCAAATTTCTTCCAGCAGTTCATTTCAGTAGCTTGTTTCTTCATAGCAGCTCAATTTTCTTCATAGCATTTCCGTTCCTCTACGTCACAGCAGTTTTAACATCAAACCGATTTCCTTTCATAGTTGCATTTCCAGCCGTTTTTCATAGCATCAGCAGTTTCTTATTCATCAGTTTCGGCAGAACCATTTGGCAGCAGCTTACCTCTTAATTGAATGTTTCAAACGGATGTTCAATTAGATTCAAATGTTGATTGTGCTTAATTGAGTTGTTTGTGATTGATGTTAAAACGTTTGTATTGGATAGATCTTGCCCCTATCAATTGGCACGTACTCAAATCAATTTTTAGTATGCCTTGCATGTGTTTGATCAAATGTTGCTTAGAACTAGTCATTTCCATTGTAATGTTTCTTAGTTGTTTACTTAGATTTTGTGTTGCTCTTTCATTAGTTTTAATGTTCATGTCTTCATTTGAATGCAATTAAGTTAGGATTAGATTAGATTTCTTCAATGTTGTAGTTTGCTCTGTGTTTAGTTTCTTAATGCTCTATTTCAAGTTGTGCTTTCTTTATTGCAATTGTAGTCTGGTTAATTTAGATTTCTTTTTCTGTATTGTCCTTCCTTAATTAGAATTAGGTTTCATATTTGCTCTGTTGTTCATTTCGTAGTCCTAGCTCTTAAATCCAAAACCTAGTTCTATATCCAAAACCCAAAAGCAATAAGATACGAACCTGAGATTTATCTTGCACCAACTACATTCGTTGGGAGACGACCCGAGTTACTCTATGCTACATTAGTTTAGAGGAATTCAGTACTTAAATTGTATTTGAAACCGTAACACGACAAAAACGGTTATCAGTAAGTACCCTTGATAAGATATTTTCTATTTTTGAATTACACGAATCTCAATGTGCAGGATCAAGTAAGGAAAAGATGGACAACATTGCCTTAAGCGCGAGAAGAACTGATCCAGATTCAGAGTCTTCAGCCGATGAAGAGGAAACGGTGTATATGGTTAGAAAAGTCAGTAAATACTTTAAATCTAACAAATTTATAAAGTCGTAGGGCAAGAAACAATCATCATGAAAAAGATAAGTCAGGTGCTACCACTGTGACGAAGAAGGTCACATTAAAGAGCAATGCCTCAAATTGAAAAATAAAAAGAAAGAAAAAGGAAACAAGTCAAAGCTCAAGAATTTAAAAGCAATATGGGACAACATATCTTCAAAAGAATCCAAGATCGAGGCCTACGCTGGACTTGCACTTATGGCAAGTCATCAAGAAGAGGATGGTGGAGCGTCCACCTTCAACATGAGCATTGATGAAGGGGGAGACTCAACAGAAGAAAGCAACAGTGAAAGGGGAGCGTCCAGTTTCAGACACAACGATATGATAAGTGAGGTATGCAAGCTTCCTCCAGATAAACTACACTGTGATATTAGATCTTTGCTTAAATCGTTCTGTAAGTTAAGGACTAAGAATATAGACTTAAAGAAAGAATTAGCTTATTTATGCCCTTTAGATATGTATGATTCTTTAAAGCATGAAAACAAAAGATTAAAAGAATAAGTAACAAAATTAGAAAATGACTATGCATATTTTAGTTCAAATTTTTCTCCTAAAAAGAATTTTTATAATGGAGTTCTTAATTGGTATATTAGAAAGCATAAGGGTCAAATTACAAAAGTAGCCAAGAATTATATTCCTCTAAAATTCTTGATTACCACTGTAGGTAGAAATTTATATTGGATTCCAAAATAAATTTTAAACTGCTAAAATATTTTTAAATTCAAATCGACTATAATCTTTCGAATAAATTAATTTATAATTTTTTTATAAATAGAGATTTTATCTAGTTACAGTAATCTTTTGGATTTTTTTATTTGATGAATATCCATGATTTTATTTTCAAAACTTATTTAAATTTGAATTTTAAATATTTTAAAATTCATCAAATTGTTTGTTTTGTAAACCATGTTTTTGATGTGATCAAAATGGGAGAGTAATGAAGTATAAGTTAAGGGGAGGTCAATTTTATTACATTATTGCTTGTGCTAAATTATAATATTTATTTTATTATTGTAAATAATCAATATTATTTTTTTTAATTACTCCAATTTAACTTGGGTTGATGTACATAAAAAATGGAGAGAATATAAGTACCCTAGGTTAGTTTTGATGTGATCAACCAAGTCAAGTTGGTTCCTGGTCTATTTTGATCTCTGTGTCTAAGTCTACAGGAGTTAGATGCACAAGAAGTCAAGCGAAAGATATAGAAGACAAGAAGGATGACACAGGGAAGGGAGCCGACGAGCTCGGTGCATTCGAGGGACACAAAGACTGTGGAAAAGTACATCGGTGGAGTGAGAAGGTCGTGCTCGACGTCCGAGGGAAGAGAAGTCAGGGACGAAGCTCGTTCAAGGCGAAAGACCAGAGTCGGGTTTGAGGGTGAGCCTAATTCTGGTTAGCTGAAAATCACCCAAGTAGAAGAAGCACAAAAATGCAGAGCTACACAAATGCAGAGTGAGGCGCCTCACTTGTAAGTTAGCAGCTCTGCGCAAATGCAGAGCTGAGGTACCTCAGTTTCAAATTGAAGTGTCTCCAATTAAAATTGAGGCGCTCAAGCCATGATTTAAATTTCTAAATAGAGAGATTTTTGATAATCATTCTCATAGAAAAATGAAAATTTATTGATGCAATAAGTGAGTTAATTAACAGACATGGCTTTATAGGTATTGCAATATCACGACCACTGCTCAAACTTTCTCCCAACACACTTATTGTGGCCTTAGGGCTATGGTACAGTGGAAGAGTGATTAATTATCATCTTAGGAATCTGCAGTTCGATTTTCAGCTACGGCATATTTTGCACAAATATTTCCTCCAAATGGGACATGAATCCTGAGATGTTGGGCTTCTGGACCGTCCGCCGCGATTGCTTTCTGATTTATTCTAGCGGCCGATGAAACTTCCGTGGAACCGGACTAGTTTCCCATGTTTTGGATTTATCCAACCTCTTTAATCATTTTTTTCCCAACACACTTATTGAAGTAAATTAACAGACATGCACAAAATTCAAGTTTGAGTAGTACTGGTCGTGATATTGAAGTACCTATGACGCCATGTCTTACCCTAAAACTCCTCAAGAGGATGAAAACCTCTAAGAGAAAAAAATGAACCAAATAATTTTGAGTATTTATGTTAGTAGTTAGAATGGAACATCTTCAAGTGCTATTAATATTGGAATGCATCGACTCCCACGGTTATTTGTTTCGGTTAGGAATACAATCCAAACCAGGTGGGAAATTGATGGAAAACATCTGTGGGGCCGGGCCGATCACCCTAGGTTCGTCTGCTACTTGGTCCAACATTTTTTTCGATTAGGAATACAATTAAAATACCACTTTAATCTAATTAAATTTTATTAGATTAATAAATTAATCTAATTATACTTATTGGATTAATGGTTAATCTAATATTTATTTGAGTTTGTTTAAAATAAATCCAAACCAAATAAAACCACGTTATTAGACAATATCTTAGTGGATAAGATTTGACCACGTTATTAGACAGTCTTATTAGATAAGACTTGACTACATTTTATAAAATTTTATTAGAAAAGACTCGGCGGTGGCGAATATATCTTATCTAATAAGATAACCCTAAAAGTTAGGATTTTATTATAACCTATATATATATATATATATATATATATGCATGGTAGCTAGCACTATGAGCATGAGACTCCAATTATGCTTGTGAGATGGGTAGCGGTTGTCGTGTAAATACCGCTAGAGGCATGAATTAATTGCGCACATATTGACTAGAGTCTCCTAATACGCAAAAGGGTTTTACGCATCAAGAGATACCATCTTTACAAAATTTATAATGTAATTAGAATTCACTTAGATCTCTGGCAGGTTCCTTTTTTCCGCTACATAATTTTATTGTTTAATTTTTGCTCAAGCCCAAAAGTTTCCATAGGTCTTAGGGTCAATTCTCAATGGATGTAAAATGCCTCGGGTGTCTGACCTCTCCCATGCAAAGACCTGTTGTGTAAGAGCAAAATGCCCTCCTGATTTACCTGTTTGTATCTATCCCGGAGGGAGGGGGTGACGATATTGGACCTCCTGGGTGAGCATTATCACATTTTGCTCCAATATTGGAATGCATCGAATCTCAACTATGACCGGTCAATTGGATGAGCCTCCATAAGCACTTCCCGATGTACCCTAATAGTCGGTGAAAAAATTTCATAAGACTGGACTGATCACCCCCAGAATTAATCTATTTAAAGAGTTAGATACCTATATTATTGTTCCGGAAAGAGTCGACGACGATGGCCAGGCACCGGAGCTTCACCCCTGTGGTAGTTACTGAGGCGGGGAGGAACTTAGGGTCCTGTGAAGTTAACACGAGCGTTAGGGGACATGCCGGCAGGGGTCCGGCGGAGTCCACTCCGACGCTCAAGTCAATGTCCATCGAGAAGAAAAGGTTGCGAAAAGTAAAGAAGACGTATAGAGTTGAGAGAGCGTAACCCTTTTACCGGAGGGGTTGGATTACCTTTTATACAGATGTCGACAGACTAGACGTACCCCTCGACCGGTGCCACGTCTCCGATACGTAATCAACGCCCCCTATTTCGGAGGTAGCGGGATATCATTTGAAACGGTCTGCGCCGTTATCACGCGTCCACCTGTTGCGACATTTAAGGTCGTGGGGACCCCTTCTTGCGGGGATGGTTATCCGTACCGAGAGGGGGGGGGGTCAGTACCTGAGGTTGGTTATTGCGGGGACTCCTCCTCCCGAAGTGAGCTCGGGGGCCTGAGGTGCTATAACTCCCGAGGTGCTCTCGGGGCCTACCCTCCCGGGGTGCTCCTGGGAGGGGTCTTCAGACTACCTTTCCCGGGCGCGTTTCCTGAGGGGGGCCCTGGGGCCCAGGAAGGGAAGTCGCTTCGGTCATGTCGCACCCCGCGACTTTCTTCATCCTTCGTGCCGGGCACAGACTATTCAACCCTATCACAAGTCCCTCCCTTCAAGTCTGATCGAAGGAAGTGTGACTGACTGATCGGACTAGTGCAGAGATGAAGAAGCCGCGGGCCTTCTCCCTCCCTACTACACCTGTAGTTATAGGGGGCCTCGGGATTGTAACTTTTATCCCGAGTTCTGAGAAATCCCCCTTAATGGTCTTGTCCTTTTTCACAAAAGGCTACTTCGACTCTGGAGGGACTATGATGATGTTTGTCTCTTCGTCATAAAGGCGCATGGTTCTTTTATGAGGGCGATGGGGCGCCCTAGCGAATACCTTATTGCCACGTGACCCAACGGCCATCTCCACAAGCTTTTACCGATGTGCGCCGTCTTGACCGGCTTACGACAAGCGACTGCCTGTGTGTGGCGATTTCTTGCTTTCCACTTGTCTCCTCTCCCTTGCGTCCAGGCAGGTGGCTGCCTGAGTATAAGAGGGGAAGGTGCAGATGTTACGCCTATTTCCAACTCGGCGGCTGGATGCACTTTGTCTTCCTCTCTCGTAAAGCCTCTTTTGCATGTGAGTAGTTTGTCTCCTTCCTGTCTTCTTTCTTAGAGATCATGGAAAGCTATCGTGCATAATGGTATGAGTCCACCTCCTCGAGAGTGAGACCGGAAGCCTTGGAAGCGGCCACCGAGGCCTATGACATTCCGGCCGAGATGGCAATGGTCATCCCCAAAGTGGGTCAGACGCCCGTGAAACCCCCTGCAGGCATGTTGATATTCTTCTTAGGACAGATGGAGTTAGGGCTCCGCTTCCCTATCCCCCTTTTTTCACAAACATAGCCTCCTATTTTGATACCCTCCTTCACCAGATGGCTCCCAATGCCTTCGCCCAGATGGGAGGGGCATATATCGTCTTCAAGATTTTTGATCTTCCCCTGACCCCTCATCTCTTTCATTCTTTCTTTGTCCCGATAGGGTCTAGAGGGGTCATTAGTTTTGCAGCCTGACCGGGCCATAGGTTTTTAGGGGGGGGGGTTTCCTTCCTCGCATAAAGGGTGGAAGGAGAAATTCTTCTTCATTAAGCTGTTGTCATTACCCTTCAGTCCCCTGTGTTGGATAGGGGATTTGCCGACTCCTCCTATTCTAGGGAGCTTTATCCACAATCCGGTGTACCAGCGTGCTAAGGAGGTGCTCGCTGGTATGGATTTTAGCGGACCGGGACTGGTGCAAAGTGAAGAGCTTATGTACCGGGCAGGACTCAGTCCTAAAGTGACACGTATCAGCCATTCCCTGGGTACGTTCATCTTTTCCCTTTAATGCCTCTTGGTTCTGATTGATATTCTCTCTGTCTGGTTTGAGCAGAGGAAGTCATGTTCGCCAAGGTGATGGGCCGACTCATCAGATGGGAGGAGGCCAACAAGGAGGCATTGAACCCTCCTCCAGCCGCTCCTGACGCTCCACCTGCTTCCACCGAATCTCCTGAGGGACCTACTGTCTCGCCCCGTGGGTTTGCCTCACCCGAGAGGGTCAAGGCTACTGTTACATCCCCGCCGGTTGTGAGCCGGGGGCCTTCCGATCAGTAGCTGGATCCTGAGGTTGATCTTTCCTCTGGGGGTCGATCTTCGCCGAAGGCTATCCATCCAAAGGGAATTAGCTAGGGGGCCTCCCCTCCTATCATTTCTTCAGTAGTCCGGTCTGCTGGGCGGTAGAAGAGGCGGCTCCCCAAGGGCTTGGGCCCTTCATGGAAAAAGCTGCGCTCTTCACGTTCCTCCCCTCTTCCCTCGGTGCCCGAGGAAGCGGCTCTACCCACCGAGGTAGTAGCCTCTGTACCTGCTCCACCGGTCCCTGCTCCAAAGGTGGTCATCGCAGCGCCTCCGTCTTGCTCCATTGACCCATCTACATCTTCCAAGGATAAGGAAGTGTTACGCACCCAATACCGGATGCGGCTGGACCACCTAAAGAAGAAGTTGGACGTAGCATTGGAGGCCTCCATGCAATCCTTCCCCCTGGTGCAGTTCAAGGAGGTTCCGGCCGAGGGGGTTGTGCCCGAGGAAACTTCTAGATCTGAGAAAAATGATTCCGGCTCCTCCAGTCTGCCCCTTGAAGCCCCCACCATTGAGCGACTTCCTCCCCGTCCGAGTTCGCCGCAGCCTAAGGGGCACGGGAGTGACTCTGGAGGGGCGGTCGTACATGTTCGGCGAGCCCACTCACTACTCCTCGAGAGACTCTCCTAAAGGTACAAATCACTATTGCATTGGATATTCTCTTGTCCATTACCTGACTTCTTGGCGCACTGGCAGGCCGCTGAGGATTGTGTGACAGCCGGTCGGGGTCTGTATTCCTGGCCCCGGGTTGAAGCCATGCTCCGCCGGGCATTAAGGGCGGAGGCTACAACTGACCACTAACGTCGAGTAGGATTGATGCAGGCGGGGGTCAGCAGGGCTCTCCGGGCGAAGGTCGATCACCTGATGAACCTCTTGCAAGACAAGGAGCAGGCTCTTCAAAAATCCCGGCACAGAGAACGTCTAGCGTCCGAGAAGGCTGTGAGTGTCACCAAGGACCTACTCCAGGTGACGCAGGAGAGAGACCAGCTTCAAGCGAGGGAGAGGGAGTTGTTGGGTGACATATGGCTCATGGTAGCTTCGGCTGAGAGACTGAACTCGCGCAATCAGGATCAGGCGCAACAACTCAGTCAAAAGGAGTCTGATCTACTGATGGCCACCGTCCGTGTGTCCATCCTAGAGGATGACTTGGTCCAGGCTCGGTCGGATGAGCGTGCCACGTCAGAGAGACTCAAAGAGGCCTTGGCCGAGCAGGCGAAGATGTCTGCCGAGCTGGAATGGTTGAGATGTTCGTACGAGGCTGCCGAGGTCGAGTTCCTTACCCTTCGAGTTGCCCAAACTTTTAGTTCCAAGGAAACCGAGGCAGGCTTCAAGGTGAAGTTTCTGGAGTCGGATGAGTTCCGTGCCATTGTAGCCGACCAAGTAATGCAGCACCTACAGTAGGGCGTCCATAGGGCTATCGATAAATTGAAGAAGGACCAGCTCCTCCCTCCAGATGCCGACCTGGAATTATAGGTGCCTTGTGCGCTAGAAAGGGGTCTTTGATCGAGGGCCCACGTTGGCGGAGTCCCCCGTTCCTCGGGGGATCGGGCCTCATTGTAGAAGTTTTGAATTAATGCAATCACTTTCACTATTCTTGGTGTATGTGTCTTTGCCCAATGTGTCTCACATCTTTGATTTTATGGGTATAATGAATGGAAAAGGTACCTGTTTACTTCGAGGTTGATCCTGAGGGCAAATCCCTCCTTAAAAATTCTCCAAGTCAAAACTTCATGCCTGCATTTAAGTCCATGACGGGTCCCCGCTGATGCTTCCTTCTGGAGTATGCGAGCGGCTTCCAAACCGTTACTTCCGCCTTATACGCAATCCTCTTGAATGGACTCATAAAGAGTCGCGGGTCTGAGGTACAACGTGGGCACATTGGTCAAAATGACACTTCGACATCTATTGCTGCTCTGGCACTCTCTTCGCATTAACTGCACGGAGAGGCAACCCTCACTATAAATAAGGGGAGAGGGGAGTGTCGTCTCCCTCATCCCTTCTGTCTGCTTGCTTCTTTTTGGCTGGATGTTACCTCTTTTTCCTTCATCCTTGTCGACGCCCAAGCTGATGCTGAGGATGCAAGATTGTTTTTGGCTGAGGGACCCCTTAGAGGTAGAAACTCTTGTGGCATTACCCTCACCGGGGAGCATGGTAGAGATGAGGTCCAGGGTCTCGCTAATGATCCTGGAGGATGTGGGACTCCCAGATTATCTGAGGAGTTAAGAAAAGACCTTACATGGCCCGCCAGGGGGCATGGAGGAGATGATGTATCCTGATGGTTGCCTTTTCCTGCGCCAGCAGACTCCATCCTCTTCCGGATCCTTATTTTTCCCATGTTTTGGGCGGAGGATGGTGTTTTGTGGGATACGTCGTCACCAAGAGGGGAGGGGCTACAACCGCTGGCTTTTCTCTTTCTCTTTCTTCTTTTCATTGAGAAATTGCGGTTGTTGTTCCCCCTCTCCTGTTAAGGCAATTCTTCGTTGCGTCTTTACACGCTCCAAAGAGAAATTGCAGTCGCAGTTCCCCCCCTTCTTTTTTCTACCTTTTGAATGTTGTACTCGGCCGCATCTTTGCGAGGAGGGGGTCTTTGGAGAGGGTCGAGCCACCCATGTGTTACCTCAGGCATCCTCGCCCGTCACTGACTACTCGGATGGAGTACCCAGAAGGTGAAAAAGATCCAAGAGCCCTGTCAACTGGCTTCCAGGCCTTGTATACTTAGAAGGTGGTTCTGAGCCTAGCGACCCTAAAGGAATGGAGCCGTAGAGGAGAGAGGCCCAAGTAGAAAAGTGCTTTCTCTCATCCAATTGTATCTTGCGAATTCTTTGAGATATTGTTCTTCGTGTATTTTTCACATAAATAAAATAATATTTTTTTTACCCAGTGTATGTTATGCCTGGATTATATTTTTAAAGTGTTTTGCTCATGTTCTCCGGGTCGGGCATGCCACTTTACCATTGCTTCCTTAGCGTCCACCTGTCCCGGGCACTAGGGATATTATGAAGCACCTGGGTTTGCATCCTTGGTGGGGGGGTCTGAAACAACTTAGCCCGAACCTAAGTACCCCGGGCATCGGCTGTACCGCGAGGCATTAGGGTTTTGGATACTTGGTCGGGTGCGTAGGTCCCAGACCAAGCCTAAGTATCCCGGGCATCGGCTGCATCACGGGGTATTAGGGTTTTGGATACTTAGTCGGGCGCATAGGTCCTAGACCAAGCCTAAGTACCCCGGGCATTGGCTGCACCGTGAGGTATTAGGGTTTTGGATACTTGGTCGAACGCGTAGGTTCCAGACCAAGCCTAAGTACCCCGGACATCGGCTGCACCGCGAGGTATTAGGGTTTTGGATACTTGGTCGGGCATGCATGTCCCTGACAAAGCCTAAGTACCCCGGGTATTAGGGTTTTGGATACTTGATCGAGCGCGTATGTCCCTGACCAAGCCTAAGTACCCCGGGCAATTGCTGCACCACGGGGCATTAGGGTTTTGGATACTTGGTTGGGCGCGTATGTTCCAGACCAAGACTAAGTACCCCGTGCATTGGCTGCACCGCGAGGTATTAGGGTTTTGGATACTTGGTCGGGCGCGTATGTCTCTGACCAAGCCTAAGTACTGACGGACCCAAACTATGTGTCACGAATGTGGGCCTCAAATTTAGAATTTATAAATGATGAATGCTGGAAACCCTTTTACAATCAAAAGTATGAAAATGTAATATAGGGGCAACAGGTCGTATTTTTCTCGGGGCTAGTTGATATAGTTTGATTCGTGCTCGTATTTATGTGTGTCGTTTGTGTTTTCGGGTTTCAAATAAGGATTTGGGTTTAGGTTCAATTCGAAATGGAAAACATGATGCAAAGGATCAACGGATAGCTTACTCTGAAACTCAACAAGTGGTAACAATGGTTAACTCAATCAATGGAAAACTAAATCAAGGCACTAAAGCAATTTTGGAGACAAACAAATCTTATTTCAATTGCAAAATAAATGTTAACCACCAAAACAACACAGCAGCCTAAAACAGTTCATACAAATTCAATCTTGAGGTTTGACTTGATACCAAGAGGGATACAAACTTGTAAACATGTAACAACTGATGTGCCAAAAGCTGACGTGCCAAAAACTTGCTGAAATTGTGAGATAACTTCACTTGATGCTAATTACAGACATTCACTAAACTGTAGAAGTATTAACTACATTGCAGAAATAACTCAGCTTGCTTAGGACTGAAATTCGCAGCAAACTGAATGCTAAGCAAGCTGAATTCAGATGCACAATCACACGAATAACCAGGTTAACTTCAGGAATTAAGTCTTGCAATAATTGAATGCTAACAATATGTTATCAAGAATGGAAACTGAACACAACTCAGCAATGGCCAGCTGATACGCAAGCAGAAATCAGATACAAAGTTCAGAAATAGGATATGCAGAAATTAGGAAATAATGTGCAACCATTCAGCTTATGTCTTGGGCGCAAATCACAAACAACTAAGATTAATTGCACTGATCGCAAGCAAGCTATTGAATGCAGAATTAAAAGTTCAGTTATCAACTTATCTGCCAAAACAGGTCGACTGCAGAAATTGAGAGCATGAAATTAGACATGGAGTTCAGAAATTGGAAACTGGTGTGCAGCAATTCAGAAACTAAGTGGATGCTAAAACTCAAACAAACGACTGAAATCAATTCTCCAATCTATTGCCTACATGAGATTCCTAAGAACTCAATTTCAATTGATGCAATTGCAGGAACTGAGGCTGAAACACCACTGAACTGCCGAATGTGCAGAACTGATGTAGGATGGACACAAATGCAGATTCTGATGCATTATTGCAGCGCTAAATTAAATTCCAAATTAGCAATCCAACAAGTTGAATTCAATGTACTAATCTACCATTCAGACACGCTTAAAATTGGCTAATCATTACTAGATACAAATTCAGAAAAGCTAACTAAAACTTGCTGAAATTACTGATACGCAGGAACAGAAAATTGATACGCTAGCTAAAATCAGGAAGTAAACTGAAATGAAAAGCAATTAGCCACTAAACACATTACCTAGCTATTAAACTAGCAGAAACCAAACCTAATTTAAGCAAAACAATTGCATTAAACAAAGTAACGAATCTGAAACCAATACAAAAAACAGAACAGACAGTAGACTTTAAATTACAACTAAGAAAACTGAAATTAACTAAGAAATCTAAACCCCAATCCTTCCCTAGCTCGAATTCTCCTTGTTCGTCACGCAAGTGTGAGCCTCGAACCCGCAAGCTCAACAAATCAATGAGAAAACTCAATCTGCGCTTGAATTCAGCTCAACTTGCTCAAATCTGAAACTTCCATTCGATTTCTTGGATTTAACTGCGTCCGCGTGAATTGGTGAGTGGATGATGATCAAAGCTACTCAGGGAACCCCTCTGGATAGCTCCGGTGGAAGGTAATAGAGCACAGCCGATCCTAAGGTATCAAATGGTAGAGCTGCGGAAACCTCTCAACAGCCCTGTTTCTTGGACAATTTGAGGCTGGAAACTTCACAGATGAGTCTTCCTAGTGACCTAGAACACAAGATAGTGAAGAGATTGTGGTGGCCGTGCCTCGGATTGAAGAAAAAATGAAGAACTAGTTGAAAACTCGAAGAAATGGAAGCTTGCGGTGAAGACGCGACCGGGAAGAATGCGCAGGAAATTTCCTTAAGTAATAACCCATGGACGGCTGTGATTGATTTGAGAAGATCCAACAGTTGATCTTGCTCTGATTGGAGCCAAACTTTGATGATGATGATCTGGGGTCAGGATCTGCCTCGTGGTAGCTCGGATCCTCCTAATTTGCAACGGATGGTCCAGATCAAGCTAATCTTTGAGTGGATGATCGAGAGCTCTCCAAGCTTGATCCAACGGTTGATTGAGCTCTGATTGGGATGAAACCTTCAGATCTTGATCATAGAGCTTGATCAACCCTAACCCTAGCTCGGATTACTTCAGATCGTCCCGGATGGCTCAGATCTAGCCGCTCTTGAATCGGACGGCCCAGATTAATCGTAGGCTTGATAATTCGATCCGGGTCACATCCGACTCAAGTTTGACCCAATATGCCCTAGGTCCAGGATCCTTTCATGCCTACAAAAATATATCAGAAAATTAGTGGCCAAATAATCCAAAAATTGTGTAATTTTGCAATTAAGTCCAAAATAAGATAAAGTTTCAAAACCTAGGGTAAAATCACAATTAAACAATAAAATCATAGGTCAAACATGGATTTTAGCAATTAAAATAGTCAACAAAATGATACTTATCAAGTACCCCGAGCATCGACTGCACCGCGAGGTATTAGGATTTTGGATACTTGGTCGGGCGCGTATGTCCCTGACCAAGCCTAAGTACCTCGGGCATCGGCTGCACCGCGAGGTATTAGGGTTTTGGATACTTGGTCCGGTGCGTATGTCCCTGACCAAGCCTAAGTACCCCGGGCGTCGACTGCACCGTGAAGCATAGGGTTTTTTAATTCCTTAGTAGTGCATTGTCATTTTGAAAAAAAACATCTCCTTTTATTACTTGATTTTGCTACGAGAGCACAGAGAGACACAGACAGATGTTCTAAATAAAGTGCAAATCTTACCGAGACCAGAAGGGTCCGAGACCGCAGCTGGCTGAATTTTTTCCCTTCTCCCCCAACTAGTCTTCTAGGCCCTTTGGGTTCTTCCGAGACTCTGTCCTGACCTCTTCGCTGTAGCACCGCCAAGACACCAGCTGGTCTCCTCGGACTTCAACCACCCGGTCGCCTACCGGGAGCTTTATCTTCTGGTGGTAAATAGAGACTACCGCTTGGAAAGTGCTGAGCGCAAGGCGACGTTGGATGGAATTGTAGGGGGAGGGCGCGCCCACGATCAAGAAGGGAGTCCTCCGGGTTCTTTCTAGCCTGTAGCTGCCCAATGAGAGTGAGAAGGTGATTTGCCCCACCAGCTGTACTCGATTTCCTGTGAAACCAAATAGTGGAGTTGAGACCGGGAGCAGTTCCTCCTTGTCTATCTGCATCTGATCCCAAGCCGCCTTGTACGGGATGTTCACGGAACTTCCTGTGTCCACAAAGATGCACTTAACCTCATAGTTAGCAATACGAGTCACGATCACGATGCGTCTTCATGCGGAGGTTCTACTTCTACAAGGTTGGATGGTCCAAAAGATATTGTAGGGTCCGGCTCTTGACTCCGGCTCGTCCCGATGGAGTAGTTTTCTAATTGCCGGGTATAAGACTTCCTGGCCCGGTTGGAGTCCCCTCCAGTAGGTCCCCCGGAGATAACTCCAACATAACCCGAGGGCCGACCCCGCATGGGGGCCTTGCCCTTCTGGGGTTCTCTCTCCAAGGAGAGAGATCTTCGGGGTGCAGGCCCTCGACTCCAACCTCGCGATCGTGATCGAGACTGAGGTCGGGCCTCGTTTCCCCCGACATGCTGTCGCCGTGGAGAGAAACTTCGCTTGGGAGACCTTCTGCGGTACCCTGATTTATTCTACTTTCTTCGAGGTTCATGTCTACCTCCTCGCCGAACTTCTTCTTCAAGGCATGACACTCTTCAGTGGAATGTGTTGAGCTACCATGGTAACCACAGTACCTTGGTGACAGCTCTGGCAGCTCAGTGTCCACCGTCACCACCATCCGACGCCTACCATCCCAATGGTCTTTCTCAGGGTGAGGTTCCTTTCCCCGGGCCAGGGCCGGGGGCTCCCTCCTGTCTGATTGGGGAACTGCCGGAGGGGGGGGGGCTCCGACAGGCCGGGCATACTGTATTTCCTCCACATTGACATGCTTGACAGAGCATCCCAGCAAATCATTGAAACTGACAGGCGGCTTCCTTACAAAGGATCGGAAGAAGTCCCCTTCAGCGAGCCCTTGGGTACAGGCACTGACGAATATCTCCGATGTTGCACTAGACACGTCCTGCGCCACCCGGTTGAACCTCTGGATGTATTCCTTGAGCGGTTCCTTAGGCTTCTGTTTGAGGGCAAACAAGTTAAGTGTCGTCTTCTGGTAGCGACGGCTGCTCGCGAAATGGTGGAGGAAGACTGTCTTGAACTCCACGAAGGAGTTGATAGAACCTTGTGGCAGCCTCTGGAACCACCGCTGAGCTGCTCCGGACAGGGTGTTCAAAAACACACGACACTTCACACCGTTAGTGTATTGGTGCAGGAGTGCAGCATTCTCGAATTTACAAACGTGATCCTCTGGATCCGTCTTCCCATCATAATCATGGATCCCCGGCCCACAGAACTATTTGGGCATGGGGTCTTCAACAATCTCATATGAGAAGGGTGTAGAGGGGACCTTATGAGAGGTTTTGGGTTCATCCCTCTTCCCCTGTCCTTCTTCGTGCCTTTGGGCGTTGGAGGCCACCGAGTGGGCCTTCTCAAAGTCTCCGGGAGATTCTCTCTGGAGGCCAGGGGCTACTCCTTCCTGTCGCCCCGCCGGGGTAATGGATCTCCGTGAATGCGAGACAGAGACTCTGGGGATCTCCTCCCTCGCTGGATCCCCTTGTCGCGGGACGGCCTGTTCGACTTGGTGTTGCTCCAGTGCTTCCTTGATGGCGTTAGCCACCAGATGGTCAAGTTCCTCTCTTGTGAGGGCAAGGGGTTGTTCCTCCGATCTTGCCATCGGTGCTCCTTCAGGTGCTTTGCTAGTTTCCCACAGACGGCGGCAAATTTGTTCCAGAAAGAGTCGACGACGATGGTCAGGCACCGGAGCTTCATCCCTGTGGTAGTTGCTGAGGCGGGGAGGAACTTACGGTCCTGGGAAGTTAACACGAGCATTAGGGGACACACTAGCAAGGGTCCAGCGGAGTCCACTCCGACGCTCAAGTCAGTGTCCGTCGAGAAGAAAAGGTTGCGAAAAGTAAAGAAGACGTATAGAGTTGAGAGAGCGTAACCCTTTTACCGGAGGGGTTGGATTACCTTTTATACTGATGTCGACAGACTAGACATGCCCCTCGATCGGTGCCACATCTCCGATACGTAAGTCACGCCCCCTATTTCGGCGGTAGCGGGATATCCTATTTCGGCGGTAGCGGGATACCCTATTTCGGGGTCGTGGGGACCCCTTCTTGCGGGGATGCTTATGTTGGTGCAAGATGCATCAGTGATGTCCTCCTCCAAGTGTTTTAATGTTTGACAATATACTTAAGTCAGTGATACATTAAATAAGGGAAGGGTGAGTGAAGAAAACTGGACCAAGGTGAACCAAAGTTCTAGTTAACCTAGGCACGAAGTCCTGGCCGAGGGCTGGGCACCTAAGACCTGACCGAGGGTTGGGCACTAAGACCTGGTATGAGGAATTAGGCACTAAGTCCTGGCCGAGGGTTGGGCATCGAAGACCTGGTTCGAGGAATTGGGCACGAAGACCTGGTCGAGGGTTGGCCACCGAAGCCTTGGACCTAGGGTTTGGGCACGAAGTCTTGGTCCGAGGGATTGAGCAACTTAGCTGAGCGATGACTAAGGACAGAAGTAGAGACGGGTCGAGGGTCGGACGTCTTGAGATCCGAAAGTATCGAAGGCTAAGCTAAAGTCCACCCGAATGGACTGGGTGGCAACCGTCTCCTGAAAGGAGTAGGTGAAAGGCGCATTCCCGGGGGTAGGAACTTGCGTCGGCTAGACCTAGGGTTTTGTGGAAATCCGAAGTCAGAATCAACTCATTAAGACTAAGATTGTATGTGTATTTGTCTTGTATTCATGTATCTTGCAGGTACCCAAAAGTGGAGACAAAGCAGGCAAAAGACTGGAAAAAGGGTCCCTAGGCGCCCCCATCAATGGGGGCGCCCTAATGGAATCAGGCACCCCCATCAATAGGGGCACCTGAGTCAAAGAAACAAAACAGGTTCAGTGAAGGAAGGCAGAACAGGCTTCCGTTCAGGCGCCCGGGACCATACGGGCACCCCCATCAGCTCAGGCGCCCCTGTGAAGATGGATAAGCGCTGACCAAGCCTGCGGATAAGTGATCGCGCAGGAGAGGCCATGTGTAGGCGCCCCCATCAACACGGGCGCCCCCATGAAGCATATAAAAGGGGCTTCGACCCCAAGGCTCAAGACACGACTTCCAAACACAATTCTATGCTTCCAAAGTGACGACAAAGAGCTAACGACGAAACTCTACGACCGGGAGGCTCCAGTAGGAAGTGCGCGACACTTCGGAGGTCCAGATCGGCCGAGTTTCAAATCTTGTTTGTTCGGGTTGCATTTATTATTTAGCACTCAATTTACTATATTTTTTATTGTAATTATTGCACTGTAAGACGGGTTTCTCCGCCTCCGGAAAGTCCGGAAAGGAGACAATTAGTGGACGGGCATTCCCGTGCATAGGCCTTGGATGTACTGACCCTAGGGGGTCGGGAACCAAGTAAAAATTCCTGCGTGCAATCTGTGTTGTTGTCTGTTTGTTCTCTCTATTGTTTTTCCGCTGCTACTAATGCTCTGTTTAGAATGAATGAAAAGCTTACGATTTACCGTGAAGATTTTTAAAGGTCGATATTCACCCCCCCCCCCCTCTATCGACGACACCGGTCCTACAATTGGTATCAGAGCCAAACCGCTCTTCACCGGACTAACCGCCGACGGAGCAACGACGCCCGGAGTTGAGGGGGAGCCCAGGGGTGAATCAGGTACAAATTTTTTTTAATGTCTATTTTTAAGTTCCATATTATATGTTTCACGTGCAGGGAGAGAGGACACTATAAAAATCAGTGTCCTACTCATATGATTCGGTCTACACCACCGGTGGCAAAGGAGGTATCAACGCCAGGAGTCCGGAGAAACATAGATCACATCAAATGTTTCAAGTGCGAAAAATATGGACACTACAAGAATAAATGTCCAGCAATGGTACGCAGAATTTACGTTCCGAAAATTTTTAAAATTCCTGCACTTGCTTATCTAAATAATTTAGATAATTTTTCTGAAATGTTAAATTGTGTAAATAGTCGAGTTGATGTTCTGTATGACCAGTTACAAAATATCAATAATGTTAAAATATCAGAAATCAACTGTTTAATCCTTAACGTTAATTCATTAATTTCTAAATTAATTTTGGAATTAATTCTATAAATTCTGAAAAATTTGAAAATCTTATGGATAATCCTGAATTCAAATTTAAAAATCTTAAGGATAATACTGAATTCAAATTTGAAAATCTTAAGGATAATACTGAATTCAAATTTGAAAAGCTTAAGGATAATCCTGAATTCAAATTTAAAAATCTTAAGGATAATTCTGAATTTGAATTTGAAATTCTTAAAAATACTTCTGAAGATAACTCTGAAATTAGTGAAAATATTTCTGAAGATAATCATGAAATTATTGAAAATATTTCAAAAGATAATCCTGATATTATTAAAATTATTTCTGAGGATAAGAATGATCTTGTTGGAAATATTCATGAGGATAATAGAGATGAAATTCTCTTAGATGATAAATTAATTATAGATAATGTTGAAAATTATTATAAAATATTAACTAGTGGCCCAAATTACTTCACCTACTTTGAGGATATTGAAGGATGTGATTTTGAGGATGAGGAGGAGATGGAATTTTATGAGATCAAGGTCATAGTCAATAAAAATCACAAACATTCAAATAAACCAGAATTATTGGAAAAACTTAAAAAGGTAAATAAAGAAGAAATAGTGGATGAGTCAGAAATTTTCGAAATAATAAAAATTATGAACTTAAATCCACAACTATTAATTAATCATTTCAACCTTAATTATTCAAGCTTTAATTAACTCTTCATTAATTCTTAATCTTTAATTAATTCAAAATTCAATTAATCTTCAATCAATTAAAAATTCAATTAATTCAAAATTCAATTAATTTTAATTCAAATTAATCCTTCATTAAAAACTTTAAATAATTCTTAATTACTTAAACTTTAAAAACTTTAAATAATTCTTAATTAATTAAAATTTAAATAATTCTTAATTAATTAAACTTTAAATAATTCTTAATTAATTAAACTTTAAATAATTCTTAATTAATTCAATTAAATCTTAATTAATTTAAATTTAAATTAATTCTTAATTAATTCAATTAAATCTTAATTAATTCAGATTCCAATTAATCCTTAATTTTAATTAATTCTTAATTAATTCAATTAAATCTTAATTAATTCAATTAATTATTAATTAATTTAATTTCAATTAATTCTTAAATAACTTAAACTCAAACTAAATAAAATCCTACCTAAACCGGAACAATTAATTTAATAAAATTAAATATATCAAAGTGGGTTGGCATATTCGCGGGTTCACATGATATGTATCAAATCAGGAATTTGATACATCTTTAGAGACCTAATTAAAAATTTTTGAATTGTTTGACTCATGCATAACTGTCATGTCATGGATATGTTATTTCCTTAAAATTTATGCCATGTCATTCATGTCTAATTTTATACATAATTTAGAACGGCTATAGCAAAAAGAATAGTTGAAACTTGAACAACCTGTTAGTGCAAGTTGCATCAGTGATGTCCTCCTCTAAATGCTTTAATGTTTGACAATATACTTAAGTCAGTGATACATTAAACAAGAGAAGGGGAGTTAAGAGAGGAGTAACCAAAGTGAAAGAAATGTCCTAGTTAATCTAGGCACTAAGACCTGGTGAGTGAAGCTGAGCACTAAGTCCTGGTCGAGGACTGGGCAAGAAGACCTAGCCGAGGGTTGGGCACCGAAGTCCTGGTTGAGGACTGGGCAAGAAGACCTTGCCGAGGGTTGGGCACCGAAGTCCTGGACTTAGGGTTTGGGCACGAAGTCTTGGTCCGAGGGACTAAGCAACTTAGCTGAGTGATGACTAAGGACAGAAGTAGAGACGGGTCAGGGTTCGGACGTCTTGAGATCCGAGAGTATTAGAAGCTAAGCAAAAGTCCACCCGATGGATAGGGTGGCAACTGTCTCCTGAATGGAGTAGGTGAAAGGCGCGTTCTCGGGGGTGGGAACTTGCGTCGGTTCGACCTAGGGTTTCGTGGAAATCCGAAGTCAGAACCAAGTCCTTAAGGCTAATATCGTGTGTATATTTGCTTTGTGATTGTGTATCTTGCAGGTACCAAGAATGGAAGACAAAGTAGGGAAATTACACAGAAGGCAGTTGGATGCCTTGAATCCAGGCGCTCAACAAGAATCAGGCTCCCAACAGGAATCAGGCGCCTACCCCAAAGAAGAAAAAACAAGTTTTGTGAAGAAGAAAGAATAGGGTTCCATTTAGGTGCCCGAGATGATACGGGCGCCCAAGATGAAAGTTGTATTTGCTGTTTCGAGTTCAAAACACAGATAAGCCTTCACTCAGGTGCCTGGGAGGTCCGGGGCACCCTGGTCAAAGGTTTTATAGCTGCGACAAGTTCAGCGCGGGGATAAAGTTTGACCAAGTCTATAGGGGCGCCCCCATTGTCACAGGCGCCCGAATGAAGCCTATATAAGGGGCTTCGACCCCTCAGCTTCAAACACAACTTCCAAGAGCGATTTTGATCATTTTGACTGATGACAATGCGCTAAAGATGAGGCTCTATGACTGGGAGGCTCCAGGAGGAAGTGCGTTGCACTTCGGAGGTCCAGATCAGCCGAGTTTCAAATCCTTGTTGTTCGGTTTGCTTTTAGTATTTCGCAATCAATTTATTATCTTTGTGATTGTACTTCTGCACTGTAAGATGGGTTTTCTCCGCCTTCGAAAATTCCGAAAAGGAGACCAATAGTGGACTCACGTCGAGTACATAGGCCTTGGACGTATTGACCCTGGGGGGTCGGGAACCAAGTAAATAAATCCCACGTGTCTGCTGTGATTGTTTGTTTTATTTTTCTGTTTTACTTTTCCGCTGCACTAACGCCCTGAGCCTAGAACGATCGAATGCTTTCTACGAAGTTTTGCAAGAAAAGTTTTTCACAGTCGATATTCACCCGCCCCCCCTCTATCGACGGCACCGGTCCAACAAGTGGTATCAGAGCCAGGCCGCTCTTCACCGGACTAACCGCCGACGGAGCAACGACGCCAGGGAGTTGAGGGGGAGCCCAGGGGCGAATCAGGTACATTTTTTTAATGTCTATTTTTAAATACCATATTATATGCTTCACGTGCAGGGAGAGATGGCACTATAAAAGTCAGTGCCCTACTCGAAAAATTGTTCCTCACCGGCGGCAAAGGAGGTACCAGCGCCAGAATTCCGGAAGAACAAGGACGACACAGATGCTTCAAATGCGAGAAATACGGGTACTACAAAAATAAGTGTCCGGCAAAGGTACGTAAAATTTATGTTCCAAAAATTTTTAAATTTCCTGCACTTTCTTATGTAAATTATTTAGATAATTTTTCTGAAAAATTAACTTGTGTAAATAGGCAAATTAATGTCTTGCATGATCAACTAGATAATGTAGACAGTAATAAACTATCAAAAATTAACTCTTTAATTATCAATATCAATAAATTAATCTGTAAAATTAATTCTGAAATTAATTTTAATTCTAAAAATAGATCTGATAATTTTACTGTTATTAATTCTAAAATCATATCTGATAAAATTACTGAAATTAAATCTGAAAATCCTAAGGATAATTCCGAATTAAAATTTGAAAATCTTTTAGATAATTTTGAATTCAAATTTGAAAATCCTTTGTATAAATCTAAATTCAAATTTGAAAATCCTAAGGATAATTCCGAATTCAAATTTGAAAATCTTAAGGATAATTCTAAGGATAATTAGGATAATTCTGAGGATAATGAGGATAACTCTGAGGATAGTGGAGATGATGTCCCTTTAGATAATAATTTAATTATTCTCTTGGATAATCTTGAAAAATTAACTAGTGGCCCATTTTACTCCACCTACCTTGAGAATATTGAAAGATCTAATTTTGAGGAGGAAATAGAATTTTCTAAGATTAAGGTCATAGTAAATAAAAATCACAAAGACTCAAATAAACTAGAATTATTGGAAAAATTTGAAAAGATAAATAAGGAAGAAATGTTGAGGCAATCGACCCTTAAATGATTGGAAGAACATGATTTTGATGTGTGTGGGTGAATATGTTTAAGGTTAGAGTGTTGTGTTGTATTTGATGTGTGTGATTGAGTTTGCAGGGCTTGGAGAATCACACTTGATGGACATATCCGAGGGACGAGAGCTCCAAGGGCAAGCCGGGAAGTGGACTTCAAGGGTGTTGGGAACGAGATGGCTATAGAGGGAGGGGGTGAATATAGCCTGACCCTCAAGACTTAGTCGTTTTCAAATTTCTCTGCACTTAGGTTAGCCACAGCGGAAGCAATACAAATATAACAGCAGAAACAGAAATGCAGGGAATGAAGAATACAAACCAATACGCTAACAATGGTCGTTTACAAGGTTTGGGGATAACTTGCCCCTACTCCTTGACGTGCCCGTAAGGTGGGCGATCCCTTGATCGTCGGCAGATCAAGCCCCGGTGAACACCGGATATCAAGCGCCTCCTTCTCGGTGGAGTAACCTCTCCACAAGCTGTCTCAGTAGATGAATACAAGATTAAGCACATGAGACACTCGAGAAGGGAAGCTCACAAAGCTCTCACAGGAATGCAATAAGATCGCTCAAGAACAAAGCAACAGAGAGCACGAACACAGCCCAGCAACAACTTC
This sequence comes from Boesenbergia rotunda, assembly GCA_024364735.1. Classification (NCBI taxonomy): domain Eukaryota; kingdom Viridiplantae; phylum Streptophyta; class Magnoliopsida; order Zingiberales; family Zingiberaceae; genus Boesenbergia; species Boesenbergia rotunda. The sequence goes on along the minus strand of JAGFNQ010007357.1, from coordinate 182,742 downwards.
CCAAGTTTTCTGTCTGTCTCGCCTCCTCTCCTCTGCCTCAGCTTCATCACTTAAGCTCTGCTCACCATCACAAGCTTCATCAACATCCACTGAGCCAGCCTGAACCCACTGACCTCCCTGAGCACTCAGTCCACTGAAGACTCCCTCTCCAGCTGAGCCTCCGTCAGTTGCCAGCTGCGTCAGTTACCCATTGAAACCTGAGAATGAGAAATAGCCAAACCTGCTCAACGGAAAGCCTCCCATTGACCCTCCTTGAGTGTTTGAATCACCTGCTATCACCTGCACACTCCAATAGAGGCTTAGCAATGCATATCAAAACATATCAGCAATGTATCAAAGAATTGGCAGTGAAAACAGACGCGATCAGAGATTCTGACAGCGTATTTGAATTAAAGTTCTGCGCCTGATCGGTCACCAGACCGATCAGAGAGCCTCCTGATCGGTCACCAGACCGATCAGGCTGGTTCCAGACCGATCAGGCTCCGTCCTGATCGATCCCCAACGCTCAATCAGAAATCGCGATTTCTTTGAGATTCTCCTGAACCGATCACCAAACCGATCCCAGGTCGTGGATCGTTCACCGGACCGATCCACTCTTATATCGGGCGATTTCTGAGTTTCGCAGGCTAAGCCTTCTGATCGGTCAACTGACCGATCAGGATGTCACCTGATCGGTCAACAGTCCGATTATGTCATCACCAGACCGATCAGGAACCGTCCTGATCGATCTTAGTGAGAAGCCCGCGAAGCTGGATCGTTCACCAGAACGATCTGCATAGTGATCCTGATTGGTCATCAGACCGATCAGGAGCAGTTCAGCAAGGGAACTCAACCTCACTGCTCGCTCCCTGATCGGTCACCAAACCGATCAGGAGCCAGTCAATGGGTGAAACGCATACTCCCTGATCGGTCACCAGAACGATCAGGAGCAGCACAGTAGGTTCCCAACCTCACTGTGTGCTCCCTGATCGGTCACCCGACCGATCAGTCATCGCTGAATCGGTCACCAGACCGATCCACGAAGGAGCAGCGTGTCAAAATCCCTGATCGATCACCAGACCGATCCAGGAACTCAAACTCAGCCCTCCAAGCTAAGTTTCCATCCACCTTAGCCCTCCAAGCTAAGGATTTTTCATCTAACTCTCCAAGTTGGGAATTTGCACCTAACCCACCAAGTTAGGAATTTTCACCTAGCCCTCCAAGCTAGGACTTTTCACCTAGCCCTCCAAGCTAGGACTTTTCACCCAACCCTTCCGAGTTAGAACTTCATCCAACCTAGCCCTCCAAGCTAGGCACCTGACCCTCCAAGCCAGGACTTTTTCACCTAATTCTCCAGGATGGGAATTTGCACCTAACCCTCCAAGTTAGGACTTTTCACCTAGCCCTCAAAGCTAGGACTTTTCACCCAACCCTTCCGAATCAGGACTTTTCCAACACCTGGCTTCACTCACCAGGACCCGGCTTCACTCACCGGGATTTCCAACACCTGGCTTCACTCACCAGGACCCGGCTTCACTCACCGAGATTTCCAACACCTGGCATCACTCACCAGGACCCGGCTTCACTCACCGGGATTTCAACCTAGCTTCACAAGCTAGGACCTGGCTTCACTCACCAGGTTTTCATGCCCAGTCCCCGACCAGGAATTTAACCCAAATTCGCTCAACCAACCTTAAATCATTGTCAAACACCAAAACAACGATCGAGCCAAACTGCATCAACAAAGGTCACACGTGAAGGGTGGTATGGAGGCAAGCCAAGGGAAGGCTTGTGTGCGCATCCGAGGGACGATAGCCAGAGGAAGAGGACTTCAAGAGGCAAGTCAAGGGAGAAGACCTGAAGGCATATGTGAAGGAGAATGTTCGGAGTGGCTGGAGCTAAGCTGGGAGGCAAGGCAGTCGACTAGCCATGGGGCAGTCGACTGCCAAAACTCACAGAGAGTTTGCGGCCTCGGACCAGTCGACTACCCGTGGGGCAGTCGACTGGTATACCCCGAAAACTAGTCGTTGGCTAGCCGTTGGCTAGCAATTAATGCTAGGCCAGTCGACTGCCCCTGGGGAAGTCGACTGGTGCGGGGCTGGACAGACTGCGAGTCTGTCCTGTTCACTTATAAAAGGAGCACCTTTTTGCACATGCACGGTACGGTTCCGTACAGTGTCGAAGTGTTGCTCATCTGAAGAGTGTTTCATACTTCCTCTCTCATATTTCTTCATATTGTAAAGAGGAAGATCGACTGTAAAGGTTTCTCTACCTGAAGGAGAGTTTTCGATAGTGAAAGTCGTGCTCGCGGCGTGGATCCTTGGATTAGTCACCCATCTGGGTGGATACCAAGTAAACGATCATTGTTAGCATTGTACTTGTTTTCATTTGCATATTATTTCCGCTGCGCTAACGAATTTGTAGAGATCCAATCCGAAAAAGTGCTATTCATCCCCCCTCTAGCACGCCTAGACGATCCATAAGTTGGTATAAGAGCCGGTGCATTTCGAAAGAACTAACCGTCAACCGGAGCAAATTTAATGGCGTTTCAAGAGGGATACTCCACCGCACGACCACCCTTCTTCGATGGGAATGACTTCGCTTACTGGAAAGGTAGGATGCAATACTACCTTATGAACGATATTGAAAACTGGATTAGTGTTGCAGATGGTTTCGAGGCACCCGTCGATGAAAGAGGAGAACCAACACCGATGAGATCTTGGTCAAAGGAGGTAATGAAGAGGGCACAATTCAATGCCAAGGCCACCACCACACTGCAGTGCGGGCTCACGAAGGAGCAACTGAACAAGGTGGGACCATTCAAGAGCGCCAAGGAACTGTGGGACAAGTTGGTGGAATTGAACGAGGGGTCAAATGAGTCCAGAAGAGCCAAGAAGGACTTGCTAGTGGCCCAACTACAATCCCTATCCATGAAGAGCAACGAGACCATCAGCCAGCTACATAGAAGGGTAAAGGAAGTGATCAATGAGCTCCATGTGATAGGAGACAAGATCGAGAACCGGGACATCGTCAGGTATGTTCTACAAGCCTTCCCTAGAACCACCTTGTGGGCATCCATGGTTGATGCTTACAAGGTATCAAGGGATTTTGTCAATTGTTAAATTAGACGACCTTTTCTGTGAATTTGAGCTACAAGAGCAAGCTAATGTATCGGCCAAAGAGAAAGGTATTGCCTTTGTTGTAGAAAAAGAGAAGAAGAAGAGGAAGGAGAAGAAGAAGGTGGTTTACTCATCCTCATCAGATTCAGAGGAATCCAGCGCCTCCTTGGATAGCGATCAAGAGGCGTTCATGGTAAGAAAATTTCGTAGAGCTTTTAAAAGTTTGTCTAACAAGTCCTATGCTAGGAAAGGGTCCAAAGGTAAGGGTAAGGCCAAGGACATAATATGCTACAACTGCCACCAAGAGGGACACATGAAGAACGAGTGCCCCCAATTGAAGAAAAGAGATGACAAGAATGAGGAGAAGAAGAAGAGTGACAAGAAGAAGTCAAAGGGAAAGGAGAAGGGTGCCACCAACCTTAAGGCAACTTGGGATAATCCATCATCCTCAGAGGAAGAAGAAGAGCAAGTCTCCCAGTTCGCTCTTATGGCACAAGATCACTCAGACTCATCAGATGATGAACGAAGCTCAAGTAGTGAAGATGAGAGCTCCTCCACTTCATCATCAGAGTCAGAAGCTTCGGTAAGTGAGGTATACCACTTACCCTCATCTACTTTAGTAAAGATCATTTCTAACACTAACATGAACTTAGCTAAGGCTAGAAGTAAAATTAAGGAGCTAAAAGAAGAAATTGCCATGCTTAGAGTAGAATCTACTAAACTTAAAGAATTGCATGCTAGTTCTATCTCTTCACATGCTTCACATCTTGAAACTGAAAATAGGGAATTAAGAAAAAAGGTAGATGACCTCACAAAGGCCCTTAGGAAATTCCAAGTAGGATCTAGTAACTTAGATCAATTTTTTCATTTGATCCCAAGAGTTAAGGTTTAGCCCTTTCAACCAATCTAACTTAAGATATTGTTAAACATCAAAAAGGGGGAGATTGTTGGTGCAAGTTGCATCAGTGATGTCCTCCTCTAAATGTTTTAATGTTTGACAATATACTTAAGTCAGTGATACCTGGTCGAGGACTGGGCAAGAAGACCTGGCCGAGGGTTAGGCACCGAAGTCCTGGTCGAGGACTGGGCAAGAAGACCTGGCCGAGGGTTGGGCACCGAAGTCTTGGTCGAGGACTGGGCAAGAAGACTTGGCCGAGGGTTGGGCACCAAAGTCCTGGACTTAGGGTTTGGGCACGAAGTCTTGGTCCGAGGGACTGAGCAACTTAGCTGAGTGATGACTAAGGACATAAGTAGAGACGGGTCGGGGTTCGGATGTCTCGAGATCCGAGAGTATCGGAAGCTAAGCAAAAGTCCACCCGAAGGACAGGGTGGCAACCGTCTCCTGAATGGAGTAGGTGAAAGGCGCGTTCTCGGGGGTGGGAACTTGCGTCGGCTCGACCTAGGGTTTCATGGAAATCTGAAGTCAGAACCAAGTCCTTAAGGCTAATATTGTGTGTATATTTTCTTTGTGTTTGTGTATCTTGCAGGTACCAAGAATGGAAGACAAAGCAGGGAAATCACACAGAAGGCAGCTGGATGCCTTGAAGCTAGGTGCCTAATAGGAATCAGGCGCCTAGCCCAAAGAAGAAAAAATAAGTTTCATGAAGAAGAAAGAATAGGCTTCCATTCAGGCGCTCGGGATGATACGGGCGCCCAAGTTGAAAGTTGTATTTGCTTTTTCGAGTTCGAAACACAGATAAGCCTTCACTCAGGCACCTGGGAGGTCCAGGGCGCCCTGGTCAAAGTTTGTATCAGCTGCGACTAGTTCGGCGCCGGGATAAAGTTTGACCAAGTCTATAGGGGCGCCCCCATCGTCATAGGCGCCCGAATGAAGCCTATATAAGGGGCTTCGATCCCTCAGCTTCAAACTCAACTTCCAAGAGTAATTCTGATCATTCTAACCGACGACAACGCGCTAAAGATGAGGCTCTATGACCGGGAGGCTCTAGGAGGAAGTGCGCGGCACTTCGGAGGTCCAGATCGGCCGAGTTTCAAATCCTTGTTGTTCGGTTTGCTTTTAGTATTTCACAATCAATTTATTATCTTTATGATTGTACTTCTACACTGTAAGACGAGTTTTCTCCGCCTTCAGAAATTCCAGAAAGGAGACTAATCGTGGACTCACGTCGAGTACATAGCCTTGGACGTATTGACCCTGGGGGGTCGGGAACCAAGTAAATAAATCCTGCGTGTCTGTTGTGATTGTTTGTTTTATTTTTCTGTTTTACTTTTCCGCTGCACTAACGCCCTGAGCCTAGAACGATCGAAAGCTTTCTACGAAGTTTCTACAAGAAAATTTTCACGGTCGATATTCACCCCCCCTCTATCGACGGTACCGGTCCAACACAACCTAGTATTAAGTGGAGGAGAGATGATAGTACGTTAGGGAAGCCCTTCTAATAAGCTCAACTATATTTTACTTGGTCTATTTAGTCTGGTGGAACTAGCCGAAGCTACCGATCCAAAGCCTAAGCTAGTTAGACCAAAATTTTTTAAGAAGTAATTTGAAAATTAATTTTTTGATAAAAGGCTTTATCAAGGAAAGGGTTGATGATCCAATAAGGCTACGGCCAAAGAAGGCCTTGGCCTCGCCAAGACCTGGAAGCCAATTACCAAAAATCAAATTCACTTTACTATTTGATAAATTTGAATCTAACACAAGTTTCAATTAAATCATAGATTTAACAATGAATTAAGAAAAATGATTCAAGCATCTCACAATACATCTATAAGGCAACCATGCTTTCTATATTGAGACATCTAAAATGGGTGAGATGTTAAGGACTAATAAATTGAAAAATATTTTTCAAAATGGTTAGAATATTTTTCTAAAAATATATTTTCAAAATTGTGCTTCAACATAATAATGTTTTTATGAATTTCATGATTGTCTGATTGCTTATACATATTATAGATTTTCAAAAAGTATATTCCTTTTGAAAAATTGTTTGACTCACACAATTAGACACAAGCCTTCTAGGACAACACTAAAGTTCCTTAAGGCACTTAGATAGAGTCAAACAGTATCGGGTACAGGGGGAGTATTTTTATTCTTTTGAAATGTTTTCCGAAAACTGTACTTTAAAACATCACTATCATTTGAAAATATTTTTCGAAAACTGTGCTTTAAATTACTATCACTTGTGTTTTTGAAAAAAAGGGGGTTATGCTTTAAAAAGTTATTCTCATTCCAAGTTGAATTTTATAAAACCTTATCTTCTTAAAAATTATCATACTTCAAAGTTATTCTTTTTGATTTTGACAAACCCTAAAGACACAGAGGAATGCCCACTTCATGATCTACAAGGACTCCTAGGATGTGTCAAATTTAGAGGGAGGCTGAATCAAAAGAAGAACTTCTAAAATGTATTTTTTGGTAATTAGTTGTTTTGAGATTATTAGATAATTCCTTTGATCTGAACTAAACCCTAAAGACTTAGAGGAAGAGTACTTGTGGTCAACAAGCTTCCTAGGACTGAGTCAAGTTTAGGGAGAGGTCAAATTACAAAGAATTATTTAATATATTTTCATGCACTGCATTAGTAAGTCATTTTTGAAAACATAATTTTTTTCAAAGTACTGGTTTTTAATCATATTATCTCTCTATCACTTTCAATCTCTATCATTTTCAAAACAGTTTTTTTGGAAATAATGTTTACTTGAGTTGGAGAATTTCCAGGGCACTTAGAAAAATATCCTTGTAGTCAACAAGGTTTCCTAGGATTGTGTCAGACTGGAAAAGAAACCAAGTCAAGTATAATATTATGGTTTAAAAACAAGACTTTTCTAAGTACTTATACTTTTCAAAAATTCTAATATTTTTCTAAGTACTTATACTTTTCAAAATTTTAATATTTTTCAAAGTACCTGCATTTTTCAAAGATCATAATATTTCTCAAAAACAAGGTACTTGCATTTTTCAAAGCTCATAACATTTTTCAAAGTACTTGCACTTTTCAAAGCTCATAGTATTTTCTCAAAAAGTATAAAATATCATTCAAAATACAAAGCTTTTACAATATTTCTCAAAATGCACTAGTGAAAATCTTTCTATGAGTAAATTTTTTTTGAAATTTTTTTTCTAAATGAAAGTTTTTCTAAAGCAATATTTTTTAAGTGAGAAGTTTTTTTTAGTTACAAAATACTATTCAAAGTGAAATTCTTTTTGGGTGCAATTTAAGTACTTAGTTTTATGCTATGCTTTCAAAAAGTTATACTAAGTATTTTCAAAAAGAACCAAGTGTTTTCATTGTTGGTGCAAATATTTTTGGTGATTTTTGATGTATGACAAATGGGGAGAGGTGCACTTAAGTTAGAAAATTTTTTGTTGTCTTCCAGAAGGATCAAAAAAGAAAATCAAAATGTTTTTCAAAAAGGGGGAAAGTAAGCCTAAGTTGGAAGTTTTTTTTCCCAAAAGATTAAAACCTATTTTCAAAACTTAGATCAGTTTTTCAAGAAGTATAATTTAGTCCCTTCAACCAATCTAACTTAAGATATTATCAAACATCAAAAAGGGAGAGATTATTGGTGCAAGATGCATCAGTGATGTCCTCCTCCAAGTGTTTTAATGCTTGACAATATACTTAAGTCAATGATACATTGAACAAGGGAAGGGTGAGTGAAGAAAACATGACCAAGGTGAACCAAAGTCCTAGTTAACCTAGGCACGAAGTCCTGGTTCGAAGAATTGGGCACTAAGTCCTGATCATGGATTGGGCACTAAGTCCTGGCCGAGGGCTGGCCACCTAAGACCTGACCGAGGGTTGGGCACTAAGACCTAGTTCGAGGAATTGGGCACTAAGTCCTGGCCGAGGGTTGGGCATCGAAGACCTGGTTCGAGGAATTGGGCACGAATACCTGGCCGAGGGTTGGGCACCGAAGTCCTGGACCTAGGGTTTGGGCACGAAGTCTTGGTCCGAGGGATTGAGCAACTTAGCTGAGCGATGACTAAGGACAGAAGTAGAGATGGGTCGAGGGTCGAACGTCTTGAGATCCGAGAGTATCGAAGGCTAAGCTAAAGTCCACCCGAATGGACTGGGTGGCAACCGTCTCCTGAAAGGAGTAGGTGAAAAGCGCGTTCCCTGGGGTGGGAACTTGCGTCGGTTCGACCTAGGGTTTTGTGGAAATCCAAAGTCAGAATCAACTCATTAAGACTAAGATTGTATGTGTATTTGTCTTGTATTCATCTATCTTGCAGGTACCCAAAAGTGGAGACAAAGCAGGCAAAAGACTGGAAAAAGGGTCCCTAGGCGGGCCCATCAATGGGGGCGCCCTAATGGAATCAGGCGCCCCCATCAATAGGGGCGCCTGAGTCAAAGAAACAAAACAGGTTCAGCGAAGGAAGACAGAACAGGCTTCCATTCAGGCGCCCAGGACCATACGGGCGCCCCCATCAGCTCAGGCGCCCCTGTGAAGATGGATAAGTGCTGACCGAGCCTGCGGATAAGAGATCGCGCAAGAGAGGCCACGTGTAGGCACCCCCTGTAGGGATTTTCGGGCCGCGAAAACTGCTTTTTCGCGTCGCGGAAACCCCGAAAGCCCCAATAGAAAGGATCCGAGCGAAGAAAACCATTTCAAAAATTTACGAGTGCTCGTTTACATGCTTCAAAACTGATCTACAACCTAGATCTATTAGAGAAGAGAAAACTACCTTCGATGCGTGCCCCGCAATTCCCGCTCGCTCCTCGGTTAGTGTCGGATCTCAAGGATGCAAAGTAGCAACCCTCTAGAAGTATCCACACAAGCAAGAGAGTGGAGAGGAGAGCCCAAAAGTGTGCTAGCACTTCTTGGGGTCTCGGCAAGATGAGAGGAGAGGGAGAGCAAAACAAAACAAAAACCAAGTTAGGAGAGAAATGAATCACACCCACAAAAACTCCTTTTATTGTTTGATCCATTTTGGCCGGCCACTTAATGGCCATTATTGGCCATTAAGTGGCCGGCCACCACCTTTGGTAACTCCCTATTTGAATTCAAAATTCAAATGGGGAGGTTACTTAGCCTTGATGATGATGCCAAGTCATCACTTGGTCAAGTCAAGGTGATGTGGCTTGAGTCAAGTCAAACTTGCCTCTTATGGACTTTCCATATTTATCCAAAGTCAAACTTTGACTTCATTATTCTCCCATGATTAGATTCATCCAACACTTGGATCAAACTCGAGTCCAACTTAAGTTGTCTAATTTGAGTCAAGTCAAACTTGCCTTTTATGGACTTTCCATATTTAGCCAAAGTCAAACTTTGACTTCATTATTCTCCCATGATTAGATTCATCCAACACTTGGATCAAACTCGAGTCCAACTCAAGTTGTCTAATTTGAGTCAAGTCAAACTTGCCTTTTATGGACTTCCCATATTTAGCCAAAGTCAAACTTTGACTTCATTACTCTCGGTCCATCACATGGACTTATTTTCCATCTATTGCTCTATGTGTGTGACCCTATAGGTTCTTGTAATGTTGGCAATGCCCTTAAACCTATTTAAGGACATAAGCAATGAGAGGTATCTAGCAACACATCATTGCTACCCAAGTTACAAGAATATCGAGATCCAACATCACCATTGTGACTAATAATTGTGACCATCACAATATGTGACAACGTCCTTCTATCCTCGATATCTAGATTGATCTTCTATGAAGCATAGACTGTGTCATCCTCCAATCAATCTATGTGTCTTGAACTCCAAGTAGACTCACTATAATCAAATAAGCTCAATATCTCATATTGCCTTATTTGGACATGGCCATGCACTTAGTGATCTCACTCTATCAAGACTATGATATCTCTCCCGTCATATAGGAGGGATAGATCCCATCTACATCACTCACATCCCTCCATATAATTTGTTACATACCCAGTAATCGCCTTTATAGTCCACCCAGTTACGGGTGACGTTTGACGAAACCAAAGTACATAACTCCTTATGTAGGGAACTATGGTGACTTCAGGTCTAAGGACTAATAGTCATACTAATAGTCACATGAGAAAGTATATGACACTCATATAACGATCCATGATACTTTCTCATGGCGGGCCATTCAGTATACATTCTCTAATGTATACCCATGTGTCAACTTGATATCTCATATCCATGACTTGTGAAATCAAGTCATCATGTTGACCTACATGCTAGTCTTTATGCATTAACATTGTCCTTGAATGTTAATACTTGACTAGGAATAATTAAGAGTAGTGTCCTTTATATCATCTCACTATCGATTCAACTAATCGATTGATATAGATAAGAACCTTCTACTCAAGGACGTTATTATACTAAGTTATTTGGCACCAATACACATAAGTACAATAACCATAAGAAATGCCTTTATATATAAGAAATATATATATAAGAATATGATACAATGAGTCCAAAAAGTAATCATCATATGATTGGCTCTAGGGCTCTCACTAACACCCCCATCAACATGGGCGCCCCCATAAAGCCTATAAAAGGGGCTTCGACCCCAAGGCTCAAGACACGACTTCCAAACACAATTCTAAGCTTCCAAAGTGACGACAAAGCGCTAACGACGAAGCTCTACGACCGGGAGGCTCCAGGAGGAAGTGCGCGACACTTCGGAGGTCTAGATCGGCCGAGTTTCAAATATTGTTTGTTCGGTTTGCATTTATTATTTCGCACTCAATTTACTATATTTTTGATTATATTTATTGCACTGTAAGACGGGTTTCTCCGCCTCCGGAAAGTCCGGAAAGGAGACCATTAGTGGATGGGCGTTCCCGTGCATAAGCCTTGGATGTACTTGTTGGAGCAATCGGCCCTAAGATTGTCAGGTGTGACCATGGGTTTTGATGTTTGGGCAAAGGGTTTAAGTTAGGTTTACCCTTGTATTTAATATGCGTATGTTGAGTGTGCAGGTTGTACAGGGTACGCATATGGACCTGACTGGACGGCCTCAGTACGGTGAAGGATGGCATGGAGGCCAGCTGGAGGCTGGCGTGCGCATCTGAGGGACCATGGAGTGCAGGGACGATGAGCTGATGGGCGCGGACTTTGAGGCGTACGTGAAGGGTGGCATGGATGCAAGCTGGAGGCTTGCGTGCGCATCCGAGGGACGAGGGCCGAAGATGAAGAGGGCGCGAAGGCAACAGTCGAGGCTGCGGATGAGGAGTCAGTCGAGTCGTGAGGGTCGAGTGCTGTGTGAATGTACTCGGGAAGGGTTTCAGCTAGGGACCAGTCGACTGCCCTTGGGGCAGTCGACTGGTAGGTGGCTGGTAAGCTGGCAAATTCGAACGTTGGAGTGTCAACGGTCGAATTTGGCTGGCACCAGTCGACTGCCCTGGGGGCAGTCGACTGGTGGCGTGATTTCCAGCCCGAGTCTATTTAAAGGGAGACTCGATCGGGCTGGGGTTTCTTGACGAAACTTGCTTGGATAGGGCAAGTTAGTAGTCTTACATTCTCAGATTGTGTCCAAGGTGTTGTGGCGAGGTTTCTCCACCCACAAGGAGCAACACGAGATAGCCGGAGGTTATCCGGGGAGTGATCCGCCGAAGGATTGTTGGATTAGTCACCCGGCCGGGGTGGATACCAACTAAATCTGGTATTGTTAGCATTGCTTCTTTGTTTTTATTGTTTTTATTTGTATTTCCGCTGCGCATACTAACAACTTAGGAAGAACAAGCCGAGATTTTCTATTCACCCCCCCTCTAGCAAGGCGTATCGATCCTAACAGTACTGACCCTGAGGGTCGGGAACCAAGTAAAAAATCCCGCGTGCAATCTGTGTTGTTGTTTGTTTGTTCTTTCTATTGTTTTTCCGTTGCTACTAATGCTATGTTTAGAATGAACGAAAAGCTTACGATTTACCGTGAAGATTTTTAAAGGTCGATATTCACCCCCCTTTATCGACGGCACCGGTCCTACAGCTTATCCGTACCGATAGGGGGGTTAGTGTTGGATCGAGAGATGCGATAGAGGGGGGGTGAATGTCGCAAATCGTTCGGATTTCGTAAAGAGCAATTGCGTAGCGGAATAATTAAAATCAGACAATGCGAACACCAAGATTTTTACTTGGTTCGGAGCCTGGGTCGACTCCTACTCCAAGGCCCACGGTCGTTGACCGTTTTCTGCGGGCAATTCTATAAGTTCGTAAACCAGTTTACAATTATTGAATATAGAATAATTGCAGTAAACTTATACAATAAGAAGTATGCTCTTCTTTTACCGACGTCCGGAGTAGATCGAAGATTTCGGGGCAGCGGGACGTCGTCGGCTCGAGTTGGGCAGTATCTGGAGCAACGTACGAGAGCAGAAGAGCGTGGAAGTGTCTAAAGAATTGATTGCTGAAGAAGAGGGTCGAGGGTCCTTTATATAGGACTGGGGGCGCCCGAGATGCTCGGGGCGCCCCCCCACGTGGCTTGTGATCCGGCGTGCTCTCGGTCGTGACTGATCGCTTCGACTTCGGGATAACAATTGACTGAGGCGCCCGACGCGCACGGGGCGCCCGGGTTGACCGGTCAAGGCTTCATCTTCTTCGCGGGTGAGCTGCTGCAGCTGCCAGTGGCGTGGCACAGTGGGCGCCCGAGACACGCGGGGCGCCCGATGCGCGCGGGGCGCCCGAAACATCCGGGGCGCCCCCAAATGTGCTGCTGTCGGGGCGTTTACTTGCTCTGCTAACTTTGGGTTGACTCTGGGGCGCCCGAACCATCCGGGGCGCCCTGCTCAGCTACTGCCTCACTCCTTTGAGGCTCTCTGAGCTGCAGAAACACATTCCTTCGGTCATGCATCCAGGGTTAGTCCAAAATAGTAATTAATAAGTTAATCTTACACAGCCTTGGCTGTCTTGGTTCTGACTTTGGGTCTCCTAAATGGAGCCCTAGGTCGAACCGACGCCTAATGTTCCCTCTAGGGGAACGCGTCCTCACCTACTCCTCTCGGGAGAATTTACCTGATGCCAACTGGTTCCTCCAGTTGGACTTTTGCCCGGCAGTCCTTCGCCAGGTCTTGAGTTGCCAAGCTTCCCTTCGCTTGGTGCCTAGCAGCCCTTCGCTAGGGCTTTTCCTGTCTGGCAGTCCTTCGCCAGTGCCTAGCATTCCTTTGCTAGGGCTTCTCCTGTCTGGCAGTCCTTCGCCAGTGCCTAGCATTCCTTCGCTAGGGCTTTTCCTGTAAACTCAAGAAACTTGTTAGACAACGACTAACCCTTAACTTTTGAACCCTTTTGTCAATATCAAAACCTAGGTTTGACTTGGGTGCTTTCTGCACCAACAATCTCCCCCTTTTTGATATATGGCAACCTAGTTCAAAAAGTTAAGGAAAAAAATGCTGATAATAAAATCCTAAGTTAGATTCCCTCCCCCTGGAAGAAATCTCCCCCTAGGTTTTTCAAAAATAGGTGATGTGAGTAAAGTACTTGGAAGATTTCATGTTTTGATAATAAGTTAGGAAATCTCTAAAGTTTTTGCTAAGGTTTTTTTTTTTTTGAAAACAAACATTCTTAGTTTGGGAAACATAGAAAATTTTCAGTTTTTTTGAGAAAAACTTCAGACTTTAGAAAATTTTCAATTTTGGAATATTTCATACTTTGGAAAATTAAAAAAATCATTTTAAGCTAAAATCATTTTAAGCAAAAAAAACATTAAGTTTCAAAATAGTTCAGAGTTTGGAAATAAGGCTAACTTTGATTTACCAATTTTTCAGTTCAACCTTTTTGAAGAAGTTTGTGAAAAAAAATTTTAAAATTTTGTTCCTTGTTTCTTTTCCAACTCTCCCCCTTTGACATATATCAAAAAATGCAGAAAAAATTTTTTGCAATAGTTGAATAAAGCATTTGCTGTACTGAATCAAAACAAGACCTAGGTTTGGTTAACTCTTTAGGGGCCTGTCTAACCCGATTAGCTACTTACTAACTGTTATAAGCAGTAGTTTTGGCTAGGGTTAGTCAAGTTAAGTGAGTTGTTCAAGTTAGATTGTCTAAACTTGACACTTAACTTGATTGTTGTTCAGTTTGTATTTAGTGCCCCAACTACTGCAGAAGCACTGACTTAAAGCATCTTGAGTTAAGGCAAAGACCTAAGCATCTCATCCCTTTCTAAGTTATCACTCAAAGTACCCTAAGGTGCTTGTGAGATGCTGGCTTCTAGATCTATAGGTGCATGCAATTCTAGGGTTAGAGCCTAGTCTAAGTCCATTTCGATGAAAACCCTAGTTTTGAAGGGGGTAGTTTTTGAAATAAAACTAAAAAAAATTTTAAAAGAAACTTTTTCAAGTTAAAGTAACAAAAAATTACATTTTAAAAGACATTTTAAGATCAATTTAAAACTCGAAAAATCGAATGATTCTATTCTACTAAGCATAATCCTAACTGCCTTCTTAGTGAGCTGAACTCAGACTCAGGTAAGGGTTTAGTGAATATGTCAGCTAGGTTGGACTTGGAGTCTACATGCTTAAGGACTATTTCACCCCTAGCTACGTGATCTCTTACAAAGTGATGTTTTACTTCTATGTGTTTGGTTCTAGAATGTTGAATTGGGTTTTTGGTTAAGTTGATTGAGCTAATATTATCAATATTGACTTGGGTCTGATTGTAGTCTAGCTGAAAGTCTTTAAGAGTGTGCATCATCCATAAGAGTTGAGCTACACATTCTCCTAGGGCTACATATTCAGCTTCAGTTGTGGATAGCGCAACACAGTGTTGCTTTCTACTGCACCAACTTACTAAACTGTTTCCTAATAGTTGGCAACTTCCACTTGTACTTTTTCTATCTAATTTACAACCAGCATAGTCAGAATCAGAGTATCCTGATAACTTAAAGGATGAGGTTCTAGGGTACCAAATCCCTACACTTAGGGTGCCCTTAATATATCTTAAAATTCTTTTTAGGGCTGCTAAGTGAGTTTCCTTAGCACATGTTTGGTATCTAGCACACATTCCTACTGAGAAAAGTATATCAGGTCTGCTGGCTGTAAGGTACAGTAGACTTCCTATCATACTTCTGTATAATTTTAAGTCTACTGGTTTACCATCAGGGTCACTATCTATTTTTACATTTGTGGCCATTGGAGTACTTATGCTTTTAGAGTTATCCATTTTAAATTTCTTAATTAGTTCTTTAGCATATTTAGTTTGATGTACATAATTTCCATCCTTGGTTTGTTTGATTTGTAACCCTAAGAAGAAATTGAGTTCCCCAACCAAACTCATTTCAAACTCATTTTCCATTATTGTTACAAATTCTTTTAGAAATTTAGAATTAGTTGATCCAAATATTATATCGTCTACGTAAATTTGGGCAATAAATATATCCTTTTCTAAAATTTTAACAAACAAGGTTGGGTCAATTTGACCTTGTTTGAATTCTTTAGAAATCAAGTAGTTGGATAGTCTTTCATACCAGGCCCTAGGTGCTTGTTTTAGTCCATAAAGGGCTTTGCTAAGTTTATAGACATAATCTGGTTTTTCTATATCCTCAAATCCTGGGGGTTGTCCTACACATAAAGAATTTTTGATGATTTGGATCCAATTTGAGTTAGGGATAGCTTAAATTGAGTTTCACTTCCTAGTCTGTCTCACTCCAGTCTAGGGTTTTCAAACACGTTAACCTTAAGGTTTTTGTGAGACAGGTTTGAGGGTAGAAATTAGTTTTGAAGAGAAATTTCAATTTATTTTCGAAAAAGTTCTTTATTTTTTGAAAACAGATTTTTAAGCAAGTAAATTTAGAAATTTTGAAAAATAGATTAAGTGATTTTCGAAAAAGAGATAGGTTTGAAAACAGATAAGAATCTATAATTATTTGAACATTGAGTTAGATTCGAATTTGACAAAAGATAATTTGAATTTGAATTTCAGAAATTGGCTTCCAGGTCTTGGCGAGGCACTAGGCCTTCTTTGGCCGTAGCCTTATGGGATCATCCACCCTTTCCTTGACAAAGCCTTTTAATGAAATTTCATTTTCAAATTAAATTGGGTCATTTTCTGGTCTAACTAGCTTGGGTCTTGGATCGGTAGCTTCGGCTGGTTTCACCAGTCTAAAGAGACCAAGTAGACTTGATCTTATTAGAGTTGGTTTCCCCAACGTACTATCATCTCACCTCCTCCCAATACTATGTTTTCAAGTTTCAAGTAATTTAGTCCTTAAATCTAAGTATCCCTTAAATCTAAGCATGGCAATTTGCAATAAATTAAATAAACAAACACTCAATCAATTAAAGAAAATTATCTAATTATAAAAATTGTTTTGATTTTGGCTCCCCCTGGACTAAAGCCTCTGTATGGGTTAGGCAAGAGGTGAATCTTGTCCTTGGGGATCCAAAATTGATTTGAACCAGTTGGTTTAGTCAGGCACAGTTTTGGCACCCATGCCTGAACCTTAGGTCTTGACTGGTTCAGTACAGCAAAGTAAGATCTTTGCCGAGATTTGGTTCTATAGCCAAGTCCGGATCGGTTTAGAACAGACTTCTGTTTTCCCAGAATCAGATCAAGATTCTTGGAACCAGACGTGAATCATTCTAAAGCTGTTCTTAAGTCCTTAACTTGAGTTTTTAGAGAGGAATTCTCTGATTCAAGTTTTTCAACTTGATCAGGGGTTCCTTCCTGAAGTTTCTCAGTTAAGGATTTAGAATCAGCTCCCTCTTTCAGGAGTTTTACTTCCTGTCGGAGGGACTCGATTCGGAGTTTGGCTTTCGCCAAATCTCGGGATAGATAGGAAATAAGAGAATTCAATTGCGATTTTGAAAAGCCCGTTACCTTTATTTCGCCGTCGTCGGAGAATGTCAGCTTGCCGTCGTCCCGGTCCGAGTCTGAGTCAGTCTCGATTTGATCTGAAGCGGTCAGGGCTAGAAGATTGGACTGGGGTGCTTCTTCTTCTTCTTCTGAGGAAGACTCGTCCCAGGTGGCTTGGAGTGCCTTCTTCTTTCTGTTCTTTTTGGACTCCTTTAGACTTGGACATTCAGTCTTGTAGTGGCCCTTCTTCTTGCATTCGTAGCAGGTTACGTTGGGCTTCTGTTTGTCAGTTGCTGGTTCAGCTGGTTCATCCTTTCTTCGGTTTGCTCTCCGTGTGTTGGCTTGGTATATTAACTTTTTGTAGTAGCTTCGAGCTAGTCTGACCAGTTCAGATTGATCTCTTTCTTGATCTTCTGTTTCTGAATCTGAGGTAGATTCAGGTTCAACTTGAGTTTTCTTCTTAGTCATTTTTCCTGTTTTCCCTGCAAAGAAGGCTATACTTTTCTCGGCCAAATTGCAGTTAGTCTGTTCATGCAGCTCAAGTTCAGAAAATAACTCATCTAACTTAATTTTTGAAAGATCCCTAGAGACCTTGTATGCATCTACCATAGATGCCCACAAGGTGGTCCTAGGGAATGCGTTCAGGGCATACCTTATAAGATCACGGTTTTGAACCTGGTGACCTATTGTGTGAAGACCGTTCATCAATTCCTGGATTCTGGCGTGGAGCTGGGCTGCTGTCTCGTTATCTGCCATTTTGATAGTGAAGAGCTTGTTCAGTAGCAGGTCTCATTTGCTGATCCTCGTATCTGAAGTTCCTTCATGGAGTTCGATCAGTTTAGCCCATAGCTCCTTGGCACTGTTGAATGGGCCTACGCGGTTCAGCTCCTCTTTTGTCAGTCCGCATTGGAGGGTCTGAGTTGCTTTGGCGTCAGCTTCAATCTTGCGTTTGAGGGCAGTGTCCCATTCTGAGTAGTTTTGTGGTACGCCATCAGCATTTGTGGGAATCATCAGTCCAGACTGGATGATTATCCACATATCCACCTGAGTTTTCAGGTGGACCTCCATCAGACTTTTCCAGTAAGGAAAGTCTTCTCCACTGAAAAGTGGAGGTCTGGCGGTGCTAAAGCCTTCTTGGATGGCCATTTGTTCTGTAATAGCAAACAAGAAAAAGAACAAGAATATTCCAAGACTTGGTCTTGGATTAGTAGTGCGGGAAGAAAAGAAATAAAGATAATTTCAAGGGGTGTTGCACCACCCAAAAAAAATTCGAATGAAAATAAAAAAATGAGAGAAATCCGTAAAATTTTCAAACTGGTGGTTGCACCAAGTTTGAATTCCCCGCTCTGATACCACTTGTTGGATCGAGAGATGCGATAGAGGGGGGGTGAATGTCGCAAATCGTTCGGATTTCGTAAAGAGCAATTGCGTAGCGGAATAATTAAAATCAGACAATGCGAACACCAAGATTTTTACTTGGTTCGGAGCCTGGGTCGACTCCTACTCCAAGGCCCACGGTCGTTGACCGTTTTCTGCGGGCAATTCTATAAGTTCGTAAACCAGTTTACAATTATTGAATACAGAATAATTGCAGTAAACTTATACAATAAGAAGTATGCTCTTCTTTTACCGACGTCCGGAGTAGATCGAAGATTTCGGGGCAGCGAGATGTCGTCGGCTCGAGTTGGGCAGTATCTGGAGCAACGTACGAGAGCAGAAGAGCGTGGAAGTGTCTGAAGAATTGATTGCTGAAGAAGAGGGTCGAGGGTCCTTTATATAGGACTGGGGGCGCCCGGGATGCTCGGGGCGCCCCCCCACGTGGCTTGTGATCCGGCGTGCTCTCGGTCGTGACTGATCGCTTCGACTTCGGGATAACAGTTGACTGAGGCGCCCGACGCGCGCGGGGCGCCCGGGTTGACCGGTCAAGGCTTCATCTTCTTCGCGGGTGAGCTGCTGCAGCTGCCAGTGGCGTGGCACAGTGGGCGCCCGAGACACGCGGGGCGCCCGATGCGCGCGGGGCGCCCGAAACATCCGGGGCGCCCCCAAATGTGCTGCTGTCGGGGCGTTTACTTGCTCTGCTGACTTTGGGTTGACTCTGGGGCGCCCGAACCATCCGGGGCGCCCTGCTCAGCTACTGCCTCACTCCTTTGAGGCTCTCTGAGCTGCAGAAACACATTCCTTCGGTCCTGCATCCAGGGTTAGTCCAAACTAGCAATTAATAAGTTATTCTTACACAGCCTTGGCTGTCTTGGTTCTGACTTTGGGTCTCCTAAATGGAGCCCTAGGTCGAACCGACGCCTAATGTTCCCTCTAGGGGAACGCGTCCTCACCTACTCCTCTCGGGAGAATTTACCTGATGCCAACCGGTTCCTCCAGTTGGACTTTTGCCCGGCAGTCCTTCGCCAGGTCTTGAGTTGCCAAGCTTCCCTTCGCTTGGTGCCTAGCAGCCCTTCGCTAGGGCTTTTCCTGTCTGGCAGTCCTTCGCCAGTGCCTAGCATTCCTTTGCTAGGGCTTCTCCTGTCTGGCAGTCCTTCGCCAGTGCCTAGCATTCCTTCGCTAGGGCTTTTCCTGTAAACTCAAGAAACTTGTTAGACAACGACTAACCCTTAACTTTTGAACCCTTTTGTCAATATCAAAACCTAGGTTTGACTTGGGTGCTTTCTGCACCAACAGTTAGTACCTGAGGTTAGTTATTGCGGGGACTCCTCCTCCCGAGGTGAGCTCGGGGGCCTTCGGTGCTATAACTCCCGAGGTGCTCTCGGGGCCTACCCTCCCGGGGTGCTCCCGGGAGGGGTCTTCGGACTACCTTTCCCGGGCGTGTTTCCTGAGGGGGCCCCGGGGCCCAAGAAGGGAAGCCTCTTCGGTCATGTCGCGCCTCGCGGCTTTCTTCATCCCTCGTGCCGGGCACGGACTATTCAACCCTATCAATTACCAAACAAAATTTTAATGTGTGTATTGAGCTACTAGATTGCTTGCTATAAGCATTTTCGGATTTATCCTAATGACTAATAAAATTTTTTTATAGAGCCAGATTAGTCATCCCAGAATTAATACCTCGAATGGTTAGATAGATAATTCTAGCTTAAAAAAATATTAGAATGAAAGAAGCAAAATTCAAGAAGCCTAGTAGAGAAACCAACATTAGATATAAATACGAAAGCATGCCAAAGTGGATGAGTGAAAATCTAATTAACCATCAATAACACGAAAGGTGAACTTTTGCACCCATCCATGTCCTAAACTTCCAATGAGGGCATAAAAATCATATGTAAATATATTAATGATGCATCTAGATTATGATTTTGGATTTAATTATTTTTTGTAAGTTAAGTCGAATAGATATTTGAGTTAAGAGGAGCATAGTTTTGAATACATATATTATTAAACGTAACCACACACATAGAATACGTAAGGACGAAAGGTCTACATATTGAACAAATACTCATGATGTAAATTGATGCGCTAGGCATGGTCAAGTCAAAAGTCAACCTAAGCGGTAGGATCAAGATGGAGGCCCAAGTCACTTTCGGCCAAGGTGGCACGGCCTGACCATGCCACTTTCGGCCAAGGTGGCACGGCAGTGGTCGTGGCTGGAGAGGGGGCATGGGTCGTGCCATGGAGCACAACCTTGTTGTGGCTGTCTACACGGTCGAGCCAGGGTAGCATGGCCTCATACTGGATGCTGCACAGGTCATGCCAGGGGCCACGACCTCGTCTCGTGAAGTCCTCCGACTCCCATCTTGCTCCTTCTCATGTCCGTTTCGCTCCTAATCGCTTCCTAACAAAGAAAATAAGAGAAGAGTAGAGATCCGAATTAGAGGAAAAGAATATGCTAATAAAAGCTAAGCAGAAGTATAACAACGTAAATAAGAATCGTTAAAAGCTAGTGAATGAGCCTGAAAATAAGAATAGAAAGGTATCAAATCTATACTCATCAATATTCATGCATTTCCTTTATTTGTATGTTTGATTGGTTTAGTACATTTCTTGTATTGATTAGGTGTTTGCATATGGTATGCTTCTTGTTATTTGATGGAAATTTTGGTTTCATGTGGCAATCATGTTTTTTTTTAATACTGCTTCAGCTCCTAATGGAATGTGCACATTCATGCTGCTTCAGTTTTTTTGATATTGCTTCAGCTTTTTTGTTGGATTATTTTTGATACTTCTTCAGCTTTTTGTTTGATTATTTTGAATCTGTTTTGTTTGGAAGTTGAATCTGGTATAGAAGACTGTTTGATGCCATTTCACATGTTTTGGATCCATGGGTTATTGTTGCACATGTTTTGGATCCATGGGTTATTGTCATCAACATCCATCATCTCAGAAGAGCTCGCAGAGTTTTACATGAGCGCAGAGTTTTACATGAGCTTGTCGTTGTTGTTGTATGATCCAAACTTATTCATACAAATTCCCTGACTGCATTCCTTTTTTTTTCTTGTTTACAGGGGAGAGATTGCATTTTGCAGCAATGAGTGCCGTGAGCTACACATGAAACATGAAATCAACAAGGGAACTTACCATCTGCACCATTGACAGAGCTTTGCAGTCATAAACTTAGCTACAAGTGTCTCTAACATCTGATTGTAAATTTAGCTACAAGTATTCCAAATGCACGGTTTATGTGTCATGCTCATGGGTTTTATCTGCCTTGGCTACAATTTGTTTTTCTGTTGTTGTTGTGAAACAAATTGCTGGACAGAACAGATTGCATAATGAATTCTGTGTACGGTCTATGTGCCATGTTCATGGGTTTTATCTGCCTTGGCTACAATTTGTTTTTCTGTTGTTGTTGTGAAACAAATTGCTGGACAGAACAGATTGCATAATGAATTCTGTGTACGGTCTATGTGCCATGTTCATGGGTTTTATCTGCCTTGGCTACAATTTGTTTTTCTGTTGTTGTTGTGAAACAAATTGCTGGACAGAACAGAATGCATAATGAATTCTGTGTACGGTTTATGTGCCATGTTCATGGGTTTTATCTGCCTTGGCTACAATTTATTTTTCTGTTGTTGTTGTGAAACAAATGGCTGGATAGAACAGATTGCATAATGAATTCTGTGTGCCATACTCATATATCCCACATGCCATGGCGTCAACTTGCAATTTATCTGATTAGATCAGAGCAAGCTTCGTTGGCACTCACTATTTTTCCCATAATTTGAATAATTTCCCAGTAGCTGCCTTATAAATATACCTTTCCCTGCTGCCCTTGTGAATGCCTTGTTTGAGGCAGGAAATGACATGACACTTATAACTGCAAACTGAAGGAAAATTTCATTGCGTTCAAAATGAATAAGGTTACATAATATGCGAACATCATAGATACATATACATTGTCCCTCCACCAGTATGCTTTCTATAATCAGTCAGTGAAATTTGGCACCAACCAATGCCTCGTGAACTCTGGTATGCTCCTCGCCGATCAGTACATCACGCTCATTGATCATTGAAACCTCATTGCCATAAATGATTAGCAATTTAACATGCCAAATACCGCCATTAATTACAATAATATCTAAATGTCAAACACCAAAACACACTAGAGTAATCTCGTGAATGTCACATCGGAGTATTTTTCCTATTGGCTATCCAATACTATTAGATAGGTAAGGTAATCTAGAATGTCCAGTTAAAGGATTATCCTTGTCATGTAGGGTTTCCCGGTCATACGATTCTATATTACATGAGTTATCTCCTAGCATGAGATTAAGGAAAACTCACTAAGAGCATGGCTGGGTTCATCCTTATGTGGGCATGACATCCAAATCAAGGGAACACTCAAGGTTGTCCGGTTAAAAGGATTACCCTTGTCACGTAGGGCTCCTCGGGCATATAATCTTGAGCATATCTCCTAGATGAAGGTCACTCCACACATCCATTCAATCAAACATAACAAATAAAGCATGCACTAAGAGATCTAAGCATAAAACATTCTTTGAAGTAGGTAATCAACAAGAACTATGCCAAATTATGTCATCAATACAAGGGCACAAGCAATTCATAGAGTTTTACATCAAGTCACATTACAAATACTCTCAAAACCCTAGAACATGAGGAATCTACTCTCTAGACATGAGAGGAACACAAAAATTCAAGGAAGGAAAGCACTCAATCATCCAAATCAAAAAAAGCAAAGAGGAGGAAGAGATGAATGCTTAACCTTCCGTGGTGGAAAGTATTCGGAACCAACCCAAGTCTTCAAGATGGTGGAGAGTGGTGGAGATTGTCCTTGGGGCGCTGGAGATCGCCGAAATGAAAGTGGATAGCCTAGGGTAAGTCTCCCCAAGGAGAAAACCCTCCTCAAGAAAAGAGAAGAGTTCCCCTTTTAATACTCGGGTCGCATGGACCCTCCTAGGGGCACCGAGGCGTGCTGGGGGGCACGGCCCCACTATGCCCTTTGCGGCACAAGGGGCACGGGGTTGTGCCTGGGTTGAACGACCCCGCTTTGCCTCCCTCACTGGTGAGGCATGGGGTCGTGCCACCCTCACAGAAGGGGCACGGGGTCATGCAGGATAGCACGACCCCACTATGAGGGGCATAGGGTCGTGTCAACCGATACAACCACTGCAATTCCAGCTCCGATCAACTCCAACTCCGTCCAACTCCAATTTTGGTGATCATCTTGCTTCGTTTTTTGTTCATTTCGCTCTGAACCTCTCTTGGTCAATAAAAATAAGAGAATAGCAGATCTCCAAACTAGGTAGGGGCATAACTACGCAAAAAAGAATCAATAGAAACAAGTGAATGAGCATTAAAATAAAGATAGAATGCATCTAATCTATGCTCATCAGATAGCATAGTCTTACGTAAGTTATAATGATCTGTCTTGCGCAATAAGAAAACTAAGTCCTAAGATCAAGTGAAGATTTGGGTGTGAAAGAGGTTTAATCCAGAGTTTATGAAGAAAGAGGCAAGTACCAAATGTATTATAGTTAGTATAAAAGCTTAAGCGTGTATTTGTGACAAACTTGGTACAAGATAATCATTGACCATCAAATTGAGTGCTAACCAATGTTTGGGCAGCAGTTTTGATGAGTCCTGGGGGTATTATTGATAGGATAGTGACTTCATTTATTGTGGAATTTGTAGCTCCACTATCAAGAAAATCATGAAATGTAAATTCGTATCCATATATGCTGACTAAACAATGAACCTTGATATCAGTAGTTCATCCAGTATTATAAATACTGTGAGTTTTTATAAAAAGCAAGTCAATATCGGAGCTTGGTTCATTTATAGCCAGTCTTTTGCCTCTATCTTCTGTGATGGGGGCGCTGGCCTGCTTGAGAGTAGCAAGTTCAACTTCGAATACATTAAGTCTGATTTTCAAAACTGAGCTCTAGTTTCTATGAGCACATTTTTAGTACTTCATCATACTTGTTGAGTATTAGGTATTATTAGGTTAAATGTTTGTTGTAAGCATAGGTTGCAAATCTATCTTCTACAAAGTTTACACATTCCTCTTTTATCTATGGCTGGGTAATAGCCACATAGCAAATAGGGAACATTATCGATTCCTATTTTTAATGTCCAATCATTGGCACAATCTGGCACATCAGTTTTTTGGCATATATTGTGTGAACATCATATCTGTAACATCTAGATCTTCCCATTAGTCGGCTATGCCATCTAGTTCTTATTGGAACATGTTACTAGCGGTTCGATATTTTTTGGTTAAGGTATAAGGGTTGTCTAGGAACGAATTGATTAGTTTATAATCTGAGGAGCGAATTATTTCTTGTATATCTTCTATAGAAATTATAGAGTAGATGGAAGAAGTATCTGATATATCCTCTTGTATTGCTATTAAGTCTAAGTTAGTACAGGAGACTAATTTGGCTTCTCTAGTGTATAAGTTTTTTCTATTTGGACATGCAGAAGATTAATGTCTTGGTTTATTATAGGCAAAATAAGTTATAGTATAGGCATACGTTTTCTTTGGTTTGAATCTTCTGACATGTTTGGTTTTATTTAAATAAGGCTTTTTTTTACTCTTTCTTAAGTAGTAACCCTTTATAGGTCTTATTTTGGGTTTTGGTTGTATGGCTTGGTTGATTGGCCTTCTTCATTGTTTATGCCTATGTTGGTTTAATCTATATTGATGCAAAGTATATATTTGGCTACAGAAACTATATTGTTAGATTTTAAGTTATTTTTGTATTTGGATGTAAGTATATTTTTCTTTAAGTATTGAGATGATATACAGAATTTTAACCCCTATATTATCGTATTGGGGTGCAAGTTTCAAGTCTGTCCAGGCCTTGTAAATTTTGTTGCCTAAGTCTCCTAGTAATATGCTAAATAGTCTTTCGCTTAATTCTGGGTTACAATAGTTCCCGGAGGCAACTGTAAGTGCTATAGGAAATCATTATAGAAATGTTTGATCCAGTTCCAACTGAATAGCTTAAGTTGTTGTAAATCTCCCAATGCTTTTTTTTTGCCGTATATCTAATCTTGTATTAGCATTCCAAGCTATTAAAAGTCTATGGATGGTATAACAAAAGTTTATGATGTTATTTCCTTAGGTTGCTATACTTGCTATTTCTTCTGGAAATTTTATTTTGTAGGCAGCCCACACAACTCTCTAGCTACATCTCCTAAGTAATTTACTCCTCTACACATCATGACTTCACCCATTTCTATGTCCATTTCATGTCAGGCTTTGTAATCTCTTCTAACCACTATTCTGAATATGTATCATATATCTGGGAGTCATCACATTCGACTATATTTAGAAGTACTGAATTTTTTCTAAAATAAATAATTGCATATATACAGTCATATTTTTCCTATAGTTTGGAGTAAGGATTATTATTTGTGTATGATGTTATTATTGTTCTTGGCAGATGGGCATGTCCATAATCCGTAGTTCTCATAGAACCTTCTGGATACTGGATTTTTTATGGTCGAGAAGTGACCGATGTAGTAGTAGATTCTGTTGGGTTTATGAGGTTTAGTTCTTTAAGTTGTTTTTTGCCTCGTTCAAATCTAGGTGCCTTGATTTGAATCTAGGGTAGTAAGTAATTGCTTTTTTAAATTTGATTAGAATATATTATATGTATTTAGGGTTATGCTTTTATGATTTAGGGATTTAGTTATAGTAGGTTTAAGCTAATAAAATTTTTCCTCTAAGGTTCAGTCTTCTCTCTTGGGTTATAGTGTTCAAAATAAAAAATTTTAAATGCACATGGGGTATATTATATATATTTAGTGTAAGTATCCCAGGTTGGTTTTGATGTGATCAACCAAGTTAAGTTAGGTCCTGGTGTGTTTTGATCCTTGTGTCTAAGTGTACAAGAGCTTAGGAGCACAGGAAATCGAGCGGAAGATGCAGCAGTTCAGAAGGATGGCACGGGAAGGGAGCCAACGGGCTCGGTACATCCGAGGAATGCGGAGATCTATGGAAGAGTACACCGGTAAAGCGAGAAGGACGTGTGCGACGTCCGAGAGACAAGAAGTCGGGAGGAAGTCCATTCGAGGCGAAAGCCAGAGTCGGGTTCGAGTAAGCCTAACTTTGGTTGACTGGAAATTACCCAAGCGAAAGGATGAAAAAGTCAACATAGATGTTGACTTTAACCATTTGGTCAACTGAGGCGTCTCGGTTACCCTCAATTGAAAGTTTTAGTTTGGATAAAAGTTGAACTAAAGTGTCTCAGTTTGAACCCGAGGCGTCTCAAATCAAAACTGACACTACAAAAATAACAAGAAGTAGCGACGGGCAGAATCCGTCGCTATTCCGTCGCTAAACACTGATAGCGACGGATTAGCGACGGATTTTCCGCCGTCGGCTGAAAACCCGTCGCAGAGCATGAGTAGCGACGGATATTATATGATCGCCGTCGCTATATTAGCGACCGATAATTAACCCCGTCGCAAACACCCCAAAAGTGGGTCGACGTGGCCTGGGAAATGGTAGCGACGGATGGTCAATTATCCGTCGCAAGATTTATGGGGTAGCGACGGATTACGTCAATGTCCGTCGCTAATATATCGTAATAGCGACGGATACGGTCAAACCCCGTCGCTATTTGACTGTTTTAGCGACGGAAAAGTCAAATATCCGTCGCAAGTAGCGACAGAATTTTAAAAAATTCCGTCGCTAATACTGGAAAATTTCCACAGCAACAATCTGTTTCTTGACCTTCCCTGTTATACATCAATACCATATAAAAATATGAAACATAATTCTATATTTCAACAATCCAACAATCACAATTACAATCCAAACATTACACTTACAATCCAAACATTCACAATTACAATCTCAGACATTCAGAACAATCCGAATATTCACAATTACAATCTAAACATTCATAACAATCGAAACATTCAAAACATTTGTTTCGAATTCAATCCAATCCAAACAATTATCTACAAAAGTATACATTCAATCCACTATTCATTTCAAAGTTTAATTTCTAAACTTTGAAACAAGACTAAAATTTTACAAATGATGTATCCAAGTGTAACAGAGTAAATCATACGTATCTATACGATGTAAATGATTAAACATATGATGTATCCAAATGTAACAGAATAACCATACGTATCCATATGATGTATCAAAACTTATACAATTTTCAACCAACTAAATGTATATATCAAAAGAAAATAAACATATATCAAAAATGAAAGGTTCGTAGAGAATCATTACGTACATGAATATCAGAGTCAATCCTGGATGGAAAGGAAAAATATTCCTGCATGATAGAAGATAAAAACATTAGAAAGAAATCTAATACAGAAATAAATCTAAATTGATAACAATAAGAAATAACAAATGATAAGATAACTCGATCTAATAGAAGAAAAATAACAAATAGAAGATAACTCAAATAATATTAAATAAGTAAATGAAAACTACTAATTACGAAAGAATAAAGGAATAATATCGAATATTCATACCTTTCAAGCAAGAAATATGAACTCAACTCTGATAATGTAGAATCTGTAAACATAAATGTAGTAATAAGAAAACAAGTTATTATGGATATAATAACTTAATACATTGTTACTGAAAAAAATTAGGGGGAAAAATGACTCTTACCACTATAATATCTCTACTCCTCTGTGGGATGCTCAGGATCCTGTGTCTCCTGAGACTCAAAACGATGGGCGGGAGCGGGAGCGGCTGACATCTGTGTATCGGGAGCGTCAATACGAGGGGCGGGAATGGCTGGCATCTGTGTCATCGGCGATAAGGTAGCTGCAAAAGCTTGCATATGACGTAATATATTATCAGTATTTGCTTGGCGAGCCCGCAAATCTCTCAACTCAGCATCCCTCGCAGCGTCCCTCTGAGCCCACTCTGCATTCCTCTGAGCCCACTCTGCGCTTGTCTTAGCCCATTCTGCGTCCCTCCCGGCACACGTCGACTCTATCGACGTGAGTCGAGTCCGCAGGGCTTCATTTTCCTCCCGCAACTGTCGAACCTCACTAGAGGTAGAGGAGGAGGATGGTGGACGACCCCTAACCCCTGGAGCTCTCATCTGATCATATGTAACCTTTGCCTGAGAGCCCAGGCCGTAGCAGGCGGTCTTCCTCTTCCCACCGACGACATCAAAGTAAATCCGATTCACATCGTCGGTGGAAAGAGGCTGTGCATCGTCCCCCTCTGCAGCAGGCTGAGACGCCTGTGCCTCAGAAACTCTAGTGGTCATTGCTTCCTGTGAAATAAAAAATTTAATTAGTCTATATAAAATGTCAAAACAAATAAAATATAATAAATACACTTACATTGATTGCTAGGGAGCGACGATCGACAAAAGACCCATCTTTTTTCTTGTGGGTCTTGCTGAATAACTCCCAACTAGTGGGAGGTCTCTGTAGCTCAGCAGCCTGTAAAAACAAAATAAAAAGTACTAAATGCCTTTAATATATCCACAAAAACATACTAATTTAATAACCAAAATAAAAAGTACTTACCAAATCACTGGCATGCTGGACAATGGAACGGGATCCAGCAGTGTGCTTCGTCGATCCCGTGCTGGGCCCCGCAACCTCTGAATTGCGATTGCCTCGAGCAATCGCAGCATTCTCTTTCCAGTGCGGGCCATCCCAGACAGCTCGCCATGCTGCCCAAATCGGCTCAGGGACCTCTGTAGGCCTTTCAGCCTTCCTTCTCCATTTATAGAGCATGTCCCTGTACAATTTGGAGCAGTAGGCATTCCAAGTCTTCTTGAATTGCTCCTCCGCACCCTCCTCCCAGGTGTACCTTTTCTGTAAAAAAAATTTTATATGGTTAGTATGAAAAAAAATTATAATATCAAATTAAATATACATGTAAAATACTTACTAAAAACTCTCCATAATAGAATGATTTCAAATCATTCTCAATATGACCCCATGTAGTCGCAGGTGACAGTCTTTCTTTAAATTTTTTAGATATATAAGATGACACCTGATGCCCATCAGGTGAGAAACTGTAGGAAAAAATGAAATATATTAGCAAATTCTGTCAGAAAATATATACAAAGAATAGGTATACCTGTCACCGATGACTGTAAGTATAATCCGCTGATCACGGGGTGCAGCCATGGAACCTGATTAAGAGGATATAGTTTAGGCAGATAAGCAGAATAGGTAAAACATTCAAATGAGACATATTAGAGACAAATGGAAACGTGCACTAATGAAGAATGTTAAATATAAGCAAATGGATAATCAAGCATCGTATAAACTTGTTCAATACAAGCAACATGATCTAAATTAACAACTCATCTTAATACAAACTCTGATTAGTTAATATTGTTCAATACATCTAACTCATCCTAATCTGATGGAACTAAATTAACATGCAAGTTTTCATCGCTTGAATCCGTTGATACATTGACCTCCTCACTGCTAGATATTTCACCATCATCAATTTCCTCGTCAGAGACATTCTCATCTATAAGTAATTGAGATATTGATTGTATTTCTGAATCAACTGAGTTGATTATAACTTCTTCATTTTGATAAGCATCGGAGTTTTGGATAGTAATTGTATTTGGCATTTCAATTGTTGACCTAGGCTTCGTTTGACATACAGCAAGCCATTCACTAGGGCGTCTTCTCTTAGTTGGGTACTCCAAATAAAATACTTGACCAGCTTGTACCGCAAAAATGAAAGGTTCGAACTTGTTGAATCTTTTGCTTGAATTAACCTCGACTAAATTGTATAACCGATGTTTCCTTGTGCCCGTCCTTGGTGTTGGATCATACCAAGAACACCTGAATAGTACACATCTTTTAAAAGGCAACGCTGGGTATTCAACTTCGATAATTTCCTCTAGCTTGCCATAATAGTCAAATTCATTATCATTATTGTTTGTTGATCCTTTGACACTGATGCCAGAATTATACGTTACCATCCCTGAATCACGTTGGCTCACATGAAATCTGTAGCCATTCACGTAATAACCCGAGTAGACTGTCACAGTACGAAGAGGTCCAAATGCGAGATTTTTAATTCTGTCGTCTTCTACATTTGAAATTCTGTCATCGTTGACCTATAATAGTGGTGGGTGATCAAATTAGATTAACAAGTAATCAAGAATTGTTAAAAAAAAGTATATTAACTCACTTACATATATTTGAAACCAAAAAGCAAATTCTTCTTCTATCTTTTGATCTACCTCATTTGCACATATCGATGGATTTTGAATGTACAACTGTTCTTGGTATAACCTGACATATAAGTTCATTTGATATCGTACTAGAAATTTGATTATATCATTTGATATTAATTTCATTACAACAAGAGATAATACCTTAGGTATGGTTTGACATCTTCACAGTTTAAGAGGATATATGTCCTGGCGGCATGATATTCTCTGTCATTTAACCGTCTAGATAGAGTTGAACCCATTGCTCTTCCAGGATACTTGAAGATAGAAAGAATGTCTGGGTCAACTGATGGAATGTCATCTTGATTGCGTGGACACTTTCGATGTCTGGTTTTCACATTTTCAGCAAAGTAATAGGAGCAAAATGAACTTGCTTCTTCAACCAGATATGCATTACATATTGATCCCTCAACTCTTGCTTTGTTACGCACATTATTCTTTAATTTTCTAAGAAACCTTTCAAAGGGATACATCCATCTGTATTGTACAGGACCACCAACCTGTGCCTCGCTAGGTAAATGAATAGGCAAATGCTCCATTGAATCAAAAAAGCTTGGTGGAAATATTCGCTCAAGCTTACATAGTATTAAAGGAATCTCTGTCTGAAGGCGTAACATATCTGCTATCGTAACAACTCTGGAAGTCAGATTTTTGAAAAAAAGGCTTAATTCTGTAAGTGCTTGCCAAACATTATTTGGAAGTAATTCTTGGAAAGCTATTGGAATTAATCTTTGCATAAACACATGACAATCATGACTCTTCATTCCAACCATTTTAGATCTATTGGTATCCACACAACGAGACATATTAGAGGCATATCCATCTGGAAATTTGATGTTTTTCAACCAAGAACATAATGCTTGCTTACTTTCTTTGTCCAATGTATAACAAGCCTTGGGATATTTACCAGTAGTTTCATTCTGATGCAACTCAGGCCTGCTAACTAATTGTTTCAATTCTTCACGTGATTTTGTTGTATCTTTTGTTTTCCCATGCACATTTAAGACAGTATTAATGATGTTATCAAAGAAATTTTTCTCAATATGCATCACATCCAAATTATGACGAATGAGTAAATATTTCCAATATGGAAGCTCCCAAAAAATACTTCTTTTCCTCCAACCACATTTGTTGACTCTAACAATATACTTGTTGATATCATCTGATCCATCCTGATATACTGGTAGAAATCCATAACTATCAATTTCATTTAACACTTCTTCGCCTGACATCCCAAATGGAGGTAGCTTCCTAACTACTTCGTTCCTTTTGAAATATTTCTTATTTCTTCTGAACGGATGATCAAGAGGTAAAAATTTCCGATGATTATCAAACCATGAAATCTTGCCACTGCATGGCAAAGAAAATGCATCTGACTGACTCATACAATGTGGACATGCTAACTTTCCAGCTGTGCTCCATCCTGATAACATTGAGTAAGCAGGAAAATCACTAATAGTCCATAACAATGCTGCATGCATTAAAAAGTTTGACTTTGTAGCAATGTCATATGTCTCCGAACCTATATTCCATAAATAATTCAGCTCAGCTATCAAAGGTTGCAAAAAAACATCTATATGCCCTTTTGGATTTTGAGGACCTGGAATTAAAACAGTAAGAAACATGAATTCATCTTTCATGCACATCCATGGTGGTAAGTTGTATGGTGTTAAGATAACAGGCCACGATGAATATTGTTGTCCATAACTTCCAAATGGCTGAAATCCATCTGCAGAAAGTCCAAGTCTGACATTGCGTGGTTCCATAGCAAAGGAAGAAAATGTTGAATCTAACTGTTTCCATGCAGGGGAATCACAAGGATGACACATAATATCTCCATCATGTCTATGGTTTTGATGCCAAATCATATGACTCGCTGTTGCTGCTGATGCATACAAACGTTGAAGTCTAGCAGTCAAAGGAAAATAATACATTACTTTGTAAGGAATATTTTTTTTCTTCTTCTGATTGATCATGCGAACACCATGCTTGTAACGGGGATGGTTGCAGATTTTGCATTCCATCAATTCACTATCTTGGTTCCAAAAGATCATGCAATTATTGACACAACAATGTATCTTCTCAACTGGCAAACCCAAGTCTCTGATTAGTTTTTTAGTGTTGTAGAAACTATCAGTCATGCAGTTATCAGTTGGAAGCAACTCTGACATAAGTTGACATATGTCATCATAACATCGTTCTGAGAAATGATGTTCTGCCTTCATATTCAATAATCTTGCAGTAGCAGATAATTGAGAATGACCAGAAGGAATACCTTCCCATAATTCTCTTTCACTAGCCTTTAACATGTCATACATTTTCTGAACATCAGAAGTAGGTACTTGTTCTACATTTGATTGATCAAAAGCATTCATTGCATCGTAAACCATTGATTGCATTGCATCAGCAGGGTTATATGATGTTTCTGGTCCAATTGAGTTCGATGATGATGCAACGGAAGGTCCACCAAATTCATATACATACGGCTCTCCATGACAATACCAGTTGTAATAATCTGGAACAAACCCATACCTGCCGATATGAGTTTTCACTGTATCTTCATCACGGAAAGCTGTATTTCTACATTTGCGTTGATTACATGGACACTTCAACTCTGTGCCATTCAAACACTCAGGATGACACTTTGCAAAGTTAACAAATTCTTCCACTCCAGCAAAAAATTCGTCACGGATAAATCCATTGTCTAACCTATTATACATCCATGCCTTGTTCGGATACATTGTATCTGAATTCAGATAAGACAATTTAATCAAACCACACATATTAAAATGTGATATTAATGGTATACTAAAAAAATAACTCTTATTAATCAAACATGATATAATTTGATTAATCTAAAACTAATCAAACAAAATCTAATTAATAGAACAAGTAATGAAAAAATTTATCAAAATAATTACACTAATCAAACAATTAATCATCCTAATAATCAAATTAATGAAACAATTAAACTAAAATAAATAAAATATTTGATAATTAAATACACATTGTTTAATTCTAATTAATTAACTGAATTCAATTAATTAATCTAATCGAATCAATTAACATTAATTAATTCAATTAATTTTTTTTTTGACTGTACACATGTGTCGGCCACAGCAGGGGCCGCCGGCCGGCCGCCGGCCGGCCGCAGGCCCGTCGGACGGTGGCAGAAGGCGCCGGCCGGCCGCACTGGGCCGCGACCGCGAGCAAGCGGCGCGAGACCGCCGGAGGACGCGCGCGGCCGTGCCAAGAGCAGTGGTTGGCCGGAGAAGACGACATCGGCGCGTGATCACAAAAAAACGATAATATACGGCAAATGGAACTAACTCGCGTACCTGGGAGCGCAGGAGAGTTCGCCGGAGGAGAATCGCCGGAGAAGAATCGCCGGAGAAGAATCGGTCGCTAGGGTTTGCGTGGCTGCGGGGGAGGGGGGGGTCGGGTTTTTTAAGTAATTTTGCGACGGACTAACTTGTCCGTCGCAAGATTAGCGACGGGTTGACTTGTCCGTCGCAATAGCGACGGACTTAGCGACGGATATTGCCTCGTCGCCTAACATTAGCGACGAGTTGACTTGTCCGTCGCAATAGCGACAGACTTAGCGACGGACATTGACTCGTCGCCTAACATTAGCGACGGATTTCTAAAAATATCCGTCGCAATAGCGACGGACTTTGACCATGTCCGTCGCTATAATTAGGAGTTTGACTTGCCGCGCAACTTTGGCGACGGATACTATATATCCGTCGCTATTTGCGACAGACAATTATAATTGTCCGTCGCAAAACCTCGTTATTTTTGTAGTGTGAGTCGTCTCAATTCTGACTTGAGACGCCTTAGAACAAAAATCACTAGTGAACATTGGCGGGTGGATAAAGTTTCATTCAATCTAATATGATGCGCCTAAGTTCAACCATTTTTTTTTCTTTAATTGGAAAATTAAATGGAAATTTATCAAGTCTAAGTACTGCAGATCTCAGTTCCTCTGTTATTGTAGTAATATTATTTTGCAGTTTTTTTCCTCGACAAAGAGAGATCAGCATGCAGCTAGCGAGAGCTTCGTTTAAGGACCAAAAATTAATGGATGGAAGACATGCATGTCACTCCGTGGCGCTTGCAGTGGCAGCGGCGATGCGGAGATTGACCCAAGTGGTAAAGGCGTCAAGAGTCTTCATGTCGGCTCGGTAGTGCTTCTGCGTGAACTCGAGCAGGACCGGCCAGGTGAAATCCGGGTATGCTCGTGGGTGCTCCACGTCCACCAGCTCTGCTGGCGGCCGCACCACCCGGTCGTTGGCTGGGCAGAGGAAGAAAGCCAAGGATTTTCTCGGCGTCTCGCTGTTCACCACCGCCCTGTGTAAGCAGCTCTTCCACCGCCCGTTCGACAGCGCCTGCGTTATTAAATAACCGGCGGGAGTAGGGATTGGATCTAGAAATAGCTAGCACGGATCATAAACTAGTTATTACCATGAAGGTGTCGCCGATGTTGACGACGAATGCGTTGGGGGACGGGCGGATGGTGCGCCAGCGGTCGTCGGCCAAGACTTGAAGGCCCTGGACGTCGTCCTGGTGGAGGATGGTGAGGGAGGTGGGGTCGCTGTGGGGACCGGTGCCCAGCGCGAGATCCGGCTTCTGGCACGGCGGGTAGTAATTCAGCCGCATTATCGAGTCGCTTCCCTCGAAGAAGTCGCGGAAGCGCCGCCGCCCAACCCCCAGGCTCATCCCCAGCACCTCCATTATCTCCAGCGACAGCCCGTTCATGGCCTCGCAGTACCTCTGGTACACCTCTCTGTGCATGTCGTCATTAATTAATTAGTAATGATTGGATTTTTGATTTTTGATTTTTGATTTTTGATTTTTTAAAAAAGATTTCCCTTTGTCATATATCTGTTGATTAAATTGATTAAAATTACCCATAGTGACGGAATTCTTCGCCCAAAGTGGCGGCGAAGTAGTTTCTCACGATGTCGTCGCCGGCGGGGGAGAAACGGAAAGAGAGAGTTTCCTTCCAGGGGAGTTTGCTGGCAAAGCGGCCGGTGAAGCTGCTGGCGTAGCCGAAGCTCTCGCCGGGACGCCGCAGCGCCCTCTGTTTCTCCGTCAGCGGCATCCCGAAGAAGGCCTCCACACAGCGGTGCGCCTCCTCCAGAAGCACGGCATCGATGCCGTGGTTGACCACCTGGAAGAACCCATGCCGCTCGCACGCCGCGGCCACCGACCGCGACGCTGCCTCCGCGTCGCCGGAGAGCAGAGCGCCGAGGTCGATGACGGGCGCCACCAGCTCCTCCTGCGCCTCCGGCGTCGGCTTCTCCTCCTCTGGCCACACGAACTGCCCAGGAATGTCGACCCTCCGGCTTAGCACGGATGCGTCGAACACCGGCGCATCCGTATCAGCTTTCGGCGGGGAAAAAGTGAAGAATACCATGATATATAGAAAACTCTGGTTGCTACAAATTAACACTACCACTCATATCGATCCAGAATGAAATGAAAGATGAGAGAAGAAGAATGGTTGAAGCGTCAAACGATGGTCCGGAGGAATATGATTATGATGAGCTAGCGTTTAATAGTCCCATATCTGTTCTTTATATAGGGGAAAGGAGAGACCGTGTCTCATTATACACCCTCTGATGATGAATGATCTCATTCAGTTTGATCTATCAGTAGATCCTGACGCTGCCGCCTCATCTGATCTCATTCACCAAAACATGTACAAGTGCATGGGCTGGAAGCCGACATAACAAAGTACAAGCGCAGTCCGGTCTATATTAATGCTCTTCAATTTTGAAGGTTACGGTTTCTCTGTGTCTAAAAAAAAAATTAATGAGATTTTTTAAATCAATGTCGGATCGTTAGGGTAAATCAGGAATCGTTCGTAGTGGACAGTCTAGAAGCCCAGCGTCTCAAGATTCGCGTATTATTTAAAAGAAAAATTCATATAAATACGTCGTAGTTGGGAATCTGACTGTGGATGTTTAGGATAGTGATTAATAGGATAGTGATTAATCGCCTTACCACTGCACTATAACCCCGATGACCCTTTACAATAATATTTCAATCAATAAATATTAATAACAAAAGGACTCAAACCTAAATCTCAAGCAATATATATTTTCATGTCTACAAATTAGTATGCCTTCTTATTTCTTCTGCTATCGTAGACAATTATTAATTGGAGCTCACGTAGCAGGGCAGATCGAGTATGATTTGGCGTTATATAGGACGGGCAATCTACGATTTGTTTTGCCTTTTGTAAGAATGCCATACGGAAAGGTTACAACCTCGACCTGTTGTTGACCTTAAACATGGACCGACGATGTTGTGGCTTGTCAATGTCGTCGTAGCCTCAGGAATGTGAGCAAACATAAATCCGTGGATGGACACAGAGAATCCGGGGTGCATGCCCTGTAGGTGTAGTGCAGTTAGTACTCAAGTGATTGACTCATTGGATTGGGCATCGATATATTTTCATCATTATGAAGTATGCCCTCTCATTTAGGAGGTCGTTGCATATCAAAATTTATTTGTATCAAAATTTATTTGTTTGTAGTTTATCATGAGACCGACGATATTGAGCCATCTATAATAAACGAAGTCATCTTTTGCTAGATTGATTCAACTCAGGTTCTCGATTTGGTCATTGCTCTATCATGACCTTGCATGTTAGATCAACGCTTTCCACGATGACAAAAACCATCAAGCCCCGGCGGCCCGGCCTCCTTTACCTGTGTGGCCATAGGCATAGCTCTTGGACGACGAGAAATGCTAATCGAGCAATTATTTTTTTTATCTTACCCTCACATAGTCACTAACTTAAAATCAATCCCAACAAAACTAATTAAAACTAAGAATGAAATTTTTAACCACTTAAATAAAAAATTAGATAAAAAGAAAAGAGATCTTATCTAAATAAGATACATTTATAAAATAGTTAATGTGAAAAAAAAGACAAGAGATCTTATTTAATGTATTAAAAATAAATATAATAGGGTACTAATAAATGATGAGAAAATAAAAGAGTGAAGAAATAGATATTTTCATCAACTTTTTAATGAACGTTTAGGTGATCAAGGTAATTTAAATAAGTCAAATGAGTATAGAAATTTAAATTTTTATCATAGAATTCAAACTTTAGAAATTAAACAATATTTAAATGGGATGTAAAATGAAAAAAAAAATAGTTGAACTAGATGATATTCTAATAGGGGTATGGAAATGCCTAGGAAAATAAAATATTGAATGATTTACAAACTTATTTAATTTATATTGAAAATGAAAAAAAAAAGTTTGATCAATGGAGAGTAAGTATTCTAGTTCTCTTATATAAAAATAAATGAGACGTACACAATTGTGCAAACTATATGAGTATTAAACTAATGAGTCATACCATCAAAATTTAGAAAAGAGTAATAAAAAAAATTAAGGAATGAGACCATAGTAATCGAAAATCAATTTGAATTCATACTTAGAAAGTTGACGATAGAAGCTATACATCTTCTCAAATAACTAATTGAAAAGTACCTGAAAAAAAAATCAAAATTTACACATGCATTGGTATTCACCTAGAAAAAATTTATGATATAGTTCTAAGAGAAATTATATGGAGAATTATATTAAAAAAATAGTGTTAGCATATATAGTATATATTGAATTGATTAAGAATATGTATGAGGATGTATCGTTAAGAGTGATAACTTGAAGTGGATTAACCAAAGTGTTTCTCATAAAGATAGTGCTACATTAATAATCAGATCTGTCTCCATCTTTTTATATTAATCATGGACAAACTCATTAAATACATCTAAGACATGGTATCATGGTACATGTTGTTTGCAAATTATATTATTTTGTTAATGAGACACATGAAGAAGTAAATGTTAAATTTAAATCTTTGTGAGAAACATTCGAAGTAAAAGGTTTTGGCTTAATAGAGTAAAAATAGAATATATGAAATTTAAATTTAGTAATATTAAACGTAATAAGACAATTGTTAGATAGAAGATGACTAGTTGTTTGAAACCCAGAGCCTTAAGTATTGACGATCTATTTTGCAAAAGGATAAAAGGATTGAATGAGATATCTTATATAAAATACAAACAAGATTGTTGAAATGGAGGAGAGTGTCGAGTGTTCTATGCGATCATAAAACACATATAAAACTTAAAAAAAGGTTTAATAAAATGATGATTAAACTTGCTATGTTATATGGAATTGAATGTTAAATTACGACTCGAGCACATAAGTAGAAAATGAGAGTTATAAAAATGAAGATGTTAAATTACTCCCTTTCAAAATATATAGGGTTACCCTTGAGAAACGTTAATGTGAGACTTCACATTTTGCCACCCGTTTACACTCCTGCAGCCTTATGCAGTAAGAAGTTTTTTTTTTTAAGAGTGAAGATAGATTTTGTTGGCCTAGACTTGTGGTATGGTTGGAAGGAATGGCTCGTTTGTTAAATGGACTTTAATAGATATAAGATGGTACTATAATAACAATTATATTGAATTCGATTAAGACAATCAATAGACACAAAATTTTAGAAATGATATAACATGTACATCCTGTAAGATAAAAGGCATATCCATTTAGCAACTTCAATTAATTTTTAACATCGCCTACAAGAAACCAATAGTCGGCTCTTTTATGTAAAAAATATTCTGTAAAATATATATAAATAAACTTGAATTTGATTAAATTGAAGAGTAGATCACCAAGAAGGTCTTTCGATTGGTGTTTACTATGGTTTGCAAAATTGCAATCTAGGATTGTACGATTCTATGATCCGGAAACACAAAATCGATCCAGGGTCATTCAAGAGCATTTTCTGTGTTAGAATCATGATAGAATCGTTAAAATCACATAGTAT
Source organism: Boesenbergia rotunda (assembly GCA_024364735.1). Taxonomy (NCBI): domain Eukaryota; kingdom Viridiplantae; phylum Streptophyta; class Magnoliopsida; order Zingiberales; family Zingiberaceae; genus Boesenbergia; species Boesenbergia rotunda. Next base: position 143,494 of record JAGFNQ010007357.1, on the reverse strand, counting down.
CGGTAGAATCATACGATTGTACCGATCGTATGCGATTCTATATAAATTTTTAGTTGGGGTCTGCATTGTAGACTGTGGCCCTTTAATATTTTTGCCCCAGAGAGTCATAGACCTAGCCGGCAATCCTAACCCAAATTTTATTAGGTTTTTTTTACTTAGATTAACCCTTCATTCCCATTTCTATCCCGCAATAGCTGTGGAACTCCACTCTCGCATGAGCATGTTTCGCATCGAAGTGGCTCGACGTCTCAACCCCAAGTCCTTAACCCTTGTACGTGTTATGCTCCTGCTGTCCTGCGCCCATGGCCGCCAGTTGCGAGCTCCATTGGAGTGGCGCCAACAATCATTCATCTTCTCTGCCCTAAACCATTCGAAATTCGAAGGTTGAATGTTGGTTGAAGTGAACAAATGATGATTCGTTAACTATCATCATCAACAATCATCATCGTCGTTGACTACTTGCTTACAGGTTAGATTTTTTGTAAATTCTTTTTTTTTTCATTTCAAAAAACATCTTCTCGACTAGGTTGCTAAAAGTGTTTGTTGCAAAAAATTTCTTCTATACAAAGTTGTCTATTTTGTTTAGTTTAGTACTCCATTACTAGTTGATGTTTAGAACTTTTTCCCTTTTTTGTTTTTTTTACCGCATAGTGGTTTGTTTCTTTGAATTATGTAACTCGGTTTTTTTTTCTTTGTTGTACTTGTATAGTTTTTTATTTCAAAATTCTTAATTTTCAGCTTAAATAATGTCTTAGTTTGTTCCTCATACGAAGAAAATGAGACAAAAGCTATTGGTATCCGTTTGGACCAAGCATGGAGATAATTGTTATGAATTTGAGTGACTTTTAATTATATAAACTAATTGTATATTTGATTAGAATTACGATGTAAACGCTAAGAGTATGCAAGATTATTTAGCACTAGTATGCTACGTTATTTTGGCTATGAAATATGGAGGAGTTAATGTTAATCTATTGGTCAAACGTGTATTTATATGGATAATTTTTGAATTGAATGGATAGATCTTGAGAAGGAGTTGGAGCATCCCTTCTCAGTTATAATAGAGCACGCTATGTTATTTCTCAAGGTTCATCTCCTTTTAATTATTTATTATTTTTATATGAATTATTAATCATAAACTTTTCAAGAATTTTTTATAGGATCGTACGTTTCTACGATCCGATCCTAACCGATCTGATCCTAACCCAAAATCAATCATGTGTAGGATCATGATTCTACGAACTATGGTGTTTACCAAAACCCAAACCCTACATTTATAAAAAATTTTAGAGTAGAATCTAATGTATTGAAGTGGTAAGCACATCCTGGGAGTTTCTATCCACTCATTGTTCAAAATCCAGGGAGCATAAAGAATTCACTATTAGTATTAGCCCTAGAATCAATTATGAGATGATTGACTAGAAAATTTTTTGTATCATATTTTATTAATAAAGACAAAGTTATGGTTATTATATTTACTTCATATTTGTGTCAAATGAATAAGTATAATAATGTCCTTAGGTAGTAGATTCTAATCTATATTATATCAATTAATTGAATTGACAGTGAAATGATGTAGAGAATATTGCTCTTAACTATTCTTAGTCAAGCATTAATATACAAAGATGTGATGGGGTCGAGCATCCTAGGGTTGACACGTGACATAGGGAAGCTACGTGTCAAGGTCCACTGAACATGAAGACCGAAGTCAAGCTCCCAAGAACACCTCGGGAGTACAATTGCCTGGGGCCTGGCCGGGTCTTAAGCTCCCGAGATCACCTCGGGAGGACAGACCCCCGATACCACCTCAGGAGGACATGCGCCCGAGACCATCTCAAGATGACATATGCCCGAGGGAAGACAGGGTCGTAGGCTCTCGATAGCACCTTGGGAAGACAGACTCCTAAGGTCAAGTCGGGCCATGCACTCCCGAGGTCACCTTGGAAGGGCAGACCCCCGAGACCAACTCGGGGGACAAACGTCGGAGGCCTGCTCGCGAGAAGATATCCCGAGACCCACTCGGGAGAGTGATAAGTACCATTTTATTGATTATTTTAGTTGCTAAAATCCAAGTTTGACCCATATTTTACTTGCTTAATTGTGAATTTACACTAGGTTCTGAGACTTATCTTTATTTTAGACTTAATTGCAAATCTTTACATATTTGGATATTTGGCCACTAAATTTTTGATCTATTTTTTGTAGGCATGAAAGGATCATGGACCTAGGACATACTGGGTCAAACTTGAGTCGGAAGTGGACCCGGATCGAGTTATCAAGCTTCGGATTAATCTGGATCGTCCGATTCAAAAGCGGCTAGATCTGAGCCATCTGGGACCATCTGAGGCAATCCAAGCTAGGGTTAGGGCTGATCAAGCACTGAGATCAAGATCTGAAGGTTTCATCCCAATCAGAGCTCATTCAACCGTTGGATCAAGCTCGGAGGGCTCTAGACTGTCCATTCAAGGATTAGGTTGATCTGGACCATCCGTTGCAAATCTGGAGGATCCGAGCTACCACGAGGTAGATCCTGACCCTTGATCAACATCATCAAAGTTTGGTTCAGATCGGATGAAGATCAGCCGTTGGATTTCCTCAAATCAATCTGGGCCGTTCATTCCTAATTACTTAAGGAAAATTCCCTCAATTTTCTTCGTCGTCGCGTCTTCGCCGAACAGTGCTTGTTCTTCGTTCTTCTTCGTTTTCTTACAAATTTCTCTAGTTTGAAGGCGTGACCACCTCAACTTCAACCCTAGATCGAGATTTGGATCATTGGAGATAGCTTCGGTGGAGAATTCAGCTCAGTTTTGCACCGGACAGAGTTGTTTGAGGGTTTCGACAGCTTTGTGGTCCGATCACTCGTCCCTCATCCACGAGCCACTTGCGATCGTTTGAACCACTTGTAGGGGTTCTCAGGTGAGCTCAGATGATCTCCAAATCATCATCGCAATCCATCAAACTGAGATTGAAGAGTTCAGATTGGATTTCCCCAGTTGAGTGCAGTTTGAGCAGAGTCGAGATTTGAAGCTTATTTCTAGTGATTTGTGGAGCTGAAGGGGTTCTTGGCTTGCCCTTGCGTGACGAACAAGGAGTTTTTGAGCTAGGGAAGGATTGAGGAGTAGTTTCCTTAGTTAATTTTCAGATATAGTTTGTAATTTCGATGCTGCCACTGTTTCATTTCTGATTTCTATTCAGCTGCTGTAATTTTCGTTTTGAATTGTTTTTGCAGTAGTTAAGTTTCACTTCGGCAAGTAAATTAGCTAGTGAGTTAGTTTAGTGCACAATAGCTTCTAATTACAGCCTATTTTCTGTCTACTTGCTGCGTATCAACTTGCAAGCTTGCGTATCAGGCCATTTCTGCAAATTCATTTCTAGTTTAAGAATTCTTCAGTTATTTCACATATAGTATGTTAATTTAGTTGATCTAAATTGTTTCATTTCTAGCTTCAAATCTGAGTTATTGTTCAGCTTAGTAATTCTGCATTTCAGTTTTGTATCCTTGCGTATCAGCTTCCCTTTTTGCAAGTGTTCAGTCCCAATTTCTGTCAATTTTTCAGTTGTAGCTGATGTTGTTTGAATCAAGTAAACCATAGATTTTTATATCTTGTACGAGCAATAGAATGTTCACTCGAATTTAGTTTGTCTTGTTGTGTTTGTTCTGAATTTGAAGTGTTTTCTGCAGTTCTGCAATGATTCTGCATTTCCTGATTCTGAACTGTTCTGTAATTCAATTCTGAATTTCTTCTTTCAACTTTGAGTTTCATTTGACTGGTAGCTTACTTTTTCGAGCTGAGTAATGATGTGCATTTCTGAATTTGATAGATGCTAGTGCTGTATTTAGCATCAGTTTCGGCAGATCAATCTTTTCCTTTTGCATGTCATGTTTGTATCAAGTTGGGATTCCATGTCACGACTTGTAGCATAGTAATTCATTCGATGTCAGTTTGGTTTGCAATCTCTGCGAATTTGCTTTAGTTGATTTAAGTTGTCCATTGATTGAGTTCATTAGTGAAATTGTCTAGTTCAACTTCATTTAGTCAAGTTTCCTTGCTTTCATTGCCTTTCCATTTCTAATTGATACCAAACCCCAGATTTTATTCGAAACCCCAAAAATATCAACGACACATAAATACAAGCTCGAATCACACAACATCAACTAGCCCTAGGAAAAATACGACCTGTGGCTCCTTTACTATGTTTTTATTCTTTGATTGCTAAAAGGGTTTCCAGCATTTATAAACATCTAAATTTTGAGACCCACACTTTCGTGACAGCCTCTTTTGGGTCCATCAAAATTTTTGGCGCCGTTGCCGGGGAAGCAACTAGTTGATTTGTTTGATTTTTTGCTTGTGCATTCATTTCACATCTTTCTTGATTCATTTTTGTGCTTACTGCTATATCTGGTGATCTAATTTTATTTGTTTCATCTTTTTATCTACTTTTACTGCGATTTGTTTTGGTTTTATGACCAGGTCTATAGGTGGTGATCTTGAAGAATTTGACCCTGAGATTGAGAGGACTTTCAGAGCAAGGAGGAACCAGGACATCCTGTTAGAGACTACTGATATTCCTCCTCTCCAGACCATTCCCACTCATTCAGGCAGTATCATGGCAGGCCACCAGAAGACTATGAAGGAACTCGCAGTACCAGATGCTTCATTTCAATATTCCAGCATTGCTTATCCAGAACTGGCTGGAGATTTTGAGCTCAGATCCGGACTCATCCATTTGCTGCCTAAGTTTCAAGGATTATCTGGAGCGGATCCAAATAGACACTTGCACGAGTTCCATGTTATATGCTCTACTATGAAGCCTCAGGGCATTTCTGAAGAAGATATTAAGCTGAGAGCTTTCCCTTTCACACTGACAGGAGCAGTCAAAGATTGGTTTTACTACTTACCCACTAGGCATGTGCCTGGTTGGATATCTATGAAGAAAGCATTCTTGGAGAAATATTTTCCAGCCTCAAGAACAACAATCATCAGAAAAAGCATCTGTGGCATTCAACAAGTGGTGGGTGAGACGCTTTATGACTACTGGGAGAGATTCAACAAGCTGTATTCTAGTTGCCCCCAGCATCAGATCAGTGAGCAGCTTCTGATTCAGTATTTTTATGAGGGATTGCTGCGGATAGATAGAATTATGATAGATGCTGCAGCTGGAGGAGCCCTAGTGAACAAAACGCCAAATCAAGCTAGGGAGCTCATCTCAAACATGGTTGAGAATTCACATCAATTTGAGAGCAGAGCATTGACCACCAGAGGAGTTAATGAAGTCCAGATGGTTTCAAATGAACAGAAAGAAATGAAGGATGCTATGGTGGAGCTTACATCAGTGATGAGGCAAATGTCTATTAATAATGCAATTCAAGGTTCAAATCTTTCAGCAACTCCACAAGTTAATCAAGTGATGAGGGTATGCAGTATTTGCTCTAGTCAAGAGCACAATTCGGATTCATGTCCCACCCTCCAACAAGATGAGACAGTAGCGGCATTAGTTAGGGGGCAATTTCAATCTCGGAATAACCCCTATTCTTCTACTTATAACCCCGATTGGAGGGATCATCCAAATCTGAGGTACGGGAACTCTGTCTGCCAACAAAACCCTCAACAACAACAATTGCAGCAGCCTCAACAGAATTTCCAGCAGCGACAGCAACAATTACAGCAGCCACAGCAATTTCAGCCCCTAAATCTGAATTTTCAGCCTACATTTCAGCACCGCAGCCCCAATTTCAGAAATTCCAGCCTCAATTCCAGCCATATCAGCAAGGGCAGCAAGGTTTTCAATCATTTTCGACTTTCCAACCTCAAAACCAGCAAACTTTCCAACCTTCACAGCCCTTTAATAAGAATTTCCAGCCTTACAATCAAGGGTTTCAGCCTATGCAAAATCAGTCCTTACCACAGAATTCTCCATTTCAAAATCAGAATTTTCAAGGATACAACTCTCAACAAGGTTTCCAAGCATGTCAGCCCTCTAATCAGCCCTATCAACAGCCAACTCAGCCCTCTTATCAGCCCCAATTCCAACCGCAGCAGGGTAATGTTTGTCAGCCTACTACTTCATCGTTTCAGGGACCATCAAAACCCTATGCTAACCAAGGGGGCAATGGAAGCTCAAGTGGAGGAAATGCGCAGCAACAACAAATGATGGAGAAGCTTAAGGAAAATGAGTTGGTCATCTTGAGGAAAAATATTTCATCACTCATCCATGCCATACCACAGAAATGTGAAGACCCTGGGATGTTTACTGTATCTTGTGAGATAGGGAGCACCACGCTACATGATGCCATGCTGGATTTAGGAGCTTCCATTAATGTCATGCCCAGGACAGTCTTCCAGATGCTTGGCATTGGTCCTCTACAGCCCACTGGAGTTGTGATTCAGCTAGCAGACAGAAGCCAAACCCACCCGGCCGGAGCTATTGAAGATGTTTTGGTTAAAGTGAAGGAGTTGAATTTCCCTGCAGACTTCTACATTCTAGACATGGAAGGAGAATATCTTGCACATAGATCCCCACTCATCCTTGGGAGGCCTTTTCTGAAGACTGCCAGAACAAAGATTGATGTTTATGCTGACACACTCTCGATAGATGTGGGGGACACTGTAGTCCAGTTTAGTATTTTTGATGTCGTGAAGGACTCTAGGGGAGATCACTTAGTCATGAGCGTGGGCACCACAGATAAGACTGTTGAGGCACAGTTAATTGCTGATGATATTGCATGGGGCATAGTGGGAGGAGATTTGATTTCAGAGAAGGCTGAAGGTGCATCAGTTGTGAAGGCACCAGAGGAGATGGATGGAAAAGCACGTGACAACCTTGAATTCGAAACTGAAACTTTACAGGACTCTTCTTATCTTTTATTTTATGATATTGCTATTGATAGTCCTAATTTTTCTAATGAGGTTGTTGCAGATATTACTGAGGGAGCATGCACGAGAGATGAATCTACAGGTGTAGGGGATTGCACAGAGCCCCAGGGACCACCAACATTAGAAAATTCAGAGGACAAGCCAAAAAGTGTAGGGACTTCCATGATGAGAGCAAGAACCCAAGGATCACCTATTCCAGTTGAGTGTCCACCAGAACTTGAGCGCAATCAGGTAAGTATTTCTCTTTTTCCTTTAGAAAATTTCAGAGAGGTGTCTAGAATTGCATGTGAAGCATGTCTTGATACATTTTTTGTGAAAAATAATGATGAAAATTCTATAGAGGTACCCAGGCTTGATTTTATTCATTGCGATGATATTCTTGATATATATTATGCTGAAACTGATTGTGAAAAATTCTTGGAGGTGCCTGAAATTAATAATGTTTATTGTGATGAATCTCTTGCTATATTTTATGCTGAGGTTGAGTGTGAAAAACTTATGGAGGCACCTAAAGTTGATTTCATTGGTTGTGATACACTTCTTGATACATCTTTTGTGGATATGAATTGTAGAAAATTTTTAGAGGTGCCTGAAATTGATGTTGCTTATTATGATGAATCTATTGCTATATCTTATGCTGAGGTTGAGTGTGATAAAATTATGGAGATAACTCTAATCGATTTCATGGGTTGCAATGCATTGCTTGATACATCTTTTGTGAAAAATAATTGTGAAAAACTCTTTGAGGTGTCACAAAATTGATTTTATTGGATATGATGCATTTTTTGATACATTCTATGTAGAAATTGATGGTATTACACTTCTATCTTACCCTACACGCGTGAGAAAGGTTTTACATTGTTTTGCAGGGTCCCAAAGACTTCTGGAGTGGGTACTCCATTTAAACAGTCTTCAACCTCCTGGAAGGTTTTCCAAAAAGAATAAAGAGGGAGGAGATGATCTTACTGTAACTCAAAGCACTCCACCTCTAAAATGGATGTTGACCATCAATCACCTTCGGCCACCTGAACATTCTGTTGTAAAGCTTAAGTGTGGGGGAGTAATGCACTATAACACTGATCAAATGAAGGCAACTCTCTCAAACACCCAGACTCCTCCACTACCACGATGGAGGCTATTTCTTGATAGACTCCGACCACCAGAAATAAAAGGGAGTTTGCTCTTTCTTACATTTTCCTTTATTGCATCTTTCACTTTTAAATTGAGTTCTTGCTAATAAATGCGTGAGTAGAGTAGAATGAATAAATAGACTTTGTAAATACCATGTTATTTCTTTTAGCACTTTTGCTCTTAAAGAATAAATGTATCCCTCTAGGTTATCTCCATAGCATTTTAGAGTCTTTTGAAAATAAATTAAATTTGGTTGTCAAAACTTAGGGTTTGAGCTAATGGATGAAATCTTGGATGCTTGAGTACTATTTGGTTTTAGATTCTTAATTGAGGACTTGAGATGAATTATTTTTGCCTAGTGAGAATTAGACTTATATTTGTGACACACATATGTTATTGTACTCTAGAACTTGCTTAGGTTCTTTCAAAACCATATTTCAATGATTGGATCACATCTATAGAGGCTTATCAATTTGTCTCCCTTTTTCATATTATTCTTAGCAATGATCATACTTGATACATACTCTTTTCAATTTTCCTTTCTATTTTCCTACTCTTAACCATAATTTTCTATGGACTTGTTTGTTTGGATTGTTTCTTAATGCTACTTTGCCCGAGACGGACAAATGATTAAGTGTGGGGGAGTGATTAGTGTTTTGGAAAAGTTTTGTATCAAGGAGGCATTTCGAAAAAAAATTACATGTGCCAAGAATGAGTTTGAGTGAGTTTGGTGTCAAGAATGAGCAAGAGAGATGGAAGCAATTGGAGATCTAGATTCCTTATCATACTCTGAAGATCCAAGTGGCATGCAATGAAAGAAAAAAAAAATTCTGCAATGAAAAAAAAAATGGCACGCAAAAGCAAAAAGAAAAAAAAATGTTGTGCCAAAGTGAAGAAAATTTTTTTGTGGAGCTAACTTGGATCGAAATTGACTTGGATCCAGAATTTGGAAGTTGGAATTGTGGAAGATATGTTCAACAACAATCTGATAGAGTTTGAATTGAAGCTTGTACCAAATCTGATCCAATGCAGGAAGCTTGTGCCAAATCTGATCCAAAATTCTTGTGCAGAATGTGAGCTGAAGTGTAGCTGGACTGATCTGAGCTGGAACTAACATGGGTTGCAACAAAACCACTCGACAGCAAGGTTGAGAATGTGAGCTGAATTGCAGCTGGACAAATCTGAGTCCAAGTGCAGAAATTTGTGCAGAAATCTGTGCAGAAATCTCATACAAGCAGTTTAGTCACAAGTTTTGTATCAAGTCAAAACTGAATTCGGGTTTTAGCAATGGATTACTGAATTATTAACCGAAGTTGCAGAATGTTTTCCCTGAATTCAACCTCTTGGTGAGCAGATTTCAAGTAAAGGCAATTGGATGAAATCAGAGCAGGATACGAAAAGCAGTGAAGGCTGTGGTTGAAATCAAATCTGCTGATCAGGAATTTTCGAATGGAACAACTGAGATTCTCCACTGATAGTTGGTACTAATTGCTGTGAAGAAATCAGAGAATAGCAAGGATGAGGATGCAAGCTGAAAATCTGCAGCTGAAAAAGAAAAAAAAATCAGGAGGTTATGCTATGAAAGTCAGTTTGTATCAAAATGAAGCTGAATGTGGGTTTCAAGGCTGTGAATCAGGAAATTGAGTACATGAATGTATCAGAATTATAGAGCACATCCACTGCTGATCAGAAAAAAATTGGAGCTGTTTGATTCCAGATTAGATCAGAGAAAGAAAAAAAACAGTGCAGTGCTGTGGCTGGAATTCCACCTGCTGATCTGAAATCTTCAGTTGAAGCATTCAAAGTCTCTACTACTATGTGATATAATTGCTGTAAAGGAATCAGAGAAGTGCAAGAATGAAGAACTTAAGGATTTTGAATTCTGAAATTAATTCCAGTGAGTTGGAAATTAAAGGCACAGCAGCTAGAATTCATGTGGAAGCTCACAACAAAATTGGATGGGAGCTAGTTCTGATAAGGAATTGGAGATGGGCACAACACGACCGAACAAGCTGAAGAAAAACCTGAGTAAAGACTCAGTTGCAACTTAAATCAAGAAATTCAGCAGCTGATCACAGTTAAAAAAAAAGAAAAAAAAAGAGAACAATGAAACCAAGTGGAACATCATTGAGTTTCGACATCATGCAATTAGTGAAGATAATCTCATCCAAATCAAAGATTTGTTCCACCAACATTCTGATTTTTCCTGAGAGAAAGAAAGAAGAGAAAAAAAATATGATGAAAAGAGGAAAAGGAAACAAGTGGCACACCAATGAGGTTTTTTTTTGGCACATTGAGATTAATAGAGTTTTCTTCACACAAATCAAAGGCATTGTTCAAATTTTTACTCCACCACACAAATCTGATTTGAAGAGAAGCAAAGTGCATTGGAAACATTTTTGAGCAATTAAGTCTTCCACTTCATCAATTTTTCTATTTCCTTGGTTTTTACTCCATTTCTTACCATTTTTCATGTTTTCACTTATTTTTATAGATGTTGATCCTAATCAAGAATAATGGTGGAGAGTAGATAACAAGCAAGCCTATGGTAGTGCAAGAAGCATGTGTGTTTGAATGAGCTCCACTTCCATCATCAACTTAGAACTTAAAGAGAGAGCCACCAAAAACTTCCCTTGAAAGGCTTAGTGAGTTAAATTCATCTCAATGAATCATGATGGATGAAAAGGCTAAGTTGTTGATTTAAGGAAGAGATACTAATCCATAGAGCTTAGATTTTTGAGAATTGACAACCTTAGGTAATTTCTTTTCATTTGCTTCTAATTATGCTTAAGAAAATCTAGGGGATACATACTTAGTAGTTTCGCGAGACGCTCAAGCTTAAGTGTGGGGGAGTTGATAAGTACCATTTTATTGATTATTTTAGTTGCTAAAATCCAAGTTTGACCCATATTTTACTTGCTTAATTGTGAATTTACCCTAGGTTCTGGAACTTATCTTTATTTTGGACTTAATTGCAAATCTTTACATATTTAGATTATTTGGCAACTAAATTTTTGATCTATTTTTTTGTAGGCATGAAAGGATCATGGACCTAGGGCATACTGGGTCAAACTTGAGTCGAAAGTGGACCCGGATCGAGTTATCAAGCTTCGGATTAATTTGGGTCGTCCGATTCAAAAGCGGCTAGATCTGAGCCATCTGGGACCATCTGAGGCAATCCGAGCTAGGGTTAGGGCTGATCAAGCACTGAGATCAAGATCTGAAGGTTTCATCCCAATCAGAGCTCATTCAACCGTTGGATCAAGCTCGGAGGGCTCTAGACTGTCCATTCAAGGATTAGGTTGATCTGGACCATCCGTTGTAAATCTGGAGGATCTGAGCTACCACGAGGCAAATCCTGACCCTTGATCAACATCATTAAAGTTTAGTTCAGATCGGATGAAGATCAGCCGTTGGATTTCCTCAAATTAATCTGGGTCGTTCATTCCTAATTACTTAAGGAAAATTCCCTCAGTTTTCTTCGTCGTCGCGTCTTCGCCGCACAGTGCTTGTTCTTCGTTTTCTTGCAAATTTCTCTAGTTTGAAGGCGTGACCAACTCAACTTCAACCCTAGATCGAGATTTGGATCATTGGAGATAGCTTCGGTGGAGAATTCAGCTCAGTTTTGCACCTGACAGAGTTGTTTGAGGGTTTCGACAGCTTTGTGGTCCGATCACTCGTCCCTCATCCACGAGCCACTTGCGATCGTTTGAGCCACTTGTAGGGGTTCTCAGGTGAGCTCAGATGATCTCCATATCATCATCGCAATCCATCAAACTGAGATCGAAGAGTTCGGATTGGATTTCCCCAGTTGAGTGCAGTTTGAGCAGAGTCGAGATTTGAAGATTATTTCCAGTGATTTGCAGAGCTGAAGGGGTTCTTGGCTTGCCCTTGCGTGACGAACAAGGAGTTTTTGAGCTAGGGAAGGATTGAGGAGTAGTTTCCTTAGTTAATTTTCAGTTATAGTCTGTAATTTCGATGTTGCCACTGTTTCGTTTCTGATTTCTATTCAGCTGCTGTAATTTTCGTTTTGAATTGTTTTTGCAGTAGTTAAGTTTCACTTCGGCAAGTAAATTAGCTAGTGAGTTAGTTTAGTGCACAATAGCTTCTAATTACAGCCTATTTTCTGTCTACTTGCTGTGTATCAACTTGCAAGCTTGCGTATAAGGCCATTTCTGCAAATTCATTTCTAGTTTAAGAATTCTTCAGTTATTTCACATTTAGTATGTTAATTTAGTTGATCTATGTTGTTTCATTTCTAGCTTCAAATCTGAGTTTTTGTTCAACTTAGTAATTCAGCATTTCAGTTTTGTATCCTTGCGTATCAGCTTCCCTTTTTGCAAGTGTTCAGTCCCAATTTCTGTCAATTTTTCAGTTGTAGCTGATGTAGTTTGAATCAAGTAAACCTTAGATTTTTATATCTTGTACGAGCAATAGAATGTTCACTCGAATTTAGTTTGTCTTGTTGTGTTTGTTCTGAATTTGAAGTGTTTTCTGTAGTTCTGCAATGTTTCTGCATTTCCTGATTCTGAACTATTCTGTAATTCAATTATGAATTTCTTCTTTCAGCCTTGAGTTTCATTTGACTGGTAGCTTACTTTTTCGAGCTGAGTAATGATGTGCATTTCTGAATTTGATTGATGTTAGTGCTGTATTTAGCATCAGATTCGGCAGATCAATCTTTTCCTTTTGCATGTCATGTTTGTATCAAGTTGGGATTCCATGTCACGACTTGTAGCATAGTAATTCATTCGATGTCAGTTTGGTTTGCAATCTCTGCGAATTTGCTTTAGTTGATTTAAGTTGTCCATTGATTGAGTTCATTAGTGAAATTGTCTAGTTCAACTTCATTTAGTCAAGATTCCATGCTTTCATTGCCTTTCCATTTCTAATTGATACCAAACCCCAGATTTTATTCGAAACCCCAAAAATATCAACGACACATAAATACAAGCTCGAATCACACAACATCAACTAGCCCTAGGAAAAATACGACCTGTGGCCCCTTTACTACGTTTTTATTCTTTGATTGCAAAAAGGGTTTCCAGCATTTATAAACATCTAAATTTTGAGACCCACACTTTCGTGACATCCTCTTTTGGGTCCATCAAAATTTTTGGCGCCGTTGCCGGGGAAGCAACTAGTTGATTTGTTTGATTTTTGTTTGTGCATTCATTTCACATCTTTCTTGATTCATTTTTGTGCTTACTGCTATATCTGGTGATCTGATTTTATTTGTTTCATATTTTTATCTACTTTTACTGCGATTTGTTTTGGTTTTATGACCAGGTCTACAGGTGGTGATCTTGAAGAATTTGACCCCTGAGATTGAGAGGACTTTCAGAGCAAGGAGGAACCAGGGCATCCTTTCAGAGACTACTGATATTCCTCCTCTCCAGACCATTCCCACTCATTCAGGTAGTATCATGGCAGGCCACCAGAAGACTATGAAGGAACTCGCAGTACCAGATGCTTCATTTCAGTATTCCAGCATTGCTTATCCAGAGCTGGCTGGAGATTTTGAGCTCAGATCTGGACTCATCCATTTGCTGCCTAAGTTTCAAGGATTATCTGGAGCGGATCCAAATAGACACTTGCACGAGTTCCATGTTATATGCTCTACTATGAAGCCTCAGGGCATTTCTGAAGAAGATATTAAGCTGAGAGCTTTCCCTTTCACACTGACAGGAGCAGCCAAAGATTGGTTTTACTACTTACCCACTGGGCATGTGTCTAGTTGGATCTCTATGAAGAAAGCATTCTTGGAGAAATATTTTCCAGCCTCAAGAACAACAATCATCAGAAAAAACATCTATGACATTCAGCAAGTGGTGGGTGAGACGCTTTATGACTACTGGGAGAGATTCAACAAGCTGTGTTCTAGTTGCCCCCAGCATCAGATCAGTGAGCAGCTTCTGATTCAGCATTTTTATGAGGGATTGCTACGGATAGACAGAATTATGATAGATGCTGCAGCTGGAGGAGCCCTAGTGAACAAAACACCAAATCAAGCTAGGGAGCTCATCTCAAACATGGCTGAGAATTCACAACAATTTGGGAGCAGAGCATTGACCACCAGAGGAGTTAATGAAGTCCAGATGGTTTCAAATGAACAGAAAGAAATGAAGGATGCTATGGTGGAGCTTACATCAGTGATGAGGCAAATGTCTGTTAATAATGCAATTCAATGTTCGAATCTTTCAGCAACTCCACAAGTTAATCAAGTGATGAGGGTATGCAGTATTTGCTCTAGTTAAGAGCACAATTCGGATTCATGTCCCACCCTCCAACAAGATGAGACAGTAGCGGCATTAGTTAGGGGGCAATTTCAATCTCGGAATAGCCCCTATTCTTCTACTTATAACCCCGGTTGGAGGGATCATCCAAATCTGAGGTATGGGAACTCTTTCTGCCAACAAAACCCTCAACGACAACAATTGCAGCAGCCTCAACAGAATTTCCAGCAGCCACAGCAACAATTATAGCAGTCACAACAATTTCAGCTCCTAAATTCGAATTTTCAGCCTACATTTTAGCAACCGCAGCCCCAATTTCAGCAATTCCAGCCTCAATTCCAGTCATATCAGGAAGGCCAGCAAGGTTTTCAATCATTTTCAACTTTCCAACCTCAAAACCAGCAAACTTTCTAGCCTTCATAGCCCTTTAATCAGAATTTCCAGCCTTACAATCAAGGGTTTCAGCCTATGCAAAATCAGTCCTTACCACAGAATTCTCCATTTCAAAATCAGAATTTTCAAGGATACAACTCTCAGTAAGGTTTCCAAGCATGTCAGCCCTCTAATCAGCATATCAATAGCCAACTCAGCCCTCTTATCAGCCCCAATTCCAACCTCAGCAGGGTAATGTTTGTCAGCCTACTACTTCATCGTTTCAGGGACCATCAAAACCCTATGCTAACCAAGGGGGCTATGGAAGCTCAAGTGGAGGAAATGCGCAGCAACAACAAATAATGGAGATTCTACAACAACTTCAACAACAACAACAAAACCTTGAGAGGCAAATGGGACAATTGGCTAGTGGGATAAATGAAAGTCAAGCTCAAGGATCAAGTCAACTACCTTCCCAAACTGTTCATAATCCGAAAGGAAATGTTAGCGCTATTTATTTGAGGAGTGGAAAAGTTACATCATCTCAAAATGGTCCAAGAGCTGAAATTTCTGAAAACAGGGCAGCACTTCCATTTCCCGCTCAAAACAGCCCTGAAATGACCTTAAATTCAGTGGGTTCCACCCCTAGTCCGTGCCCAACTCCTTCCTCAAGTAATCCTCAAATTTTGGTGGAGAACGGACAAGAAATCAGTGCCGAGACTCCATTCACAACAGCCACTTCGCATGGGACAGCAAACCAGAAATCAACCCCTCCACTTCCGGCCAAAGAAGATGAATTTAGGGTTCCCTTACCCTTTCCACAGCAGAGAACACAAGCCAAAAGACAAGTGGAGGAGGAGAAAGCCAAGGAGTACAATGAACTGGTAAAACTTTTCAGTAAAGTAGAGGTTAATGTACCCCTGTTGACCATGATTAAACAGGTTCCTAAGTATGCTAAATTTTTGAAAGAGCTCTGTGTTCATAAGAAGAAGCTTAAAGAAAATGAGTTGGTCAGCTTGAGGAAAAATGTTTTATCACTCATCCATGCCATACTACAGAAATGTGAAGACCCTGGGATGTTTACTGTATCTTGTGAGATAAGGAGCACCACGCTACATAATGCCAAGCTGGATTTAGGAGCTTCCATTAATGTCATACCCAGGACAGTCTTCCAGATGCTTGGCATTGGTCCTCTACAGCCCACTGGAGTTGTGATTCAGCTAGCAGCCAGAAGCCAAACCCACCCGGCCGGAGTTATTGAAGATGTTTTGGTTAAAGTGAAGGAGTTGATTTTCCCTCCAGACTTCTACATTCTAGACATGGAAGGAGAATATCTTGCACATAGATCCCCACTCATCCTTGGGAGGCCTTTTCTGAAGACTGCCAGAAAGAGTGATGTTTATGCTGGCACACTCTCGATGGAAGTGGGGGACACTGTAGTCCAGTTTAGTATTTTTGATGCCGTGAAGGACTCTAGGGGAGATCACTCAGTCATGAGCGTGGGCACCACAGATAAGACTGTTGTGGCACAGTTAATTGCTGATGATATTGCATGGGACATAGTGGGAGGAGATTTGATTTCAGAGAAGGCTGAGGGTGCATCAGTTGTGAAGGCACCAGAGGAGATGGATGGAAAAGCACGTGACAACCTTGAATTCGAAACTGAAACTTTACAGGACTCTTCTTATCTTTTATTTTGTGATACTGCTATTGATAGTCCTAATTTTTCTAATGAGGTTGTTGCAGATATTACTGAGGGAGCATGCACGAGAGATGAATCTACAGGTGTAGGGGATTGCACAGAGCCCCAGGGACCACCAACATTAGAAAATTCAGAGAACAAGCCAAAAAGTGTAGGGACTTCCATGATGAGAGCAAGAACCCAAGGATCACCTATTCCAGTTGAGTGTCCACCAGAACTTGAGCGCAATCAGGTAAGTATTTCTCCTTTTCCTTTAGAAAATTTCAGAGAGGTGTCTAGAATTGCATGTGAAGCATGTCTTGATACATTTTTTGTGAAAAATAATGATGAAAATTCTATAGAGGCACCCATGCTTGATTTTATTCATTGCGATGATCTTCTTGATATATATTATGCTGAAACTGATTGTGAAAAATTCTTGGAGGTGCCTGAAATTAATAATGTTTATTGTGATGAATCTCTTGCTATATTTTATGCTGAGGTTGAGTGTGAAAAACTTATGGAGGCACCTAAAGTTGATTTCATTGGTTGTGATACACTGCTTGATACATCTTTTGTGGATATGGATTGTAGAAAATTTTTAGAGGTGCCTGAAATTGATGTTGCTTATTATGATGAATCTATTGCTATATCTTATGCTAAGGTTGAGTGTGAAAAAATTATGGAGATACCTTTAATCGATTTCATGGGTTGCAATGCATTGCTTGATACATCTTTTGTGAAAAATAATTGTGAAAAACTCTTTGAGGTGTCATAAAATTGATTTTATTGGATGTGATGCATTTTTGGATACATTCTATGTAGAAATTGATGGTATTACACTTCTATCTTACCATACACGCGTGAGAAAGGTTTTACATTGTTTTGCAGGGTCCCAAAGACTTCTGGAGTGGGTACTCCATTTAAACAGTCTTCAGCCTCCTGGAAGGTTTTCCAAAACGAATAAAGAGGGAGGAGATGATCTGTTAAATCCGACACATTTGCCTATTCCGGAAAATTTTTCGGAATGATCCTAGGGTTTTCCGGGCTCCTAGATGAAGTTTAAGGGTTTAATGGATACGAAATTCTAAACCCTAGGGGTGATCTTGTAATTAGATGAAAATTGGTTGGACTAAAATGCAAAATGCTCATTACTTATATTCCTTAACCTAAAACCCATTCGCAACTCACCTCCACTCCACAGCCCGCAGCGCCTCCCTTGCTTCCCCATCTCGCGTGCCCTAGCCGCGCCTCCTCCGATTGAGAGTCGACGACACCACCTGCCTTGCCACCGATCAACTCCCTTCGTCTCCTCACCTCCACTCCACCGCCCGACGTCGTTTCCCTCAGCGAGCGGCCGACGACAAGCCCTCTCCTCCACGTGAGGTCGACAAGTTCATCGTGCTATCGGAGCCCACCGGAGGGTTTTGGCCGGCAGTGTTCAGGTCAGTGGCTTGGAGCTGGGAAGGAGGTCTTGGCTTCAGATCTCCAGGGACCTGAGGTAAGGGATGGATTTAAGGGTATACACTATTGATACTTCTCTCGCGATGGGTTTGAGCTTGTAAGGTTCGGTTCTGCTCATTTCAGTTGGGTTCTGTTCAAGCTTCAGATCTGTGGTAAGTTTTGTTGTTTACATTAGATTCGGAAGCTGAAGGAATAGAGCTGAGGAGTGGAGCACGACATTGATTCTAGTGTGTGGAGATAGATCCAACTCGAAATTGAATTTGGGTTTCATTGCTTGCTCCTTGTTCAGCTTGCTGTGTGGTTCTGTTGTGGAGTTGTGGAAGATCCCTGTCGTGAGCTTCTTGAGGTGAGCTCTTCTTGTTCAGATTTAGTTTTCTGCACCCATGATACTATGTGAGCTAAATTGAGATTTGGATGGATTTAGTTAGGATTCTTGTTTCATGAATAGTCCTAGAGATAGTTAGAGACTAACCCTAATAAATCTAATCGGGGTAATTTGGGATAATTAAAAGTCAATCGTCTAATTATGGTTAATTAGATGACACAAGGATAATTAGAATGATCCTAATTAATTAAGAACTCAATCTTAATTTCATGGGGTAATTAGGAACCTTCCATTTAATTAAAGGTAATTAAATGGAAAGTGATGGATTAGGTTAACCCTAAAACGGATTAGGAATTAATTAGCTAGTTGTTATTTATGTAATAGCTAATTAAATACATCCGTGATACAGGAGCTTGATTGGATTATTATTTGGCGGGTGGTTCTATCTCGTTTGATACGGACTTCCACTCTTGGAGGCGGGTACCCTTTGACTTATCTTTATGATATTGTCATTTTGTTATGCATAGACTGTTATAGATAGCAGTAAGATTATACGCTATCCCTGTTTATTATGCCTGTTCTGGATACCTGTTGTTCATTTCTGAGTTATTATGCCTGTTCTGGATACTTGTTGTTTATCCCTGAGTTATTCTGCTATTAGTGTTGGATCGAGAAAGACCGATAGAGGGGGGGGGTGAATATCGGAAAATGTTCGGATTTAAAAGAAAGAGCAGTTACGCAGCGGAATAAAGTCAAACAACACAAACACCAGTAGTTTACTTGGTTCGGAGCCTGGGTCGACTCCTACTCCAAGGCCCACGGTCGTTGACCGTTTACTTTGGGCAATTCTATAATGCACAAAACGGTTACAGAGTAAGATTACAAAAATGACTGTAAATAGAAAATTACACTCTGTTTTACCAACTCCCGGTGTAGATCGAGTTTCGGTGCAGCGGGAGGTCGACGACGCTTCGGACATGAGTTGGGAAGTTCCTGGAGCAGAGCGTAGTCGTCAGAGCGTTTCGAAGCGTTGAATGAAAGTAGTGTGTTCAAGCTAGGGGTCGAGGGGTGCTATTTATAGCACCTAGGGGCGCCCTGATCGTCGAGGGCGCCCTGCCACGTGTCACCCGATCCGTGCTTCGCTCGGTCAAGAGTTATCGCACCGGAATAGGGATGAGGTTTGACCTCTGGGGCGCCCTGGTCGCTGAGGGCGCCTCGGTTGACCCGGTCTTCTCGGCTGGATTGAGTTGAAGCTTCGCAGAGAGAGCTGGAGGCGCCTTGGCTGCTGAAGGCGCCTTCGCTGCTGAGGGCGCCTTGCCCAGTAAGCAGCTGAAGCCTATTTTGCTTCGCTTGGTTCTGGTTCACCTTGAGGGTGCCCTGGACACTTAGGGCGCCTTACTCAGCTGTTGCCTCACTCCTTTGAGGCTCTCTGAGTTGCAGACACACGTCCCTTTGGTCCTGCATCAAGGGTTAGTCCAAAACACAACAAAATAATAATTATTTTATACAGCCTTAGCTGTCTTGGTTCTGACTTTGGTCTCCAAAATGGAGCCCTAGGTCGAACCGACGCCTAATGTTCCCTCAAGGGAAACGCGTCCTCACCTACTCCTCTCGGGAGAATTTACCTGGTGCCAACTGGCTCCTCCAGTTGGACTTTTGTCCGGCAGCCCTTCGCCAGGTCTTGAGTACCAAGCAGCCCTTAGCTTGGTGCCTAGCGGTCCTTCGCTAGGTCTTTACTTCTGGCAGCCCTTCGCCAGGGCCTAGCATTCCTTCGCTAGGGCTTGTCCATTCTGGCAGTCCTTCGCCAGTGCCCAGCATTCCTTTGCTAGGTCTTTACTTCTGGCAGCCCTTCGCCAGGGCCTAGCATTCCTTCGCTATGGCTTGTCCATTCTGGCAGTCCTTTGCCAGTGCCCAGCATTCCTTTGCTAGGTCTTTTCCTTTCTGGCAGTCCTTCGCCAGAGCCTAGCATTCCTTCGCTAGGGCTTTTCCTGTACACTCAAGAAACTTGTTAGACAACAAGAAAGACTTAACTTTTGACCTATGTTGCCATTATCAAAACACAGGTTTGACTTAGGTGCATTTCTGCACCAACAATTAGTTCCATACAGTCTCAGGTCGGACTTCTGCTGCTATATCCACGACATCGTACTCGACTTCCTCGTCCGAATCGATCTGAGGGGCTGCTCTCCGACGTCTCCAGGACAAGACCCCGGTACCGGACACCTCTATACCAGCTAGGGCAAAGTTCCTATAGCCTATTTCATCGTAGTCAGTTAAGGCGGCCATCTCTCCCTCGGTAATGTTTCTACCGTGGTGATGTAATATGGATGTAATAATGTGGCAGTAAGGTGTGCGGACCTGCCCTTGTGTGGTAACACTGGAGGCGTGTAGGATAGTCTGAAAAATGTGAAGCCCTATATCTATGTCAAGCTGGTGAATCATGGCATACAGTAGAAAGGCGTGAAATGGACGCATAGTGGTGACGTCCCTGGTAGATAATGGTAGGATACATCGGACTATGACCCTATATAGGGCGTAGTCTTGCACTTCTAATTCGACATACTGAAATCGTCTGGCTACAGGTTGCCTAAAGAAATATGAGTGCAATGTATCTAAGGTAATATCAGAGTAGGGAGCATCAAAGGGAGGCTCCCTAGAAGGGTAACAACAGAAGGTGGACTGCGAGGGTCGTAGTCCTAGAAATCGGTTAAGTAAAGTTGGAGTGATTGTTAGGGGAATACCTTGAACCATGGTGGAGAATACAAGATTATCCTATCTAATGATATTATTGTAAAATTCTGCGCATAAGGAAGTATTGATTGGGTGGGCGCAGAATACAAGATTGTCCAGTTGGTAGTAATTTATGACGTTCTTAGCTAGGGGACAGGATTGAGTGAAGAATAGTCTATTCAGGTAGCTTGTCTTAATAGGTTTGTAAGTGGTACGAGCAAACTTGTTGCACAATTCTAAATTGGGAAACCTAGGATCAGGACTGGGTTGAGTACCGGGTTCTGCCTGATTAGGTCGGCGTCTTTTAAGAGAAAAGAATGTATACTTAAAGAAATGTGCATTAAAGAAAGAAAGAAGAAAAAAAATTTGACAAAAACTAAAAATACCGGTTTGCTCGGGGAGGCATTGTTGAGGGCTTGAGAGCTTGAGAGGGTTGCAAGATCTCTTGAAAGGTAGAAGGTTGAGGAGGAGAAGTGTTTTGGTGTGAGGAGTAGAAGGGGAGGGGAGCCCCTTTTTATAGGCAGCTTGGGCACCCTTCCCCGTGAGGGCGCCTCGACTGGTGAGGGCGCCCTTAGCAGTGAGGGCGCCTTCATCAGGCCTGAGCTTCCCTTTTTGGCCGCTTTTCACCACCGAAGGACACTGGTAAGGGCGCCTCTCCGGACGAGGGCGCCTTTAACAGGTCAGTGGTTCAGTTTGTGCAGCTTTCTGCCGTTGATTGATTGTGGGAGGGCGCCCTTCATGACAAGGGCGCCCTAAACAAGGCTGCAGCTGCCTTTTGGCAGCTTTTGACCACCCTCGGGGCGCCCTAAAGCGGTTGGGCGCCCTAAAATCTGTTTTTGACCAAATTTGAATGTTTTTGACCGGATTTGACCTGGTTTGACTATAATGACCGTAGTTGGACTATGTTGACCTTGGTTTGACCGTGGTTTGACTATGTTGACCGTGGTTTGACTATGTTGACCATGGTTTGAGTTTTAACCACAACACTGATATTAAGGAAATCATAATTTCGTTTTAATTTTACTGTCTCACCCAAATCTAGGGTTTTCAATCACGTTAGCCTTAAGGTTTTTATGAGACAGGTTTGAGGGTAAAAATTAGTTTTAAAAAGGAATTTCAATTTATTTTCGAAAAAGTTCTTTATTTTTGAAAAAAAATAGAAATTTTGAAAACAGATTATGTGTTTTTCAAAAAGAGAATAAGTTTGAAAAATAGAAGTTTTGAAAACAGATTAGAATCTATAATTATTTGAAATTTGAGTTAGATTCGAATTTGACAAAAGATAATTTGAATTTGAATTTCAAAAATTGGCTTCCAGGTCTTGGCGAGGCACTAGGCCTTCTTTGGCCGTAGCCTTATGGGATCATCCACCCTTTCCTTGACAAAGCCTTTTAATGAAATTTCATTTTCAAATTAAATTAGGTCATTTTCTGGTCTAACTAGCTTGGGTCTTGGATCGGTAGCTTCGGCTGGTTTCACCAGTCTAAAGAGACCAAGTAGACTTGATCTTATTAGAGTTGGTTTCCCCAACGTACTATCATCTCACTTCCTCCCAATACTATATTTTCAAATTTCAAGTAAATTAGTCCTTAAGTCTAACCATTCCTAATTCTAAGCATGGCAACTTGCAGAAATTTAAATAAACAAGCAATCACAAAAAAAATTATCTAATAATGACAATTGTTTTGATTTTGGCTCCCCCTGGACTAAAGCCTCTGTATGGGTTAGGCAAGATGTGAATCTTGTCCTTGGGAATCCAAAATTGATTTGAACCATTTGATTTGGTCAGGCACAGTTTTGGCACCCATGCCTGAACTTTAGGTCTTGACTGGTTCAGTACAGCAAAGTAAGATCTTTGCCGAGATTTGGTTCTATAACCAAGTCCGGATCGGTTTAGAACAGACTTCTGTTTTCCAAGAATCATATCAAGATTCTTGGAACCAGAAGTGAATCGTTCTAAAGCTGTTCGTAAGTCCTTAACTTGAGTTTTCAGGGAGGAGTTCTCTGATTCAAGTTTTTCAACTTGATCAGGGGTTCCTTCCTGAATTTTCTCAGTTAAGGATTTAGACTCAGCTCCCTCTTTCAGGAGTTTTACTTCCTGTCGGAGGGACTCGATTCGGAGTTTGGCTTTCGCCAAATCTCGGGATAGATATGAGATAAGAGAATTTAATTGCAATTTTGAAAAACCTGTTACCCTTATTTCGCCGTCGTCGGAGAAGGTCAGCTTGCCGTCGTCCTGGTCCGAGTCTGAGTCAGTCTCGATTTGATCCGAAGCGGTCAGGGCTAGAAGATTGGACTGGGGTGCTTCTTCTTCTTCTGAGGAAGACTCGTCCCAGGTTGCTTGGAGTGCCTTCTTCTTTCTGGTCTTTTTGGACTCCTTTAGGCTTGGACATTCAGTCTTGTAGTGTCCCTTCTTCTTGCATTCGTAGCAGGTTACGTTGGGCTTGTGTTTGTCAGTTGCTGGTTCAGCTGGTTCATCCTTTCTTCGGCTTGTTCTCCGTGTGTTGGCTTGGTTCTTCAACTTTTTGTAGTAGTTTCGAGCTAGCCGGACCAGTTCAGATTGATCTCCTTCTTGATCTTCTGTTTCTGAGTCTGAGGTAGACTCGGGTTCAACTTGAGTTTTCTTCTTAGTTGTCCTTCCTGTTTTCCCTGCAAAGAAAGCTATACTTTTCTCGGCCAAATTGCAGTTAGTCTGTTCATGAAGTTCGAGTTCAGAAAATAACTCATCTAACTTAATTTTTGAAAGATCCCTAGAGACCTTGTATGCATCTACCATAGATGCCCACAAGGTGGTCCTAGGGAACGCGTTTAGGGCATACCTTATAAGATCACGGTTTTGAACCTGGTGACCTATTGCGTGAAGACCGTTCATCAATTCCTGGATTCTGGCATGGAGCTGGGCTGCTGTCTCGTTGTCTGCCATCTTGATGGTGAAGAGCTTGTTCAGTAGCAGATCCCGTTTGCTGATCCTCGTATCTGAAGTTCCTTCGTGGAGCTCGATCAGTTTACCCCATAGCTCCTTGGCACTGTTGAAAGGGCCTACGCGGTTCAGCTCCTCTTTCGTTAGTCCGCATTGGAGGGTCTGAGTTGCTTTGGCGTCAGCTTCGATTTTGCGTTTAAGGGTAGTGTCCCACTCTGAGTAGTTTTGCGGTAAGCCTTCAGCATTTGTGGGAATCATCAGTCCAGACTGGATGATTATCCACATATCCACCTGAGTTTTCAAATGGACCTCCATTCGACTTTTCCAGTAAGGAAAGTCTTCTCCACTGAAAAGTGGAGGTCTGGCGGTGCTAAAGCCTTCTTGGATGGCCATTTGTTACTCTGAAATAGCAAATAACACAAAAAACAACAAAAAATATTCCAAGACTTGGTCTTGGATTAGTAGTGTGGGAAGAATAAATAAAAACAGATTTCAAGGGGTGTTGCACCAACCTTGAAAGAAAAATTCGAACGAAAAAAAATTTTTAACGAGAAAAAAATTGAGAGAGAAAATAAAAAAATCCGAAATTTTCAAACTGGTGGTTGCACCAAGTTTGAATTCCCCGCTCTGATACCACTTGTTGGATCGAGAAAGACCGATAGAGGGGGTGAATATCGGAAAATGTTCGGATTTAAAAGAAAGAGCAGTTACGCAGCGGAATAAAGTCAAACAACGCAAACACCAGTAGTTTACTTGGTTCGGAGCCTGGGTCGACTCCTACTCCAAGGCCCACGGTCGTTGACCGTTTACTTTGGGCAATTCTATAATGCGCAAAACGGTTACAGAGTAAGATTACAAAAATGACTGTAAATAGAAAATTACACTCTGTTTTACCAACTCCCGGTGTAGATCGAGTTTCGGTGCAGCGGGAGGTCGACGACGCTTCGGACTTGAGTTGGGAAGTTCCTGGAGCAGAGCGTAGTCGTTAGAGCGTTTGGAAGCGTTGAATGAAAGCAGTGTGTTCAAGCTAGGGGTCGAGGGATGCTATTTATAGCACCTAGGGGCGCCCTGATCGTCGAGGGCGCCCTGCCACGTGTCACCCGATCCGTGCTTCACTCGGTCAAGAGTTATCGCACCGGAATAGGGATGAGGTTTGACCTCTGGGGCGCCCTGGTCGCTGAGGGCGCCTCGGTTGACCCGGTCTTCTCGGCTGGATTGAGTTGAAGCTTCGCAGAGAGAGCTGGAGGCGCCTTGGCTGCTGAAGGCGCTTCACTGACGAAGGCGCCTTCGCTGCTGAGGGCGCCTTGCCCAGTAAGCAGCTGAAGCCTATTTTGCTTCGCTTGGTTCTGGTTCACCTTGAGGGCGCCCTGGACACTTAGGGCGCCTTACTCAGCTGTTGCCTCACTCCTTTGAGGCTCTCTGAGTTGCAGACACACGTCCCTTTGGTCCTGCATCAAGGGTTAGTCCAAAACACAACAAAACAATAATTATTTTATACAGCCTTAGCTGTCTTGGTTCTGACTTTGGTCTCCAAAATGGAGCCCTAGGTCGAACCGACGCCTAATGTTCCCTCAAGGGAAACGCGTCCTCACCTACTCCTCTCGGGAGAATTTACCTGGTGCCAACTGGCTCCTCCAGTTGGACTTTTGCCCGGCAGCCCTTCGCCAGGTCTTGAGTACCAAGCAGCCCTTAGCTTGGTGCCTAGCGGTCCTTCGCTAGGTCTTTACTTCTGGCAGCCCTTCGCCAGGGCCTAGCATTCCTTCGCTAGGGCTTGTCTATTCTGGCAGTCCTTCGCCAGTGCCCAACATTCCTTTGCTAGGTCTTTACTTCTGGCAGCCCTTCGCCAGGGCCTAGCATTCCTTCGCTAGGGCTTGTCCATTCTGGCAGTCCTTCGCCAGTGCCCAGCATTCCTTTGCTAGGTCTTTTCCTTTCTGGCAGTCCTTCGCCAGAGCATAGCATTCCTTCGCTAGGGCTTTTCCTGTACACTCAAGAAACTTGTTAGACAACAAGAAAGACTTAACTTTTGACCTATGTTGCCATTATCAAAACACAGGTTTGACTTAGGTGCATTTCTGCACCAACAATTAGTTCCATACAGTCTCAGGTATTGTCATACCCATTTGTATGCTAGAGGTCGTGGATGTATCTCCTGCCTTTGACCTTGAGGGATTGGTAGTTTTCCGGTCAGTATACCTTGTAGGTTACCTGTATTTCCTGTTATAGGATTTCAGACTGAGACTTAGTATACTGAGGACTTGGGAGGGAGGTATGTGCATCTATCATACACCATCCTTGCACTGTTGCATGCCGGCGATCAGCGACTCCCTTGTGGTTGAGCCTAATCGTCTTCCGGTACATGACATGCACACACGGCCACTCATGGGTTAGTGGATACCGTAGATGTGTGCATTTGCCCTGTATTGCTCCGTTCGGCCACTATTTGGAGGGTGAGCACGGGCGTGGTAGCAGCCAGGGATCCCTTCTCATACTGAGCCACGAGGAGATGAGAGCTTGACTCCCCCATTGCTTGGGGTCGGAGCGGAGTCTCCACCAGTATCCTGTCCACCCGGTCACCTAGGAGCAGTGATAGCAGGGTGCGTACAGTTGTCATAGCCCTACCCGTTCAGACGTCCCTATGACAGGTGTACGTTGATCTGTCTGGTGTCAGGGGTGACACATGTCATTGTACCATGTGCATATTTTGCATCGTGCATTGTTTGCTGCACTTGATTCTTGCACTTGTTTGACATTGCATATTCTGAAAACTTGTTATCTGAGCTTATATGTCTATTGGTTTTCCTCTGGTATTTCTTACCCTCTATACAGGTTAGATGGATTCAGGTATATATCTACTTCGGTATGTTCAGTACTAGTCTTTCCCTACTGTTGCTATGAGACTGTAGTAGCTGAACTCTTATTGTTAGTATAACTTTCTATGCATATCTGTTGGGTATTCGCTGAGCTATGGACTCACCCCGTTGCCATACATGTTTATTTCAGGTTGATGTCTGCGAGGAGATCCCAAGCCGCCAGTCCCGAGCTCCAGAGGAGCTCTTTTTGGTTTTGCTTTCCGTTGTTTCGTTTATGGACCCTGTAGTGTTTACTATGCTTCCGTTGTTATGTTTCGAATATGTACTCACGTTTTATTCGATGGTATTGTACTTTTGAGTCCTATGTTGGACTTCGCTTGGTTTTGGTTTTATTCCTGCCTCCCCCGGCAGCTCAGGTGAGTTCGGATTTTGGTTTTACGACGTATAGTCATTTATGCCGTTATATATGTGTGGATTGGAGGCCTGAGGCCCTTTAAACTGCGTGGTTGTGCAAATATATATATTGTGTGTGTTATATTATCTGTGTGTATGTGTAAATTGTCCGCCGGACAGGGGAGGTGCTGTCCGATTTTCTATTGGCACAGCGGCTCCTGGGTCTCGGGGCGTGACAATTTAATTTTGGTATCAGAGCGTAGGTTCCGATGCCTACGTGTTTTACGGGATTTACGGTGTTTATCTGGTATCAATTTATTTTTGGTATTTTTGGTATCAAGCCCAGGATGCGGGATACCATCGAGTCGTGTTTTTTTTCGGAATTTAAATCTGACACTGTACTGGTAGGTGTCGGAGCTCGGGTTTGATGTTATTCATCCGAGTACATTACGGATTTTTAAAGCCGTGGTTGCGATGCGACGGCAATTTGGGGACTTGGCTGCGACAGGACTTCTCCAGGCAGCAAATAGGTAAATTAAGGTTAGCCTCTTGGTTTTGGGTTTTAATACTCGTGAATAATTTAACAGGTATGACGCGAGACGCTCATATTCCTCTACTGAGACGTGGTCGGGGACGGCCACGTAAGGAGACTTTAGAGCCTTCGGCTGTAGAGCCAGCAGAGAGAGAGTCTGATAGCCGAGGTCAGACTTCGCAGGACATCCAGAGAGGTCAGGGTTCCCCGACTCAGAGGGTCCCTACTCCTTTTCCATCTGCAGTTCCTACTGCCCCCCTGCAGTGTCTACTCCGGTAGTATTTACCGTGTCAGTAGCCGTACCACTGCCGACCCACTCAGTACCGGTAGGATCTGCATCGATGTTCCCTGCAGTTCCATCAGAGGCATCTATTCCGACGCATCCCGCAGTTACCTCGGTGGTACCTGCCCCGGTTATTCCCCCTACACCATCGGAGACGCCTATACTTGCTCCGATGTACTCTACAGTTCCCCCAGCAGCACCGGGTCTATACTATCAGACTGTGTCATCAGCCGTACCGGCACCGTCGTATGCTACTGCACCCCCGGCTATGACTACTGCAGCGTATCCCACTATTCCGACTACGATGCAGGCCCCGGTGCTCCCTTCAGTTCCACCGGCATTTGTTGCCCCGGGATTTCCTACTGTACCTGTGGTACCACCTGTGGTGTCCACCCCGGCTATGCCTGCGGTTCCTTC
This sequence comes from Boesenbergia rotunda, assembly GCA_024364735.1. Lineage (NCBI taxonomy): Eukaryota > Viridiplantae > Streptophyta > Magnoliopsida > Zingiberales > Zingiberaceae > Boesenbergia > Boesenbergia rotunda. Next base: position 115,325 of record JAGFNQ010007357.1, on the reverse strand, counting down.
TATGATTCCTGCCCCAGGATGTTCCACCGTGCCCCCTGCAGCACTTGCTCTTACCGACGGCATTCGAGATCGAGCCCGGATTCCGATATTGGCGGCGTCCGTAAATGGCCGATTCACTCTATTCCAGGGAGGACCAGATCCAGCTGTGGCCCGAGAGTGGATCAGGACACTTGAGAGTACCTTCCGTTATCTGACGTGTTCAGAATGGGAGAAGGTTGAGCTGGCCATTTATCACCTGCGAGATCAGGCATATGCCTGGTGGACTACGCAGCAGACCGTTATTGGCGAGGAGCATGTCACCTAGGACACATTCCGGGAGGCATTTGAGGTGAGATACCTTCCAGTATCGTTTCGCATGGCTAGACGACAGGATTTTATATTTCTCAAGCAGGGAGACTTATCAGTACTGGAGTATGAGGCGGAGTTTACCCGCCTATCAGAGTATTGCCCACACCTGGTTGCAGATGACCTAGAGAGGATGACTCAGTTCCATATGGGTCTAGCGCCATATATTCAGACTCGGATGTCAGGATTTGTCCCGACTTCTTATCGAGAGGCATTAGAGCGTGCGCTCGTTATTGAGATGACTCAGCACAGATTATTTGGGGGTAAGAAGAAGGGGAAACAGGCTACGACGGACTCAGCTCAGCCACAGCAGCCGCAGACTACTGGACAGAAGCGCGGCCGCCACACTCAGGCAGCTTCTGGCACTTCTGGGGCATCCTCTAGGCCCCAGAAGTCGAGACGTTCTTCTACCGGATCCTTCCAGCCTTCTCAGCAGGACCGGAAGAAGACTGTACAGCCATCTTACTATACCCGTTGCGGATCCCGGGAGCATGTAGTAGCAGACTGTCGCCTGGAGCAGGCCGTATGTTACTACTGCAGACTACTAGGACACTTGAGCCGGGACTGTGCCTTGAAGGCACAGAATGAGAGGATGGGAGCCACTAGCCAGTCTGGTCATTCAGGACAGTCGGGAGCTCATAGAGGCGGACGGAGGACTCAGCCTTCATTCCGCCAGCCGTATGCCGCCCCACCAGCACCTGCTTACGGTATGCTAGGACACGAGGCCAGTTACACCTCAGCAATATCTCAGAGCTCAGCTTCAGGACTTCCACAGCAGACCTACCCAGTTTATCAGTCTGCGATGCAACAGCCTCAGTACCCGGTGGGAGGATCAGTTCAGCAGCCTCAGTACCCGATGGGAGGATCAGTTCAGCAGCCTCAGTACTCGGTGGGAGGATCCGTTCAGCAGCCTCAGTCTCAGTTACAGTTCACATCGCAGCAGTACCCAGCAGTACCGCCACCCCCACCGCCTGAGACTGGACGGATCTATGCTGTCACTCGAGAGGAGGCCCAGCGGGCCGACGGATCGGTATTTCGCGGTACTATTTCTCTTTATACCTTTCCAGCTGAGCTATTAGTTGATACGGGTAGTTCTTACTCTTTCATATCGCGGTTATTCATGAGTAGGATTGGTAGATTAGCTACCTCTAGACTACAGGGGTTATCTGTATCCTTACCCTCAGGAGAGATCTTGAGTATCACACAGGAGGTCAGAGCATGCCCATTAGATTTCGGTAGTATTACCCTCACGGTTAATCTGTTAGTTCTGGAGATGGTGGACTTCGATATTATTATTGGTATGGACATCCTTACAGCGTATCATGCCACAGTCGATTGCCAGATGAGGGTGGTCACCTTCCGTCCTCCCGACCAACCCTCGTGGGATTTCACTGGCATCAGGGATGAGGGCTTATCGGTTATTTCTGCGCTTCAGGCACAGAGACTACTATCTCGCGGATGTCAGGGTTTCTTACTGTCATTTATTAGCACTGACGACAGCAGTAGCCCTCCGCTCTCGGACGTTCCAGTGGTCCGAGAATACCAGGACGTATTTCCAGAGGAGCTACCAGGTTTGCCTCCCAGGAGGCAAGTGGAGTTTACTATTGAGCTGATACCGGGGACTTCGCCGGCATCGAAAGCTCCGTACCGTATGACACCGAGAGAGTTGGACGAGCTGAAGGTCCAACTCCAGGAGTTATTGGACAGGGGATTCATCAGACCTAGCGTCTCACCATGGGGTTCCCCAGTTCTCTTCGTGAAGAAGAAAGACGGTTCTTTGAGGTTGTGCATCGACTACCGACAGTTGAATGCAGTGACCATCAAGAACAAGTACCCCCTGCCACAGATTGAGGATTTGTTTGATCAGCTCAGGGGCACATCTGTGTATTCCAGGATTGATCTGCGATCCGGATATCATCAGTTGAGGGTCAGAGAGTCAGACGTCCAGAAGACAGCGTTCCGCACCAGATATGGACACTATGAGTTTTTGGTAATGCCATTTGGGCTTACCAATGCTCCAGCGGTATTCATGGACTTGATGAACCACTTATTTCTGCAGTATCTGGATCAGTTCGTCATAGTATTCATTGATGACATCTTAGTTTACTTACATTCTGAGGAGGAGCATGCACAGCATCTTCGCATCGTATTGGAGACTCTCAGACGAGAGCGTCTATATGCGAAGTTCAGCAAGTGTGCCTTCTGGTGGTCATCAGTAGGTTTTCTGGGACACGTGGTATCTAGAAGAGGCATCTCAGTAGATCCCCAGAAAATCGAGGCTGTTACCAGCTGGGAGCAGCCGAAGTCAGTTACTGAGGTTCGTAGTTTCTTGGGTTTGGCCGGATATTACCGACGATTTGTAGAGGGATTTTCCACTATTGCTGTGCCACTGACACGCCTTACCAGGAAAGGCGTGAAGTTCATTTGGACAGAGGCTTGCGAGACCAGCTTTCAGGAGCTGAAGCGGCGATTGGTGACGGCACCCGTCCTCGTTCTTCCATCAGGAGAGGACGGATTCGTGTTGTATACCGACGCATCTCATCAGGGGTTAGGCGCAATTTTGATGCAGCACGGGCGGGTAGTGTCTTATGCTTCTCGACAGCTGAAGGAGCATGAGAAGAACTACCCAGTTCATGATTTAGAGTTTGCAACTATTATCTTTGCGCTGAAGATCTGGAGGCACCACCTGTACGGTATTACCTTTGAGATCTTCACTGATCATAAGAGTCTCAAGTATCTGTTTACGCAGAAGGAGCTCAACCTCCGATAGAGGAGGTGGATGGAGTTCCTTAAGGATTATGATTGCACCATTAGCTACCATCCGGGGAAAGCTAATGTTGTGGCGGACGCATTGAGCAGGAAGTCCAGAGGGACTTTGGCCTGCCTCCTGGCATCAGTTACCGAGCTAGTTCAGGGTTTCTCAGAGTTGGGCTTAGAGGAGCAGGGGCAGACTGAGAGGGGTATTTTGGCGACCATGGTTGCTCAGTCTTCCATCCGGACGAGGATTCGAGAGGCCCAGGCCACCGATCAGCACCTGCAGTCCCTTGGCAGCCAGATGGCTTTAGCACACCAGATTGAGTTCACCAGAGATGACGAGGGTACTCTCTACTTCCGAGGGAGACTATGTGTACCCGAGTCACATCCGGTCCGAGAGGAGTTACTGCAGGAGGCACATCATTCCCGATTTGCTATCCACCCGGGCGGGACCCGCATGTATCGAGACCTGAGGCGTTCCTACTGGTGGAACGGCATGAAGAAAGACATCGCGGATTTTGTAGCTAGATGTCTAGTTTGCCAGCAGGTTAAGGCTGAGCACCAGAGACCTGCTGGACTACTTCAGAGGATTCCCATTCCCGAGTGGAAGTGGGAACACATTACTATGGATTTCGTGGTGGGATTGCCTAGGACCAGACGAGGCCTTGACGCGATTTGGGTGATCGTTGACCGATTGACCAAATCCGCGCACTTCTTAGCTATTCGGAGGACCGACTCATTGGATAGATTAGCAGAGCTGTACTGCAGAGAGATCATCAGATTGCACGACATACCGATAAGTATTATCTCAGACCGAGATCCGCGCTTCACATCACGTTTTTGGCAGAGCCTGCAGCGGGCTATGGGCACTGAGTTGCGGTTCAGTACCGCGTTTCATCCGCAGACCGATGGGCAGTCAGAGCGGACTATTCAGACGTTAGAGGACCTACTGCGAGCATGTATTATGGATTTCGGAGGTAGTTGGGAGGATCATCTGCACCTTGTCGAGTTTGCCTACAACAACAGTTACCATGCGGCTATCCAGATGGCACCGTATGAGACATTGTATAGCAGGCCTTGTCGGACACCCACCCTCTGGGAGGAGGTTGGGGAATCCCAGCTGTTAGGACCTCAGAGAGCTCAGCACGAGGCAGAGTTAGTCCGTACGATTAGACGCAGGATATATGAGGCGCAGGATCGTCAGAAGAGCTGTGCCGACCGGAGACGGAGACCTCTGGAGTTCTCCGTAGGTGATCACGTATTTCTGCGGGTTTCACCCACGAAAGGGGTGAAACGATTCGGTCTTCGGGGTAAGCTTGCTCCGCGTTACATCGGTCCGTTCCAGATTCTGGAGAGGGTGGGAGCAGTTGCTTATCGTTTGGCTCTTCCACCATCTATTACCGGTGTACATGATGTATTCCACGTATCCATGCTGAGGAAATACATGCCAGACCCTTCACATGTGTTGTCGGATGTCTCAGTTCCACTACAGCCTGACATGACTTACGAGGAGATTCCTGTACGGATTTTGGGTCACCGAGAGCGTCAGTTGCGGAGCAAGACAATCCGGCTTGTTAAAGTCGGATGACAGCATCACTCAGATGAGGAGGCTACCTGGGAGCTTGAGGATGTCATCCGAGCTCGTTACCCCCACCTGTTCACTTAAGGTATGTGTGATTAGTTACTGTTCAGTATTTATATTAGCATACTTCTTGATAGTGTTTACTATAGTGAATATTGAAATTTAGGGACCAAATTTTTATTAGTGGGGGAGGATGTTAAATCCGACACATTTGCCTATTCCGGAAAATTTTTCGAAATGATCCTAGGGTTTTCCGGGCTCCTAGATGAAGTTTAAGGGTTTAATGGATACGAAATTCTAAACCCTAGGGGTGATATTGTAATTAGATGAAAATTGGTTGGACTAAAATGCAAAATGCTCATTACTTATATTCCTTAACCTAAAACCCATTCGCAACTCACCTCCACTCCACAGCCCGCAGCGCCTCCCTTGCTTCCCCATCTCGCGTGCCCTAGCCGCGCCTCCTCCGATTGAGAGCCGACGACACCACCTGCCTTGCCACCGATCAACTCCCTTCGTCTCCTCACCTCCACTCCACCGCCCGACGCCGTTTCCCTCAGCGAGCGGCCGACGACAAGCCCTCTCCTCCACGTGAGGTCGACGAGTTCATCGTGCTATCGGAGCCCACCGGAGGGTTTTGGCCGGCGGTGTTCAGGTCAGTGGCTTGGAGCTGGGAAGGAGGTCTTGGCTTCAGATCTCCAGGGACCTGAGGTAAGGGATGGATTTAAGGGTATACACTATTGATACTTCTCTCGCGATGGGTTTGAGCTTGTAAGGTTCGGTTCTGCTCATTTCAGTTGGGTTCTGTTCAAGCTTCAGATCTGTGGTAAGTTTTGTTGTTTACATTAGATTCGGAAGCTGAAGGAATAGAGCTGAGGAGTGGAGCACGACATTGATTCTAGTGTGTAGAGATAGATCCAACTCGAAATTGAATTTGGGTTTCATTGCTTGCTCCTTGTTCATCTTGCTGTGTGGTTCTGTTGTGGAGTTGTGGAAGATCCCTGTCGTGAGCTTCTTGAGGTGAGCTCTTCTTGTTCAGATTTAGTTTTCTGCACCCATGATACTATGTGAGCTAAATTGAGATTTGGATGGATTTAGTTAGGATTCTTGTTTCATGAATAGTCCTAGAGATAGTTAGAGACTAACCCTAATAAATCTAATCGGGGTAATTTGGGATAATTAAAAGTCAATCGTCTAATTATGGTTAATTAGATGACACAAGGATAATTAGAATGATCCTAATTAATTAAGAACTCAATCTTAATTTCATGGGGTAATTAGGAACCTTCCATTTAATTAAAGGTAATTAAATGGAAAGTGATGGATTAGGTTAACCCTAAAATGGATTAGGGATTAATTAGCTAGTTGTTAATTGTGTAATAGCTAATTAAATACATCCGTGATACAGGAGCTTGATTGGATTATTATTTGGCAGGTGGTTCTATCTCGTTTGATACGGACTTCCACTCTTGGAGGCGGGTACCCTTTGACTTATCTTTATGATATTGTCATTTTGTTATGCATAGACTGTTATAGATAGCAGTAAGATTATACGCTATCCCTGTTTATTATGCCTGTTCTGGATACTTGTTGTTCATTTCTGAGTTATTATGCCTGTTTTGGATACTTGTTGTTTATCCCTGAGTTATTCTGCTATTAGTTCCATACAGTCTCAGGTATTGTCATACCCATTTGTATGCTAGAGGTCGTGGATGTATCTCCTGCCTTTGACCTTGAGGGATTGGTAGTTTTCCGGTCAGTATACCTTGTAGGTTACCTGTATTTCCTGTTATATGATTTCAGACTGAGACTTAGTATACTGAGGACTTGGGAGGGAGGTATGTGTATCTATCATACACCATCCTTGCACTGTTGCATGCCGGCGATCAGCGACTCCCTTGTGGTTGAGCCTAATCGTCTTCCGGTACATGACATGCACACACGGCCACTCATGGGTTAGTGGATACCGTAGATGTGTGCATTTGCCCTGTATTGCTCCGTTCGGCCACTATTTGGAGGGTGAGCGCGGGCGTGGTAGCAGCCAGGGATCCCTTCTCGTACTGAGCCACGAGGAGATGAGAGCTTGACTCCCCCATTGCTTGGGGTCGGAGCGGAGTCTCCACTAGCATCCTGTCCACCCGGTCACCTAGGAGCAGTGATAGCAGGGTGCGTACAGTTGTCATAGCCCTACCCGTTCAGATGTCCCTATGACAGGTGTACGTTGATCTGTCTGGTGTCAGGGGTGACACATGTCATTGTACCATGTGCATATTTTGCATCGTGCATTGTTTGCTGCACTTGATTCTTGCACTTGTTTGACATTGCATATTCTGGAAACTTGTTATCTGAGCTTATATGTCTATTGATTTTCCTCTGGTATTTCTTACCCTCTATACAGGTTAGATGGATTCAGGTATATATCTACTTCGGTATGTTCAGTACTAGTCTTTCCCTACTATTGCTATGAGACTGTAGTAGTTGAACTCTTATTGTTAGTATAACTTTCTATGCATATCTGTTGGGTATTCGCTGAGCTATGGACTCACCCCGTTGCCATACATGTTTATTTTAGGTTGATGTCTGCGAGGAGATCCCGAGCCGCCAGTCCCCAGCTCCAGAGGAGCTCTTTTTGGTTTTGCTTTCCGTTGTTTCGTTTATGGACCCTGTAGTATTTACTATGCTTCCGTTGTTATGTTTCAAATATGTACTCACGTTTTATTCGATGGTATTGTACTTTTGAGTCCTATGTTGGACTTCGTGTAGCGACCCGCCTTCTTCTGCCTTTGACGGATCGTTACTTGTCTACTTCTTGACTCTAATGCACGACTAAGAATGCGGAACTTTTTTTTTTCTTTTTAATCTATCTAAGAGTGATGATATTCTAACTTTAATAGTCATGCATGATACCATGTCACACTTCCTTTCTTTTTTTTTTTTAAAAAACAAAACAACTTTTATTTTAACTGCTTTGCCAGGATTTGACCCCTAGACCTCTTAGTTGTAACAATAAAGCACTAACCAGCTGCCCTACACAGCTTCTCTTTAATAATACCAGTCGACTGGTATATAGCAGTCGACTGATACCAGGCGACTGACCTTTTGGCAGTTGCCTGGTGCATCGAACAGAAGCTACTGTTTGATAGAGCAGGTGACTGGTCCTGTACCAGTCGACTGGTACGCCTGAAAATCTGAAATTCAGATTCGAAGCCTTGTTTCAAAACTCCACCAAACATATAGTTTCAAGCCATACAAAGACACAACACCATTTCTATACTCTATACTAGTTTCCTAAACATTTTAGCCAATCAAAACAACTTCATAAACTCGAAATTAGGACTTTTTGCGGAAGTAAATAAGCTATGAAAATCTATAAGAGCTTTAACTAGAGTTTTGTACCAAACTTTACTTCTATGCATTCATAACACCAAAACACATGTTCTAAACATTTCTAAAGCATTGTGGAATGTGTATGCAACTTTTCTAAGCATATTTAAGCAATAACAACTTGATTCAAAGGGGAACTAGTACTATCTTGGCACATGCATCAATATCTTCAACAAAGTATCAATATTCCAAACTACTCACACTTCTACTCATCCAATGCAATCATAAGGATATGTATGCTAAATGAAATGTCATGGAATCTTTACTCTAAGAAATTGAGCATGTAATACTATCCAAAGCTTAAATGTTCGCTAAACTCCATAAAGCAATAACTTGGAATTTGAATAAACTTAAACATTGTAATTCAAATAACTAAATTGTCTCGTCTCAAGGATCTCTCCAAAATCAGCCACCACACACACGTCGCTCAGCATCGCCTTGTCGCCTTCCTTCAGAATTGCTTATCTTTACCTTTACCTACAGTAAGAGGAAATGCATCTATAAGCATAAAGCTTAGTAAGTACTATCTAGCTCACAAAATCTCGAAAATGTGCAAACATGCTTTTTAAACAATGGGAAATCACATGAGATACTTTTTATGCTTGAAAGAAAACTAAACTAAACATGTATAACTCAAAACATGCATACTCAAGCATTAATAAATCTTAACTCACTTTTCTTGGCTTAACTTGAATCTTTAGCAATCCTTTAACTTAAAATCTTTCTTTAACTCTTTGAAAACTTTCTTAAACTTTAGAAAACTTTGCTAAAGCATATACTTGAAAATAATAATAACTTGGATCCACTTAAGACGTAAGTACCATCTTATGCGCGTTCCCTAAAAGGTTGGGGTAGCGAGCCACCAATCCTAATAGAGCAGACCTTGGTCTACCAGGGCCAAGACCTTGGAATTGGACACCTGGATTTCTTTAACGACGCCCTTGGACACCGGGTACTGGCCTTATAAAATAAAATAGCTTTTCTTTCTTTTCTTTCTTATCTTTAAATGCCTTGGCATTTTAATGAGCCTCTTGTGTGCCCAAATCCCTAAGACTTGACTTTTGGGGATTTCTTAAGGCCTTGGCCTTTTCTTTTCTTATCTTTATCTTCTCTTTTCTTTTCTCATAGCTTTTCTTGGACCCTAAACTCACATAGAGTACCTAATCAAACATATATAAGCATATAATGAACTAAGATCACATGCAAAAACTTAAACAAAAAGGAAATATCTCTTTTAAAAACTTTTAAGGAAATTCTTGCGGAAAAACCGCCTCTTACTGCAGGTGAGCAGTACTTACATTGGTTTCCTTGAACTTACTACCGAAATTGAGATCTAGGGCTCGTGAGAAACGTGAGATCTCCACGAACCGTTCGCGCCTACGCGTTCTCCTCGTCGAGACGGACGAAACGCTCCGTCTCCTTGGTTCCCTCTTGGCCGGCGCCCCCTTGGAAGGGGAGAGGAAGGCTTGGGAGGTGGCGTGCGTGCGTGAGGAAGAAGAGAGACGGCGCGCGTGGGGTTTGGGCGAGAGGGTTTGAGAGAAATAAAAACTTCTCCCTTTAAGTTTCTATTTATACTATCTTAATGAAAAAGCTTAACTACTTCATAAATTTATTTCTCTCCACTTTTTGTTGTGCTTGATACCCTAGCCCAGCCGGTCGCGCTCGCGCCTGGTCTCCTGCTGGTCGCGGGTTCGAACCCCCTGCTGCCCTTAAACGTTTTTCCTTTTTTTAAAAATACTAAACGGACTCGGAAAATTCCATAAAAATATTCTAAAAATCCCTAAAAATATCTAGAATATTTCTAAACCATTTTTAAATAGTTCTAAGGACTTTAAGAACTAAAAATGGGAATTTTGGGGCGTTACACTTCGCTTGGTTTTGGTTTTATTCCTGCCTCCCCCGGCAGCTCAGGTGAGTTCGGATTTTGGTTTTACGACGTATAGTCATTTATGCCGTTATATATGTGTGGATTGGAGGCCTGAGGCCCTTTAAACTGCGTGGTTGTGCAAATATATATATTGTGTGTGTTATATTATCTGTGTGTATGTGTAAATTGTCCGCCGGACAGGGGAGGTGCGGTCCGATTTTCTATTGGCACAGCGGCTCCTGGGTCTCGGGGCATGACATGATCTTACTGTAACTCGAAGCACTCCACCTCTAAAATGGATGTTGAACATCAATCACCTTCGGCCACCTGAACATTCTGTTGTAAAGCTTACGTGTGGGGGAGTAATGCACTATAACACTGATCAAATGAAGGTAACTCTCTCAAACACCCAGACTCCTCCATTACCACGATGGAGGCTATTTCTTGATAGACTCCGACCACTAGAAATAAAAGGGAGTTTGCTCTTTCTTACATTTTCCTTTATTGCATCTTTCACTTTTAAATTGAGTTCTTGCTAATAAATGCGTGAGTAGAGTAGAATGAATAAATAGACTTTATAAATACCATGTTATTTCTTTTAGCACTTTTGCTCTTAAAGAATAAATGTATCCCTCTAGGTTATCTCTATAGCATTTTAGAGTCTTTTAAAAATAAATTAAATTTGGTTGTCAAAACTTAGGATTTGAGCTAATTGATGAAATCTTGGATGCTTGAGTACTATTTGGTTTTAGATTCTTAATTGAGGACTTGAGATGAATTATTTTTGCCTAGTGAGAATTAGCCTTATATTTGTGACACACATATGTTATTGTACTCTAGAACTTGCTTAGGTTCTTTCAAAACCATATTTCGATGATTGGATCACATCTATAGAGGCTAATAAGTTTGTGTCCCTTTTTCACATTATTCTTAGCAATGATCATACTTGATACATACTCTTTTCAATTTTCCTTTCTATTTTCCTACTCTTAACCACAATTTTCTATGGACTTGTTTGTTTGGATTGTTTCTTAATGCTACTTTGCCCGAGACGGACAAAGGATTAAGTGTGGGGGAGTGATTAGTGTTTTGGAAAAGTTTTGTATCAAGGAGGCATTTCGAAAAAAAAATTACATGTGCCAAGAATGAGTTTGAGTGAGTTTGGTGTCAAGAATGAGCAAGAGAGATGGAAACAATTGGAGATCTAGATTTCTTATCATAATCTGAAGATCCAAGTGGCATGCAATGAAAGAAAAAAAAAATTCTGCAATGAAAAAAAAAATGGTACGCAAAAGCAAAAAGAAAAAAAAATGTTGTGCCAAAGTGAAGAAAAATTTTTGTGGAGCTAACTTGGATCGAAATTGACTTGGATCGAGAATTTGGAAGTTGGAATTGTGGAAGCTAAGTTCAACAACAATCTGATAGAGTTTGAATTGAAGCTTGTACCAAATCTGATCCAATGCAGGAAGCTTGTGCCAAATCTGATCCAAAATTCTTGTGCAGAATGTGAGCTGAAGTGTAGCAGGACTGATCTGAGCTGGAACTGACTTGGGTTGCAACAAAACCACTCGACAGCAAGGTTGAGAATGTGAGCTGAATTGCAGCTGGATAAATCTGAGTCCAAGTGCAGAAATTTGTGCAGAAATCTCATACAAGCAGTTTAGTCACAAGTTTTGTATCAAGTCAAAACTGAATTCGGGTTTTAGCAATGCATTACGGAATTATTAACCGAAGTTGCAGTATGTTTTCCCTGAATTCAACCTCTTGGTGAGCAGATTTCAAGTAAAGGCAATTGGATGAAATCAGAGCAGGATACGAAAAGCAGTGAAGGCTGTGGTTGAAATCAAATCTGCTGATCAGGAATTTTCGAATGGAACAACTGAGATTCTCCACTGATAGTTGGTACTAATTGCTGTGAAGAAATCAGAGAATAGCAAGGATGAGGATGCAAGCTGAAAATCTGCAGCTGAAAAAGAAAAAAAAATCAGGAGGTTATGCTATGAAAGTCAGTTTGTATCAAAATGAAGCTGAATGTGGGTTTCAAGGCTGTGAATCAGGAAATTGAGTACATGAATGTATCAGAATTATAGAGCACATCCACTGCTGATCAGAAAAAAATTGGAGCTGTTTGATTCCAGATTAGATCAGAGAAAGAAAAAAAACAGTGCAGTGCTGTGGCTGGAATTCCACCTGCTGATCTGAAATCTTCAGTAGAAGCATTCAAAGTCTCTACTACTATGTGATATAATTGCTGTAAAGGAATCAGAGAAGTGCAAGGATGAAGAACTTAAGGATTTTGGATTCTGAAATTAATTCCAGTGAGCTGGAAATTAAAGGCACAGCAGCTAGAATTCATGTGGAAGCTCATAACAAAATTGGATGGGAGCTAGTTCTGATAAGGAATTGGAGATGGGCACAACACGACCGAACAAGCTGAAGAAAAACCTGAGTAAAGACTCAGCTGCAACTTAAATCAAGAAATTCAGCAGCTGATCACAGTTAAAAAAAAAAGAGAACAAAGAAACCAAGTGGAACATCATTGAGTTTCGACATCATGCAATTAGTGAAGATAATCTCATCCAAATCAAAGATTTGTTCCACCAACATTCTGATTTTTCCTGAGAGAAAGAAAGAAGAGAAAAAAAAATATAATGAAAAGAGGAAAAGGAAACAAGTGGCTCACCAATGAGGTTTTTTTTGGCACATTGAGATTAATAGAGTTTTCTTCACACAAATCAAAGGCATTGTTCAAATTCTTACTCCACCACACAAATCTGATTTGAAGAGAAGCAAAGTGCATTGGAAACATTTTTGAGCAATCAAGTCTTCCACTTCATCAATTTTTCTATTTCCTTGGTTTTTACTCCATTTCTTACCATTTTCCATGTTTTCACTTGTTTTTGTAGATGTTGATCCTAATCAAGAATAATGGTAGAGAGTAGATAACAAGCAAGCCTATGGTAGTGCAAGAAGCATGTGTGTTTGAGTGAGCTCCACTTCCATCATCAACTTAGAACTTAAAGAGAGAGCCACCAAAAACTTCCCTTGAAAGACTTAGTGAGTTAAATTCATCTCAATGAATCATGATGGATGAAAAGGCTAAGTTGTTGATTTAAGGAAGAGATACTAATCCATAGAGCTTAGATTTTTGAGAATTGACAACCTTAGGTAATTTCTTTTCATTTGCTTCTAATTATGCTTAAGAAAATCTAGGGGATACATACTTAGTAGTTTCGCGAGACGCTCAAGCGTAAGTGTGGGGGAGTTGATAAGTACCATTTTATTGATTATTTTAGTTGCTAAAATCCAAGTTTGACCCATATTTTACTTGCTTAATTGTGAATTTACCCTAGGTTCTGGAACTTATCTTTATTTTGGACTTAATTGCAAATCTTTACATATTTGGATTATTTGGCCACTAAATTTTTGATCTATTTTTGTAGGCATGAAAGGATCATGGACCTAGGGCATACTGGGTCAAACTTGAGTCGAAAGTGGACCCGGATCGAGTTATCAAGCTTCGGATTAATCTGGGTCGTCCAATTCAAAAGCGGCTAGATCTGAGCCATCTGGGACCATCTGAGGCAATCCGAGCTAGGGTTAGGGCTGATCAACCACTGAGATCAAGATCTGAAGGTTTCATCCCAATCAGAGCTCATTCAACCGTTGGATCAAGCTCGGAGGGCTCTAGACTGTCCATTCAAGGATTAGGTTGATCTGGACCATCCGTTGTAAATCTGGAGGATCTGAGCTACCACGAGGCAAATCCTGACCCTTGATCAACATCATCAAAGTTTGGTTCAGATCGGATGAAGATCAGCCGTTGGATTTCCTCAAATCAATCTGGGTCGTTCATTCCTAATTACTTAAAGGAAAATTCCCTCAGTTTTCTTCGTCATCGCGTCTTCGCCGCACAGTGCTTGTTTTTCGTTCTTCTTCATTTTCTTGCAAATTTCTCTAGTTTGAAGGCGTGACCACCTCAACTTCAACCCTAGATCGAGATTTGGATCATTGGAGATAGCTTCGGTGGAGAATTCAGCTCAGTTTTGCACCGAACAGAGTTGTTTGAGGGTTTCGACAACTTTGTGGTCCGATCACTCGTCCCTCATTCACGAGCCACTTGCGATTGTTTGAGCCACTTGTAGGGGTTCTCAGGTGAGCTCAGATGATCTCCAAATCATCATCGCAATCCATCAAACTGAGATCGAAGAGTTCGGATTGGATTTCCCCAGTTGAGTGCAGTTTGAGCAAAGTCGAGATTTGAAGCTTATTTCCAGTGATTTGCGGAGCTGAAGGGGTTCTTGGCTTTCCCTTGCGTGACGAATAAGGAGTTTTTGAGCTAGGGAAGGATTGAGGAGTAGTTTCCTTAGTTAATTTTCAGTTATAGTCTGTAATTTCGATGCTGCCACTGTTTCATTTCTGATTTCTATTCAGCTGCTGTAATCTTCATTTTGAATTGTTTTTGCAGTAGGTAAGTTTCACTTCGGCAAGTAAATTAGCTAGTGAGTTAGTTTAGTGCACAATAGCTTCTAATTACAGCCTATTTTCTGTCTACTTGCTGCGTATCAACTTGCAAGCTTGCGTATCAGGCCATTTCTGCAAATTCATTTCTAGTTTAAGAATTCTTCAGTTATTTCACATTTAGTATGTTAATTTAGTTGATCTAAATTGTTTCATTTCTAGCTTCAAATCTGAGTTTTTGTTCAGCTTAGTAATTCTGCATTTCAGTTTTGTATCATTGCGGATCAGCTTCCCTTTTTGCAAGTGTTCAGTCCCAATTTATATCAATTTTTCAGTTGTAGCTGATGTAGTTTGAATCAAGTAAACCTTAGATTTTTATATCTTGTACGAGCAATAGAATGTTCACTCGAATTTAGTTTATCTTGTTGTGTTTGTTCTGAATTTGAAGTGTTTTCTGCAGTTCTGCAATGTTTCTGCATTTCCTGATTCTGAACTGTTCTGTAATTCAATTCTGAATTTCTTCTTTCAGCCTTGAGTTTCATTTGACTGGTAGCTTACTTTTTCGAGCTGAGTAATGATGTGCATTTCTGAATTTGATAGATGCTAGTGCTGTATTTAGCATTAGTTTCGGCAGATCAATCTTTTCCTTTTGCATGTGTAACGCCCCAAAATTTCCATTTTAAGTCCTTAAAGTCCTTGAAATTAGTTAAAGATGTCCTAGAAATATTCTAGATATTTTTAGGAATTTTTAGAATATTTTTATGGAATTTTCCGAGTCCGTTTAGTATTTTTGTTAAAAGAAAAGAGAGCTTTCGGCAAAAAGTTGCCTGGACGAGTTTTGAACCCGAGACCTCCCATGGGATCAACGACTTAAGTTGGTCGGGTTAACCAGGAGCCCCAGCAGGGGTTTGCTGAAAGAAAATAGAGAGATATTAAGTTAAGTTATAAGTTGAACCGAAATAACCCTTGGTATAAATAGAAGGACTTAAGTGGGGTTTTTATTTTGGTTCGGTAACCTCTCCTCCTCACCATCCGCCGACCCCTCTCCCCCTCTCTTGTGCGCACGCCAACCACACCAAGGCCTCCTCTTCTCTTCTAAGGGGGCGCCGGCCAAGGAAGAACCAAAGGGTGCGGAGCGTTTCGTTCGTCTCGACGAGAAGAACGCGTAGGCACGAACGGTTCGTCGAGATCTCAAGTTTCTCCCGAGCCCTAGACGTCAATTTCGGTTGTAAGTTCAAGGAAATCAATGTAAGTACTGCTCACCTGCAGTAAGAGGCGGTTTTCCGCAAGTTTTTCCCGTTAGAAAGTCAAAAATGCAATTTTTCTTTAGTTTATGATTTTGCATGTAACCCTAGTTTAATCCATGCTTGTATAAGTTTAATTAAGTACCCTATATGAGGTTAGGGTCTAAGAAAAGTTATGAGAAGAGAAAAGAGAAGATAAAGATAAGAAAAGAAAAGGCCAAGGCCTTAAGAAATCCCCAAAAGTCAAGACTTAGGGATTTGGGCACACAAGGTGCTCGTTAAAATGCCAAGGCATTCAAGATAAGAAAAAGTAAGTATTTTATTTTCTAAGGCCAGTACCCGGCATCCAAGGGCGTCGTTAAAGAAATCCAGGTGTCCAATTCCAAGATCTTGGCCCTGGTAGACCAAGGTCTGCTCTATTAGGATTGGCGGATCGCTACCCCATCCTTTTAGGGAACGCGCATAAGATGGTACTTACGTCTTAAGTGGATCCAAGTGAGTTATTATTTTCAAGTATATGCTTTAGCAAAGTTTTCTAAAGTTTAAAGAAGTTTTCTAAAAGTTAAAGAAAGATTTAAAGTTAAAGAATTGCTAAAGTTTCAAGTTAAGCCAAGAACAAGTAAGTGAAGACTTATTAATGCTTGAGTATGCATGTCTTGAGTTATACATGTTTAGTGTTTCTTTTAAGCATAAAAGTATCTCATGTGATTTCATATTGTTTAAAAAGCATGCTTGCACATTTCGAGATTTTGTGAGCTAGATAGTACTTACTAAGCTTTATGTTTATTAGTTGCATTTCCTCTTGCTGCAGGTAAAGGTAAAGGCAAGCAATTCTGAAGGAAGGAGACAAGGCGGTGCTGAGTGACGTGTGTGTGGTGGCTGACCTTGGAGAGGTCCTTGGGACAAGATGAATAAAAGACTCAAAATACATTTGTTATAGAGTCTTAGTTGAAGTTAAATCATATAGATTTTATCCAAGCAATTGCGTTTTAGATATTTTGCATGTCTTAAAACCACAAGTAAAGATTCCATGTCATTTCATTTAGCATACATATCCTTATGATTGCATCGGATGTGTAGGAGGGTGAGTAGTTTTGAATATTGATACTTGGATGGAGCTATTTGATGCATGTGCCAAGATATTGTTAGTTTCCTTTGAAACCAGTTTTTATTGATTTAAATATGCTTAGCAAAGTTGCATTCACATTCCATAATGCTTTAGTAATGTTATAGAACATGTAATTGGAGTTATGAATGCATAGGAGTCAAGTTTGGTACAAACTCTAGCTTAAAGTTCATATAGACTTTAATAGCCTATTTACTTCCGCAAAAGTCCCAACTTCAAGTTTATGAAGTTGTTTTGATTGGCTAGAATGTTTAGGAAACTAGTATAGAGTATAGAAATGGTGTTGTGTCTTTGTATGGCTTGAAACTATATGTTTTGTGGACTTTTGAAACAAGGTTTCGAATCTGAATTTCAGACTTTCAGGCGTGCCAGTCGACTGGTTCAGTATCAGTCGACTGCCCTATCGAACAGTAGCTTCTGTTCGATGCATCAGTCGACTGCCAAGAGGCCAGTCGACTGGTGCCGCGCCCAAAAACTTTCTGTGGCCGATACCAGTCGACTGGTTAGATCGCAGTTGACTGGTACCATTGCAGAGAAGTGCTACAGATGAAAAGAAGCGTGCCATTGTATCATGCATGACTATTAGAGTTAGAACATCATCCCTAGATGGATTTAAAAGAAAAAAAAAAGAAGTTCCGCATTCTTAGTCGTGCATTAGAGTCAAGAAGTAGGAAAAGTAACGATCCGTCTACGATAGAGAAGGCGGGTCGCTACAGCATGTCATGTTTGTATCAAGTTGGGATTCCATGTCACGACTTATAGCATAGTAATTCATTCGATGTCAGTTTGGTTTGCAATCTCTGCGAATTTGCTTTAGTTGATTTAAGTTGTCCATTGATTGAGTTCATAAGTGAAATTGTCTAGTTCAACGTCATTTAGTCAAGTTTCCTTGCTTTCATTGCCTTTCCATTTCTAATTGATACCAAACCCCAGATATTATTCGAAACCCCAAAAATATCAACGACACATAAATACAAGCTCGAATCACACAACATCAACTAGCCCTAGGAAAAATACGACCTGTGACCCCTTTACTACGTTTTTATTCTTTGATTGCAAAAAGGGTTTACAGCATTTATAAACATCTAAATTTTGAGACCCACTCTTTCGTGACAACCTCTTTTGGGTCCATCAGAGAGCGGAGCCCAATGGTCCATACACCAGATAGTTTGACTTCAAGCAACCATTCCCCTTTCCAGATTAGGAAATTCGTCGGATAATTATGTCCGCTACATGCAACAATTAAGGCTTTAATAATCACTGCGATCGTTACCTAAAAGTTATCATGTAATCGATGAGTACGGAACATGGAGGAGAACGTGGAGATACGTGTGACTAAGCTCTCAGGTATATAAAGTGCTTCGACTCGTAGGTAAGAGGGTACTCTCTCTAAACTCACAAACATTTTACTTCCTCGTTGCCCTCATGCAAGTGACCTAGATTCTGACTTGAGCGTTGGAGTGGGCTCCGCCGAAAAACCCTCGGTGTGGTCCCATTAACGCTCGTGTTAATCTCGCAGGGTGTGATCTTCTTCTCCTCGTCATCTTCCTTGTGGGTTGCGCTCTGGTGACTTGTCGTCCGTGTCTATTCCTTTCCAGACAAGTTTGGTGCCGTTTGTGGAAAATTTAAATCAAAACACCAGAAGAAGCACCGTGATGGCAGATCCGGATGGACAACCCATCATCTTGACGAAAGAAGAGTTGGATCGCCTCGTCACCAACGTCGTCAAAAGAGTGCTCAAACAACATCAAATCGAGCAAGCTGCCTCACGATGAGCACCCTCGTTATAAGGCAAAATCCCAAGGATGTCCGCCTCACATCACCGAAACTGAAGATTGGTCTAGCCACCGGTGGGATAGGCATTGACAACTCCAGCATACCGGCAAGATTCCCTGGGAGATTTGGAGAAGGCCAACTCCGTTGCCTCCAGCGTCTTGAAGTAGGAAGAAGGACCGAGGAGGATTGAGGGGTTCAAAGTCAGTCCAAAGGCTTCGTCTACCCCTTTCTCCCCGGACATCATAGAACACCCCATGCCCAAGCAATTCCGTGGTCTAGAAATTATTGACTATGATGGGAAGACAGATCCAGAGGACCACGTCTGCAAATTCGAGAACGTGGCTCTTCTACACCAGTATACGGATGGTGTGAAGTGTCTGGTGTTCTTGAATACCTTGTCGAGGCCGCCCAGAGATGGTTCCTAAGGATGTCCCAAGATTCTATAAATTCCTTTCCAGAGTTTAGAATCGCGTTCTTGCACCATTTCACCAACAGTCGTCGGTATCAGAAGGCGGCGTTAAATTTGTGCGCCCTCAAACAGAAGGTGAAGGAACCGCTAAAGGACTACATCCATCGGTTCAATCGGGTGGCGCAAGATATGTCAACTGCTACATCAGAGATCCATGTCAGCGCCTTTACCCAGGGACTCTCCGAAGGCGACTTCTTCTGATCACTGGTGAAGAAGCCGCCAACCAGCTTCGATGACTTACTAGGGCGCTCTGTCAAACACGTCAACGTCGAAGAGGTGCAGCACGCTTGCCGTAAAGAGCCTGTTGGAGCCCCTCTGTAGATCTCGGTATGGTCTGAGAGAAGGGAACCACGAGCACCAACTCGGGTGAAGGATCCTTGCTTGAGGAAAGACCACTGTGCAGGTAAGAAGAGGCTGGTGGAAACAGTCAACATGGCCAAACCGGAGCCACCGAAGAAGTACTGCGACTTCCATGGCAGTACAACGCACTCCACAGAGGAGTGCCACGCCTTGAAGAAGAGGTTAGCTCAAGAAGCGGACGCCAAATCTTGAAAGCCATGGAAGAAAGCGGGGTACCAGCAGAGATCCCTGTGGCGAAGTTCTTCTCCTCGCAAGCGACAATCAGGAGAAGATGGACCTAGGCAAAGATCCTGGTCACATTCCAGGGGAAGGAATCAGGAGATAGCATCCCGCCAATCTCTCTCCCCCGAACGAGATCCCAAGAAAGGCAAAGCTCCAGTGTGGGGCCCCCCTTCAGGCTATGTGGGAGTGATTTCTGGAGGTCCTACTAGAGGGGACTCTCATCGGGTGAGGAAGGCCCACACTCCTCAGCTGGAGAATTATGCCATTAGAACGAGCAATAGTCAGCGCCAAGGCCCTGTTATCTCCTTCGACCCTGAAGACCTGGAAGACGTGGAAGCCCCCCATAAAGATGCGCTAGTAATTCTCGCACGCGCTGCAAATTACATGGTTAAGCGCGTGTTCATGGATACAGGTAGTTCTGTTAACATCCTGTACAAGACGGCCCTGGACCAGATGCAAATCAATGAGGATGATCTACAACTGGTCTCCACTCCGCTCTTCGGATTCACCAGATACCGAGTGCAGCCGATAGGGCAAATCTCCCTATCCCTGTCTTTGGAAGATGACGCGCTGGAGAGGACAAGAAGGACCCCCTTCATGGTCATAAATGCTCCATCATCCTACAACGACATTCTGGGGAGCCCGGCTCTCAGCACATTCTAGGCGGTGGTCTCAGTCTACCACCAGAAAATCAAGTTCCCGGTGGGTGAACAAGTGGAAGAGGTCAAAGGGGATCAGCTAGCTTCCCGGTGATACTACTGCGGGGAGGTCAGGTCAGAAGCTCGCAAACACCCAAGGGCTCATGAAATGCTACAGATTGACCTCGCTAACCCTCGAGAGGAGGAAGGACTCAAAGAAGAACGGAGGGAGGTCGAGAGCGAGAAGGTCCAAATCCATCCTCAACAAACGAGAGGGGTTACAAGGATTGTTGCCCACCTTACTCCGGATCTGAGAAGTAGTTTGATCAGTTGCTTGTAGAACCATTGGGATATGTTTGCGTGGGCAACCGAGGAGATCAAAGGAGTCCCCCAGCCTTGTCCACACATTGCTTGCATGTAACCCTCGGAGCCAGGCCAGTGAAGCAACGATGAAGACATTTTGCGCCCGAGCAGGACAAGGTTATCAGAGAGGAAGTCGCCAAGTTGCTGAAGGCCAAACACATTAAAGAAGTTTAATTCCCAACTTGGTTGGCTAATGTAGTACTTGTCCCTAAGCCCGGGGGTAAATCGTAGGTTTGTATCGATTTTAGAGATTTAAATAAAGTTTGCCCTAAAGACTGCTACTCCTTGCCTCGAATAGATCGGTTGGTAAATTCTACCTCCAGTTGTGAGTTTATTTCAATGCTAGATGCTTATCAGGGATATCATCAAGTTCCTCTTGCTCCTGAAGACCAAGAAAAGGTCAGTTTTGTGACGGCAGATGGTACTTACTGCTGCAACGTTATGTCGTTTGGGATGCGCAACGTAGGAGTAATATATCAGTGGATGATGGATAAGGTATTCCGGCACCAGATAGGGAGGAACATCAAAGTCTATGTAGATGACATCCTGGTCAAGACAGACAAGGGGAAAGACATGATAACCGACCAGGAAGAGACCTTCTCCACCTTGAGGGCCAACAAGCTGAAGCTGAACCCGGCTAAGTGTCTGTTCACGGTGAAGAGTGGTCGGTTCTTAGGGTATATGGTGACAGAGAGGGGGATTAAGGCTAATTCAGAAAAAGTGAAGGTCATCCTCGACATTCCATCTCCTCACAAATTCAAGGACGTACAGTGCCTGAATGGCAGAATTACAACCCTGTCCAGGTTCATCTCCAAGTCTACTGACAGGGCCCTACCATTCTTCAAGATTTTGAGGAAGGCAGTCAAGTTCGAATGGGACGACCAGCGCGAGATAGACAGATTTGAAAGCATGCCTCGCTGAGCTCCCCATCCTTCACAAACCATTGGAGGGAGAGACGTTGTTCGTCTACCTGTCTGTGGCTAAACAAGCGGTGGGCTTGGCGCTCATTCGGGAAGAAGGAACTATACAATATCCAGTCTACTTCTTCGGACATCTCCTGAAGGACGCAAAGATAAGGTATACCACTATGGAGAAGTTGTACTATGCTCTGGTGCTAATGGCCCGGTGGCTCAGGCCATACTTCTTATGTTAGATTTGGCGACTCAAAAATTTGGACCAAAAAATTTTTCGGAGGGCTTTGCAGAAGATGTTAGAGTTTCCAGGCCTATGGGCAAAGTTTAGGGGTTTAATTAGATTAAACCTGAAACTTGTAAGGGGTGGAGTAAAAGAAAAATCCAATTTTTGAGGGTTTGGATCGGAATTTTTGAGATCGTAGGGGCTATATAGATAAAAAAAACCTAAAGGAAAGGGTTAGTGTACAAAATAGCCAAAACTTGGAAGGGTTAAATTGTTAAAAATCTTAGTATTAAGGATAGGGGAATGATTTTCGAAACTGAAAGGGGGTTTCCACAAAAAGGGTGCACTTAAATCCCATCCTCCTCATCCCTATTCCCTTCGCCCGCAGCCACCGTCCTGATTGTTGGTGCAGGAAACACCATATCGAACCTTGTTCTGATATTGGCAAAGGATTCAAAGTTAAGTTCATTGGTGATCTAACAATGTTACTCAAGTGTGCAGGAAAAGTCCTAGCGAAGGGCTGCTAGGCACCTGGCGAAGGGCTGCCAGGAAACAAAGCCCTAGCGAAGGGCTGTCAGGAAACAAAGTCCTACCGAAGGGCTGCTAGGCACCTGGCAAAGGGCTGCTAGGAAACAAAGTCCTAGCGAAGGGTTGCTAGGCACCTGGCGAAGAAATGCCAGGATACAAAGCCTTAGCGAAGGACTGCTAGGCACCTGGTGAAGGAATGTCAGGATACAAAGCCCTAGCGAAGGACTGCTAGGCACCTGGCGAAGGAATGCCAAGATATAAAGACCTAGCGAAGGAATGCTAGGCACCAGGCGAAGGACAGCTTGGGACTGAAGACCTGGCGAAGGAATGCTAGGCACCGGGCGATGGACAGCTTGGTATCCAAGACCTGGCAAAGGACCACTAGGCAAAAAGTCCAACCGGAGGAGCCGGTTGGGATCAGGTACATTCTCCCGAGAGGAGTAGGTGAGGACGCGTTCCCCATCGAGAGGGAACAGTAGGCGTCGGTTCGACCTAGGGTTCCATTTTGGAAACCCAAAGTCAGAACCAAGACAGCTAAGGCTGTATAAAACTAACAACTTACTGCTTTATGTTGTTTTTGGACTAACCCTGGATGCAGGACCAAAGGAATGAGTGTCTGCAGCTCAGAGAGCCTCAAAGGAGTGAGGCAGCAGTTGAGTAGGGCGCCCTGAGTGTCCCGGGCGCCCCCAAGGTGAACACAAAACAAATGAAGAAGATCAGGTAAGTTATCTTGCCCTTTCGGTCCAAGCACAAACAGCTGAGTCAGAGTCTGAACCCGAATCCAAAGTCGAACCAGAATCAGACGACGAATTGACTGAGACGGTAACTAATTTTGAATTCTTTTCAAAATTTGAATTAAATAATCAAACATATACTGTAATGGTCGAGGAAGGTGTAAATTCTTTTGCAGGGAAAAATCTTAAAGAACCACCAAAGAAGGAGCTTCAACTAGTACCCGAGTCCGACTCAGACACAGAATCAGAAGATGAGCCTAGATCCGAGGCGGCAAGAATCAAGGGGGAGATTCCCAATAAGGAACCAAAAGGTAAAAGTGTAAAATCAGATTTTAAAAATCATTTAATTTGTTACACATGCAAGGAGAGAGGGCACTACCAAAGTGAGTGTCCTACTCGTAAGATTCAAACGACACCACCGATGGCGACAAAGGAACCAGTTCCAAAAGCACGAAGGGACAAAAGTCACATCTAATGCTTCAAGTGCCAGGAGTTCGGGCATTACCAATGTGAATGCACAGATAAAAGAGCTACCAAGAATGCCGGGCAAACGATTGACAAAGGTAAATTTACAATATTTGAAAATCCATTATTTACCTTGAATAATGTGATTGATTCATGTAACTTAATTAAAGCAAACTTCAGAAAATTGAAACAAGAAAATGAAACCCTAAAACATAAGGTCAATAAGTTAGAAAATTTAATTCATAATCTTGCTGATTTCAAAAATCCGGAGTATTACTCCAATTGTGACCTTACTTATGTTGGTGCAAGTTGCATCAATGATGTTCTCCTTTATGTGTTTTAATATTTGACAATGTACTTAAGTCAGTAATATATTGAACAGACAAAGGGGAGTGAAGGAGAAGTAACCTAAGCTTGAGAAAAGTCCTAGTTAAGCTAGGCATGGAAACCCTAAGACCTAGCGAAGGGCCGCTAGGCTCTGGCGAAGGGCTGCCAGAACGAAAAAGACCTAGCGAAGGGCCGCTAGGCTCTGGCGAAGGGCTGCCAGAAAGAAAAGACCTAGCGAAGGGCTGCTAGGCACCTGACGAAGGGTTGTCAGGAAAATAAGTCCTAGCGAAGGGCTGCTAGGCACCTGACGAAGGGCTGTCAGGGGAACAAGTCCTAGCAAAGGGCTGCTAGGCACCTGACGAAGGGCTGTCAGGGAAACAAGACCTAGCGAAGGGCTGCTAGGCACCAAGCGAAGGGATGCTTGGTATCCAAGACCTAGCGAAGGGCGGCTAGGCAAAAGTCCACCCGAAGGACCGGGCGGCAACCATCTCCTGAAAGGAGTAGGTGAAAGGCGCTTTCTCGGGGGTAGGAGTTTGCGTCGGTTCGACCTAGGATTGCGTGCCAATCCGAAGTCCGAACCAAGTCCTTAAGCCTAACATTGTATGTATATGTGCTTTGTATTTGTGTATCTTGTAGGTACCAAGAACCGGAGACAAAGCAAGTTGCTAAAAAAGGCTGTTAGGGCGCCCGGAGTGTTGGGGGCGCCCGGAGCAAGGTATAAAGCCAGTCTTGGGTTTAAGCCATGGTTGGGGGTGCCCGGAGTGTTGGGGGCGCCCGGAGCAAAGAAGAAAATGTAGTTTTTGTGTGTGTGCAGAACAGGTGTCATTGAGGGCGCCCGGAAGGACCAGGGCGCCCTGGTTTGAACCTGTCTTTGCTGTTTCGACTCAGAAACATAGATAAGCCCTTATGAGGGCGCCCGGGATGTCCAGGGTGCCCTGGTCAAAGATCTTATCAGCAGCGGCGAGGTGGACGCGAGGATAAGAGTTGACCGGGTTTTTCGGGGCGCCCCCGTCGACCAGGGCGCCCCCAGGAGGGCTATAAAAGGGGCTTCGACCCCTCTTCTTCCAATACACTTCCTAACTGCGATTCTA
The DNA here is from genome assembly GCA_024364735.1 of Boesenbergia rotunda. Taxonomy (NCBI): domain Eukaryota; kingdom Viridiplantae; phylum Streptophyta; class Magnoliopsida; order Zingiberales; family Zingiberaceae; genus Boesenbergia; species Boesenbergia rotunda. The sequence continues at coordinate 90,452 of JAGFNQ010007357.1, read as the reverse complement.
TTCATTCCGACCGACGACAACACGCTAAAGACGAGGCTCTGCGACCGGGAGGCTCCAGGAGGAAGTGCGCGGCACTTCGGAGGTCCAGATCGGCCGAGCTTCACATTTTTGCTTGGTTTGCAATTAATTACAGTATTTATTTTTCTTTATTATTGCTTGTAATATTGCACTGTAAGTCGGGTTTCTCCACCTCCGGAAATTCCGGAAAGGAGACTATTAGTGGACTCAACGCCGAGTACAAAGGCCTTGGATGTACTGACCCTGGGGGGTTGGGAACCATATAAATAAACCTGCCGTGTCCCCTGTTTTGCTTTCTTTTATTTTATTTTTATGTTTCCGCTGCACTAACGCTCTGAGTCCAGAAGTCTTACGAAATATTTACGAAAGTTTTCACGATCGATATTCACCCCCCCCTCTATCGACGGCACCGGTCCAACAAGTGGTATCAGAGCCTACTTTGGTCTCCAACATGGAGCCCTAGGTCGAACCGACGCCTAATGTTCCCTCAAGGGGGACGCGTCCTCACCTACTCCTCTCGGGAGAATTTACCTGGTGCCAACCGGCTCCTCCAGTTGGACTTTTGCCCGGCAGCCCTTCGCCAGGTCTTGAGTACCAAACAGCCCTTCGCTTGGTGCCTAGCAGCCCTTCGCTAGGTCTTTACTTCTGGCAGCCCTTTGCCAGGGCCAAGCATTCCTTTGCTAGGGTTTGTCCATTCTGGCAGTCCTTCGCCAGGGCCTAGCAGTCCTTCGCTAGGTCTTTTCTTCTGGCAGTCCTTCGCCAATGCCTAGCATTCCTTCGCTAGGGCTTTTCCTGTACACTCAAGAAACTTGTTAGACAACAACTAACCCTTAACTTTTGAACCCTTTTGCCAATATCAAAACACAGGTTTGACTTGGGTGCATTCTACACCAACAACTTAGACAATTGTTTGTTTTAATTATGTGTTCCTTTTTATTTTTGTTTTTTTTTCTTAGAATTAGGATTGGTTAGTGTAAGGACTAAATCAATTAATTGAAATTTGAACAACATAGTATTGGGTGGAGGTGAGATGATAGTACGTTAGGGAAGCCATCTTGGCGGAACTAGCCGAAGCTACCGATCCAAGACCCAAACTAGTTAGACCAGAATTTACCAAAAAGTAATTTTGAAGATGAAATTTCACTAAAAGGCTTTGTCTAGGAAAGGGTTGATGATCCAATAAGGCTACGGCCAAAGAAGGCCTTGTGCCTCGCCAAGACCTGGAAGCCAATTTTTGAAATTCAAATTCAATTTAGTTTTTGTTAAATTTGAATCTAACACAAATTTTCAGTTAATTTTAGATCCAAATATCTCTTTTCAAAATAAATTTAAATTGGGTTTAAAAATTAATTTAACTTTTCAAAATTAATCTTTCTATTAAAATATGCATCTCACAAAACAGTTAAGGATATCCTGTTTTGTCACTTAGAAATGGGTGAGATGCTTAGGACCTAAAAGTTGAGTCCAACCCAACCAACTAATTCAGATTAATCAAAATCAAATCTTAAATAACTCAATTAAATTCAATTAAATCTTAATTAAATCAATTAAATTTAATTAAATCTTAATTAATTCAATTAAATTCAATTAAATCTTAATTAATTCAATTAAATTCAATTAAATCTTAATTAGTTCAATTAAATTCAATTAAATCTTAATTAAATCAATTAAATTCAATTAAATCTTAATAAATTAAATTTAATTCAATCAAATACAAATTTAATTCATCTGACTTTTAAAATTCAAAGTTAAAATTCTAATTATTTTCAAAATCCTCAAAAATCATTTTTTTTAAAAACTAAGGTTTAATGTTTCAAAATTAACCATTTTTTGTTAAAATTAAATATTTGTCTCACACAACCCATAAGGTTAACATGTTTGACCACGTAGAACCGGGTGAGACATCTAGGACCTAAAAGCATGATTCACTATCCTTTTAAATAAAAAGTTTGCAAAAATTATTCAAACTTACCTCTAATTTTTAATTTATTGTACTGTACCATACTTTTTCATTTATCACATTTTTTTTTATCAAATATCACAATAAATAGAGTCTAGGGCTTATTCTGATTTAGTCAAAATAGTCAACCCTAGTCCATATAGTCAAACCTGGTCAACACTGAAGTCCCTTAAGGAACTTAGATAAAAGACAGACTGTGTCGGATACAGAGGGAGTTCTTCTTAATTTTTTCTGAAAAATTCAAAATTTTCAAAAACCTTATGCTTTAAAACTTATTCAAAAACCCTCGATATTACTATCTCGTTGAAAAATTATCATCATGATTTTCGAAAACTATGGTATCATTTCAAGTTATGTTTTCAAAAATTTATCTTGAAAGTTATCATACTCAGAAGATTGTTTAAAATTATTCTTTTGATTTTAATAAACCCTAAAGACACAGAGGAAGGTCCACTTCATGATCTACAAGGACTCCTAGGATGTGTCAAATTTAGGGACAGTTTGAGTCAAAAGAAGAATTTCTGAAATATTTTTTTTGTAATTATTTGTTTTGAAGTTATTAGATAATTCTTATAATTTAAATTGAACCCTAAGAACTCAGAGGAAGAATACTTGTGGTCAACAAGCTTCCAAGGACTGTATCAAGTTTAGGGGGAGGTCAAATTAAAAGAGTTATTAAACATTTCTAAATAATATATTTTCATACACTATATTTTCAAAATTGTGTCAAAAACATTTGTCTTACAAAATAATATTATTTTAAAATGTTTTTGTGGCTTATAAAATCATTTTTGAAATACCTTTTGAAATAATATTTACTTGGGTTGAAAAATTTCCAGGACACTTAGGAAAATGTCCTTGTAGTTAACAAGGTTTCCTAGGATTGTGTCAGACTGGAAAAGAAATCAAGTCAAGTATTCAAAATAAAATTAATTTTTTTTACTAATACTTGTAAAGGCAATAGTGTTCTAAGTGCGTGAAGTTTCTAAAAGATTTGCCTACAAATATAAAATAATTTTTAAGTGGAGTTTTGTTGGTGCAGTTTAAAGTTTTTTGCTATACTTTCAAGAATTATGCTAAGTATTTTTATGTTTTCAAAACTCATAGGCTCTGATACATAATTTTTTTTAAAAAAAACTTCATTCAAAATATATTTTGGTATTGATATATGGCCAAGGGGGAGAGTAGAAATTAAATTCTTCCTTAAACGTTTTTTTAGAAAGGTTATCTTAGAAAGGGTTTAAAACTTAGGAGAAGAATTTCACATTAAGGGGGAGAGACAGGAAAGATTTGGTGAAAAACTTGTCCAGAAATTTCTTAAAGACCTTGTTTTCCAAAATGCACAGAGTGTTTCCAAACAAATATGTCTAAGTGTGCAAAAAAATTTTTAAACAAATTGTTTTTGGGAAATTTGAATTCAAAATTTTGCTGGTTTTAAACAAAATTTAGGCTTGCAAAGCTCTTCAAAATGGAAAATTATCTAAGTGTAAAAAGCTTTTGGTGCAAAGGCTTTTATTTTTTTGAAAAACACTTTGTCAAAAAAACTTAGAAATTTTTACAAAAACTCAAAACTCCCTATTAAGAACCTTGTTCGCCCATGTATGTTTTTGATATATGTCAAAGGGGGAGGAAAGGTCAAAGTTAAGTGTTTTAAGTGCCTTATAACATAAGTATTCAGGGTTTTAGGGGGAGTATGAGAAATAAAGATTTTTTTTCAACTCTACATTAATTCTGTTCATAAACAGTTATACTTCATTGTTTACCGTTTGTTCTTAATTGTTATAAGTTTTTAACTTAACTTTGAATTGTGTTACCATAAATCAAAAAGGGGGAGATTGTTGGTGCAGGAAGCACCATATCGAACCTTGTTTTGATATTGGCAAAGGATTCAAAGTTAAGTTCATTGGTGATCTAACAATGTTACTCAAGTGTGCAGGAAAAGTCCTAGCGAAGGGCTGCTAGGCACCTGGCGAAGGGCTGCCAGGAAACAAAGTCCTAGCGAAGGGCTGCTAGGCACCTGGCGAAGGGCTGCCAGGAAACAAAGTCCTAGCGAAGGGCTGCTAGGCACCTGGCGAAGGGCTGCCAGGAAACAAAGTCCTAGCGAAGGGCTGCTAGGCACCTGGCGAAGGAATGCCAGGATACAAAGCCCTAGTGAAGGACTGCTAGGCACCTGGCGAAGGAATGCTAGGATACAAAGACCTACAGAAGGAATGCAAGGCACCAGGCGAAGGACAGCTTGGGACTGAAGACCTGGCGAAGGAATGCTAGGCACCGGGCGAAGGACAGCTTGGTATCCAAGACCTGGCAAAGGACCGCTAGGCAAAAAGTCCAACCGGAGGAGCCGGTTGGCATTAGGTACATTCTCCCGAGAGGAGTAGGTGAGGACGCGTTCCCCGTCGAGAGGGAACAGTAGGCGTTGGTTCGACCTAGGGTTCCATTTTGGAAACTCAAAGTCAGAACCAAGACAGCTAAGACTGTATAAAACTAACAACTTACTGCTTTATGTTGTTTTCGGACTAACCCTGGATGCAGGACCAAAGGAACGAGTGTCTGCAGCTCAGAGAGCCTCAAAGGAGTGAGGCAGCAGCTGAGTAGGGCGCCCTGAGTGTCCCGAGCGCCCCCAAGGTGAACACAAAACAAATGAAGCAAAAGGAGCTTCGGCTGAATACTGGCCGGGGCGCCCTCAGCAGCCAGGGCGCCCCCAGCACCCAGGGCGCCCCGAACGCCCAGGGCGCCCCGCACCTGAAGTCAGCGATGAGGATAAGCCTCATCCAGCCGATACTCCCGCTGAAATGGTCAGCCAGGGCGCCCTCAGCTTCCCGGGCATCCCCGTCAAGGACTTATCCTGATTTTGAAGGGATAACTCGCTGACCACGAAGTGAGCGGATCACAGGCCACGTGGAGGGCGCCCCCGTGCTCCCAGGCGCCCTCAGAACCCTATAAAAGGCCCTCGACCCCTCAAGCCCAAAAAAAAACTTCTTCCAACGCTGTTACGTTCTTCTGCTCCTACGCTTCGCTCCAGAAACCTTCCAACTCGACACGAAAGCACCGACGACATCTCTCTGCTCCGAGAAACATCTCATATCGGACGTAGGTAACGAAGAACCGATTTCTTTCATTTTTGTTATACTATTGCTGTACTACAACTGTAAACTTTTGTAAGAATCTTTGCGCGATTATAGAATTGCCCTCAGTAAGCGGTCAACGACCGTGGGCCTTGGAGTAGGAGTCGACCCAGGCTCCGAACCAAGTAAAATCATCTGTGTTTGCGTTTGTGTTTTCCGCTGCGTACTTGCTCTAACTCTCTTCCGAAAATTTTTAACGATATTCACCCCCCCTCTATCGTTTCTCTCGATCCAACACTGATTCCCCCTTTCCCCTTAAATTTGCTGAGAACTTAACTTCGTTACACTCCCAGCTTCCACCTAATTTTTTTTCGGTGCTGGCGATCGACTGGGCTAACAACGCTCTGGCGAGCTAGGGTACGTGATCGTTTGCTCCATAGACGATCTGCCTCTTTTCATGCTGTGCCGATTGTGGATTTTCACCGGATCAGTTCAGAGTTGACCTCGCCAGCGCCATCAGGTAACGCTGAGCCTAACACGGTTCTTAGTGTGTAGAACAATTCGGATGGTTGTTTGCTTGGTTTTGTCGAGTCCTTTTCCGATCTAAAGAATTCCACCATGAGCTCCCTCGAGCTTTTGTATTGGAGTTTCTATGGGTGTATCGGTTAGTTGTGGTTTTTGGGTTTCTTGGGATGAATCGGGGATGCTAATGCTTGAGCATGATATGTTTGATGGAATGTTCATGCCTGGAGTTGCTGTTTGATATATATCTGAAACTGAATTGAGAATTCGAATTAGATTTCTATAAGAGTCTTGTTTTGAATTTGAATTTTGATCTAGAAGTTGTGTTTCAGTCATGATTGGATTATAGCTATGCGTTTGGAGGTATTGTTGTCTCCCTATTTGGTTCATTTAAGATTGGAATTGGTTTTCTTTGGGTTTCCCATGTTTTGCCATGAGATCTCAAGGTGAGGTTTCAAGTTTTAATTATGGATTTACACCTCTGTTTGGAATTAGAAGGGTTTGTTGGTGAGATTGCTCTGTTCGAAGTTGGAGACTCAATCCTATACATGTTTTGTTTTGTGTAGCTTTGGTTCTTGCTATGAACATGCTTCATGAGAAGCCTTGGGCAAAAACTATTTTAACCCTTTGTTGCTACCATGAGCAGCATTTGAGATAGGATTTGTGGTTGGGATGGCTTTTGCTTTAGGTTTTGGATTCTTATTGTTTTAAGTTGGTTTTGTTCCATTGCTTCTATGTGTTTGGTTGTGAGATATGGGTTTCAACTCGTGATTTGGACTAGTGTAGCTGAGCCTTTAGTTCTCGTATGTTGTCGTGGGTGGCCTGGGTTGTTCTTTTTTATCCTATTTGTGGTACAGGTTGGTACATACATGAGTTTGGGTGGTGGTTTGAGAATTGAGACTAAATGGAGAGTATTCATTTAAATAGGAATAATCAAATGAATATTCTAATTAGGACGGTGTTAATTGATTATGATATTTAATATAGTTAGTTATTATTTGCTATGGTAGCTAAGACGTCCTTTGATACAGGACACTGACCGGTTGTGGAGATCTTGGATGGGGGTTCTCTACGCGCACAGACTACGATATCGGAGGCGGGTACTCCTGACTTATCTTTTTAGATACTGTCTTACTATTATGCATAGTGTGTTATAGATAACAGTAGGTTTATATGCTATACCTGCCTTTGTGTGTTATGATCAAATATTTGTTGCTTACACTTTTAGATAACTCCTGTTTAGTTCCATATAGTCTTGATATTTGTCATGTGTACATATGTGCTTAAATATGGTGGTAGGTCATTTTGTATCTGTAGTTGGATTGATTCCTAGATATACCTTGCATGGATACCTAGGGTAGGTCTGTTAGATCTGGATAAACGTGTTAGACCTATACTTTTCCTACCGATGTGTGGTTGAGTACCTGGTTAGTGAGGAGGGTATTGTTGGCATACACTACCCTCAAGTTGTATACTGAGCTGTAGGCTTTGTACGATTGCATACTAGCAATCATCGACTCCCCTAGGGACCGAGCCCATCGTGCAGTCAGGTTTCTTCTATTGATAGAGCTATTAGAATTGTGCTATTATCTTGATGGTGACCATCTGCTCCCCTGAGGTCTGAGCCCGTCCCTAATCATGTTTGAGGTTGTATAGCCACAGATGCTAGGCTACATACATGCATTCGTCATAGGTGCTAGGTGACATACTTGCATAACCACAGATGCTGGACTACATACTTGCATAGCCACAGGTGCTGAGCAACATACTTGCATAGCCACAGGTGCTGGGCTACATACTTGCATTGCCACAGGTGGTAGACATCATTTTTGCATAGCCACAGGTGCTGAGCTACATACATGCATTTCTACAGGTGTTGGGCATCATATTTACATTGTCACAGGTGCTGGGCAACATACTTGCATAGCCGCAGGTGCTGGGCTACACACTTGGATTGCCACAATTGCTGAGCATCATATTTGCATAGCCACAAGTGTTGGGCTACATACTTGCATTGTCATAGGTGCTAGGCATCATATTTGCATAGCCACAGGTGTTGGGCATCATATTTGCATAGCCACATGTGTTGGGCTACATACTTGTATCACCACGGGTGCTGGGTATCATACTTGCATAGCCACGAGTGTTGGGCTTCATATGTTGTATGCCATAAGTGTTTGGCTTCTCTATGTAACCATGAGTGGTTGTCCTCTGTTTCCTGTTCACCCGACCAACGGTCTGGTGGTGGCTGAGGTGTGTACATAACAGACCGTTGCACTATGTGTATGGGATGCATTGCACCTTTATTGGTGTTTGTTGTGTTTGAGTGTTGTATATGTTTGACATGCACTTACAGGTGACATACACATTTGGATTTGTGTTTCATTCATGAGGTTATATAGGGGATTGATTACACCTACCCGCAGGATAGACGGACTCTGGTATGTGTTCACCCTTAGTCTTTAGTTATGCTTTATCCTCTATACTCGAGACTGTATCAGTGTGATTCTTATTGTTATTATAGCTTGCTATGCATATCTGTTTTGGTATCCGCTGAGTTATTCGGACTCACCACTGTTTCACCATGTTTCTGTCTTCAGGTTGATTGGTCGCCGAAGGAGCCCAGTTGCCAGTCCCGAGTCCCTACGTCTCCACTGATGGATTCTTCCGCAGATTTTGTTTTCCTTTTGTAGCATACTCTATACATTGTATTTAGTTTTATTTCGTGGATTTGTATCGTGATATATTCGTGCGGGATTGTATTTTGAGTCCTCCATTGGACTTATTTCGTATTGTTTTGCTACACGCCTGCTAAGGGGGCGTCTCAGATGAGTAAGGTTGGATTATGTGATGAGATTGCATTTATTTTCCTTCCTTATTTCTTGTTTAGAGGCTTGAGGCCAATATTATATTGCATGTGATGTATGTGTATGTGTAAATTGTCCACCAGACAAGGGAGATGATGTCCGATTTGTTAGTGCAAAAAGCACCCAAGTCAAACCTGAGTTTTGATAATGGCAACAGGGCTCAAAAGTTAAGTCTTACTTGTTATCTAACATACTACTCTAGTGTGCAGGGTAAAAAGTCCTAGTGAAGGAATGCTAGGCACTGGTGAAGGAATGCCAGGTCACAAAGCCCTAGCGAAGAACTGCTAGGCACTGGCGAAGGAATGCCAGGGTACTGAAGCCCTAGCGAAGGACTGCTAGGCGCCAGGCGAATGACAGCTTGGTATCCAAGACCTGGCGAAGGACCGCTAGGCAAAAGTCCAACCAGAGGAGCGGTTGGCATCAGGTACATTCTCCCGAGAGGAGTAGGTGAGGACGCGTTCCCCGTCGAGGGAACAGTAGGCGTCGGTTCGACCTAGGGTTCCATTTTGGAGACCCAAAGTTAGAACCAAGACAGCTAAGGTTGTATAAAACTAACAACTTACTGCTTTATGTTGTTTTCAGACTAACCCTGGATGCAGGACCAAAGGAACGAGTGTCTGCAACTCAGAGAGCCTCAAAGGAGTGAGGCAGCTGCTGAGAAGGGCGCCCTGAGTGTCCAGGGCGCCCCCAAGGTGAACATGAAACAAATGAAGCAAAAAGGAGCTTCGGCTGAATACTGGCCGGGGCACCACCAGCAGCCAGGGCGCCCCCAGCACCCAGGGCGCCCTCAGCGCCCAGGGCGCCCCCAGCCACCAGGGCGCCCCGCGCCTGGAGCCAGCGCTGAGGATAAGCCTCATCTAACCGATACTCCCGCTGAAAAGGTCAGCCAGGGCGCCCTCAACTTCCAGGGCTCCCCGTCAAAGCATTATCCCGACTTTGAAGGGATAACTCGCTGACCGCGAGAAGAGGGGATCACAGGCCACGTGGAGGGCGCCCCCGTGCTCCAAGGCGCCCTCAGAACCCTATAAAAGGCCCTCGACCCCCCAAGCTTCAACACAACCACTTCCAACGCTGTTACGTTCTTCTGCTCCTGCGCTTCGCCCCAGAAACCTTCCAACTCGACACGAAAGCGCAGACGACGCCCCTCTGCTCCGAGATAAATTTTCTACACCGGACGTCGGTAACGAAGAACTATTTTCTCCAGTGTACTATACTACTATTGTAATCAATCTTTGTAAACTGTTTTTGCGCCTCATATAGAATTGCCCAAAGTAAACGGTCAACGACCGTGGGCCTTGGAGTAGGAGTCGACCTAGGCTTCGAACCAAGTAAAACCACCTGTGTTCGTATGTTGTGTTTTAATTTCACTGTGCAATTTCTCTATCTCTAAATCCGAACGATTTACTATATTCACCCCCCTCTATCGTATTCTCTCGATCCAACATGTGGTATCAGAGCGGGGAAGTTCAAACTTGGTGCAACCACCAGTTTGAAAATTTTTCAGATTTTATTTTATATTTTCTTCGTTCGAAATTCTTCTAACATTTTTTCTCTTCGAATTTCTTCTCGTTGATCGAGGTTGGTGCAACACCACTCGACAAATATTTTTTTTATCCCACACTACTAATCCAAGACCAAGTCTTGGGACAAATTTTTTTTTCTCTTTTTCAGATAAAAATTCCCAATGGCCATGCAAGAAAGATTCAGCACAGTCAGACCTCCACTTTTCAGTGGAGAAGACTTTTCTTACTAGAATAGTCGAATGGAGGTCCACCTGAAAACTCAGGTGGACATGTGGATCATCATCCAATCCGGACTAGCGATTCCCAAGAACGCTGAAGGAGTACCTCAGACCTACTCAGAATGGGACACCGCTCTGAAGCGCAAAATAGAAGCTGATGCAAAGGCAACTCAGACCCTACAATGCGGTTTAACAAAAGAGGAACTGAAATAGGTGGGCCCTTTCAACAGTGCCAAGGAGCTGTGGGCAAAATTGATCGAGCTGCATGAAGGAACATCAGAAACTAGGATCAGCAAGAGAGATCTGCTCCTAAACAAGCTGTATACCATCAAAATGTTCGACAACGAGACGACATCACAGCTTCACGCCCGAATCCAAGAACTTATGAACGGTCTACACACTATTGGTCACAAGGTCGAAAACCGTGACTTAATAAGGTACGCACTAAATGTTTTCCCAAGAAACACTTTGTGGGCATCTATAGTAGATGCATACAAAGTTTCAAGGGATCTTTCAAAAACAAAGTTAGATGAACTTTTTTCTGAACTAGAATTACACGAACAGACTAACTGCAATATGGCCGAGAAAAGTATTGCCCTTGTTGCAGGAAAAACTGGAAGAACAACAAAGAAGAAGCCTTAACCTGAATCCGAGTCTAACTCAGACTCAGACGCAGAAGACGAAGAAGGAGATCGATCTGAGCTGGTCCGACTGGCCCGAAGCTACTATAAAAAATTGAAGAACCAAGCCAACAAACGGAAAACAAGCCGAAGAAAGGACGAACCAGCTGAATCCGCAAGTGACAAAAACAAGCCCAACGTGACCTGCTATGAGTGCAAGAAGAAGGGTCACTACAAGACGGAGTGTCCGAACCTAAAGGAGACCAAGAAGACAAGAAGAAAGAAAGCACTCCAAGCAACCTGGGACGAATCTTCCTCAGAAGAAGAAGAAGAAGCACCCCAGTCAAACCTACTAGCCCTGACCGCCTCAGAAGAAGTCGAGACCGAGTCAGAATCAGAACAGGACGACGACAGACTAACCTTTTCAGAAGACGGCGAAATCAAGGTAAGTGGTTTCAATAGAAGTCAGTTAAATGAACTTATTTCGTATCTTTCTCGAGATTTGGCGAAAGCCAAACTCCGAATCGAATCCCTCCGACAGGAAGTAAAACTCCTGAAAGAGGGAGCTGACTCTAAACCCTTAACCGAGAAAGTTCAAGAAGGAACTCCTACTCAAGTTGAAAAACTTGAGAAAGAGAACTCCTCCCTGAAAACTCAGGTTAAGGATCTTAGAGCTGCCTTAGAACGATTCACTTCTAGTTCCAAGGGTCTTGACATGATTCTTGGAAAACATAAGTCCGTTCTAAATCGATCCGGACTTGGCTATAGAACCAAATCCCGACAAAGATCTTACTTTGCTGTACTGAACCAGTCCAGACCAAAAGTTCAGGCATGGGTACCAAAACTATGCCTGAATCAACAAACTGGATTAAATCAATATTGGATCCCCAAGGACAAGATTCACTTCTTGCCAAACCATTATCGTGGCTATAGTCCAGGAGGAGCCAAATTGAAAATAATATTTATTGCTAGATAGAATTTAATTCTTAATTGAAATTTGCCTCTCTGATTGTTTATTTAAATTTCTGCAATTTACCATGCTTAGACTTAGGTTAGTTTAAGGACTGAACAAACTTAACTGAAATTTGACAACATACTATTGGATGGAGGTGAGATGATAGTACGTTAGGGAAACCAATTCTAATAAGATCAAGTACACTTGGTCTCTTTAGACTGGTGAAACTAGCCGAAGCTACCGATCCAAAACCCAAACTAGTTAGACCAGAACTTTTCAAAGATTAATTTTGAAAATGAAATTTCATTAAACGACTTTGTCAAGGAAATGGTTGATGATCCAATAAGGCTACGGCCAAAGAAGGCCTAGTGCCTCGCCAAGACCTGGAAGCCAATTTTTGAATTTCAAATTCAAATTATTCTTTGTCAAATTCAAATCTAGCACAAATTTTCAGTTATTTGAAGATTTAAAATGTCTTTTCAAAATAAATTTATTTGTTTACAAAATTAATTAAGTTTTTCAAAATAAATCATGTTTTTTTCGAAAATTCTTTTATCAAAACATGTCTCATAAAACATGTAAGGCTAACGTGATTGATAACCCTAGATTTGGTGAGACAGCAAACTTAATGAAAATTCTTTAATAACTACACTTTTTTCATTCAGTTTAGAACGACACTAACTTAACTCTAGGCAAACCATGGTTAAAAACAGTCGAATCTGTTCAATCCCTGGTTAAAAACAGTCAAATCTGGTCAAACCTGGTCAAACAAGTCAAATCTGGTCAAATGCAATCTCTTAGGGTCAAAAACCAGTCCTTAGGGCGCCCAAACCCTTGCGGGCGCCCCGAGGCTGATCAAAAGTTGCTTTCTGCCACTGCATGCTGCCCAGGGCGCCCGGGTGCTCCCGGATGCCCCCGTATAGTCCTTCAACGGCAGAAAGCTGCCAAAAGGCAGCCATAGCCCTGGCCAAGGCGCCCTCGCCAGGCGGGGCGCCCTCGGCTAGCCAGGGCGCCCTCAGCTAGCCAGGGCGCCCTCGCAGGCGAGGCGCCCTCGGCTAGCCAGGGCGCCCTCGCCAGGCAGGGCGCCCTCGGCCAGCCAGGGCGCCCTCACACTACAGGGCGCCCGAAACTGCCTATAAAAGGGGCTCCATACCCCCTTCTTCTCCTCACACTCAAACTTCTTCTTCTCCTCAACTCTCTACCCTCCAAGAGATCTTGCAACCCTCTCGAGCTCTCATCTTCAACAATGCCTCCCCGAGCAGCCCGGTATTTAAGTTAAATTTCTTTAATGCAATTCCTTCATACTTTCTTTAAATGTATATTCCTTCTCTTAGAAGACGCCGACCAAACCAGGCAGAACCCGGTACCCAACCTAGTCCTGATCATAGGTTTTCGAATTTAGAACTATGTAATAAGTTCGCTCGTACGACCTATAAACCTATCAAGACGAGCTACTTGAATAGGCAATTTTTCACCCAATCCTGTCCCTTAACAATGAACGTTATAAACTTTTACCAACTTGACAATCTCGTATTCTGCACCCATTCAATCAACACGTCCTTATGTGCAGAATTTTACAACAACATAATTAGACAGGATGGTCTCATGTTCGTCACCACTGTCCAAGGAATTCCCTTAACTATCACGCCTACACTACTCAACCGATTTCTGGGACTACGATTCTCGCAGTCCACCTTCTGTTGTTACCCTCCTAGGGAGCCTCCCTTTGATGCTCCCTACTCTCACATTACCTTAGACATGTTACACTCTTACTTCTTTAGGCAACCCCTGGCTAGAGGATTTCAGTCTGTCGAACTACAGGTCCAGGACTACGCTCTATATAGAGTCATAGTCTGATGTATTCTGCCATTATCTACTAGAGACGTCACTACTATGAGACCATTCCACACCTTTCTCCTATATGCTTTGATTCATCAGCTAGACATCGACATAGGACTTCACATATTTGATGCTATCCTACATGCATCCAGTGTTACCACGCAAGGGCGGGTACGCACACCCTACTGCCACATCATCACGTCCATATTACATCACCACGGTCGGAACATAACCGAGGGAGAGATGGCTGAGTTGACTGATTACGAGGAGATAAGATATAGAAACTTCTCCCTAGCTGGTATAGAGGTTTCCGATACCGGGGTCTTGTCTTGGAGATGTCAGAGAGCAGCTTCCCAGATCGACTCAGACGAGGAGGTAGAAGTCGGCGTCGCCGATTTAGCAGCCGAGGCTCGTGCACATATAGACGAGCCGCCTCCACTGACCATCGACTAGCGCTTCACACAGATGCAGACAGAGATCCACAGTCTCCGAGAGGAGGTCGAGGCCTATCACATCGAGCAGATGGACGCTCGTAGAGCCGATCGAGAAGTGGCTGATGCACGATACATTGAGATGATGGCACGATTCGATTCATGGCAGCCTGGCTCATCTGACCACCCTGGCCCTTCTTCATAGTTAGACTATTTTCAGCATTGTACTAAGTAACTAAAACTTGACTCATGTTTGACTCTACTAAACCTCTATTTGACCAGTTAACCTATTTGGTTTGACTACTTATTTGACTTGAGTATATGATCTTTACTGTGCTTAGTAGAATAGGTTCAACCTGACCTTTCATTTTCTTACCACTTTATTGACTTTTCATTTTCGTACTACTTCACTCAATTTAAAATCAGTTTTGCTTTAAAAATCAGCCTTTATTCAGTTTTAAAAAGCTTTAAAAATAAACTTTTTTTCGACTTAGTTTTATTTTCAAAACTACCCCTTTCAAAACTAGGGCTTTTTCGTAAATGGATTTAGCCTAGGCCCTAACCCTAGAATTGCATGCACCTATAGATTTAGAAGCCAGCATCTCACAAGCACCTAAGGGTACTTTTGATTGATAACCTAGAATGGGTTGAGATGCTTAGGTCTTTGCCTTAATTCAAGATGCTTTAAGTTAGTGCATCTGCAGTAATTGGGGCACTAAATACAACTTATACAGTAATCAAGTTAAGTGTCAAGTTTAGAAAATCTAACTTGAAAAGAACACTTAACTTGACTAACCCTAGCGAAAACTACTGTTCATAACAGTTAGTAAGTAGCTAATCGGGTTAGACAGGACCTTAAACGAAAAATTAAAACTGATTTGATTGAGTTCATATCTTAAATTGGTTCAGTACAAGCAAATTATGCAGTTCAATTTTTATGCAATCTGTTTGTTTGCTATATTTATTTATTTTTGATATATGGCAAAGGGGGAGAGATAGAAAAGGAGAGAGTTTAAATTTTTCAAAATTCAAAAATAAATTTTATTTCAAAAATCAAAACTCTATCCTTTATTCAAAAAGACTTTTTAAGCTTTCAAAGTTTTTTCTAACTTCTAAGCTTTCAAAATTTGTCTAACTTCGAAGCTTTTCAAAATGTTTCTAACCTCTAAGCTTTCAAAGTTATTTCTAACTTCTAAGCTTTGAAAACCTTCTAAGAACTTTAGAGACTTAAGTTTTAAATCATACTAAAGTACTTTAAACTTAAAGTTTTCAAAACTATCTAAGTACTTTAACTTAAGGCTTCAAAAGTTCTCAAACTTAAGTTTTCAAAAATTTTAAGCTTTCAAAATTCCTCTAAGTATTTAAACTAAAGTTTAATTTTTGTATAAATTTTCCAAAAGTACACAACCAAAATTATTTTTGGAAAACTGGACTCTAAAAGTTTTCTGTTAAAAAGTATAAGGAAAATCCATCTTTAGACTTAAAACTTATTTTCAAAAAACCCCACGAATTCTTGAAAAAATCTAGGGGGAGATTCCTTCCAGGGGGAGGGAACTAAATCTGCTATGATTAACTTAACTTTTTGAATCAGGTTGCCATAAATCAAAAAGGGGGAGATTGTTGGTGCAGAAAGCACCCAAGTCAAACCTGAGTTTTGATAATGGCAACAGGGCTCAAAAGATAAGTCTTACTTGTTATCTAACATACTACTCTAGTGTGTAGGGTAAAAAGTCCTAGCGAAGGAATGCTAGGCACTGGCGAAGGAATGCCAGGTCACAAAGCCCTAGCGAAGGACTGCTAGGCACTGGCAAAGGAATGCCAGGGTACTGAAGCCTTAGCGAAGGACTGCTAGGCGCCAGGCGAAGGACAGCTTGGTATCCAAGACCTGGCGAAGGACCGCTAGGCAAAAGTCCAACCAGAGGAGCGGTTGGCATCATGTACATTCTCCCGAGAGGAGTAGGTGAGGACGTGTTCCCCGTCGAGGGAACAGTAGGCGTCGGTTCGACCTAGGGTTCCATTTTGGAGACCCAAAGTCAGAACCAAGACAGCTAAGGCTGTATAAAACTAACAACTTACTGCTTTATGTTGTTTTCGAACTAACCCTAGATGCAGGACCAAAGGAACGAGTGTCTGCAGCTCAGAGAGCCTCAAAGGAGTGAGGCAGCTGCTGAGAAGGGCGCCCTAAGTGTCTAGGGCGCCCCCAAGGTGAACATGAAATAAATGAAGCAAAAAGGAGCTTCGGCTGAATACTGGCCGGGGCGCCACCAGCAGCCAGGGCGCCACCAGCAGCCAGGGCGCCCCCAGCGCCCAGGGCGCCCCCAGCCACCAGGGCGCCCCGCGCCTGGAGCCAGCGCTGAGGATAAGCCTCATCCAGCCGAAACTCCCACTGAAAAGGTCAGCCAGGGCGCCCTCAGCTTCCAGGGTGCCCCGTCAAAGCATTATCCTGACTTTGAAGCGATAACTCGCTGACCGCGAGAAGAGGGGATCACAGGCCACGTGGAGGGTGCCCCCGTGCTCCAAGGCGCCCTCAGAACCCTATGAAAGGCCCTCGACCCCCAAGCTTCAACACAACCACTTCCAACGCTGTTACGTTCTTCTGCTCCTGCTCTTCGCCCCAGAAACCTTCCAACTCGACACGAAAGCGCCGACGACGTCCCTCTGCTCCGAGATAAATTTTCTACATCGGATGTCGGTAACGAAGAACTGTTTTCTTTCAGTGTACTATACTACTATTGTAATCAATCTTTGTAAACTGTTTTTGCGCCTCATATAGAATTGCCCAAAGTAAATGGTCAACGACCGTGGGCCTTGGAGTAGGAGTCGACCTAGGCTCCGAACCAAGTAAAACCACCTATGTTCGTATGTTGTGTTTTAATTTCCGCTATGCAATTTCTCTATCTCTAAATCCAAACGATTTACGATATTCACCCCCTCTATCGTATTCTCTCGATCCAACACGATTTTATATTGGATCAGCGGCACCGTTGGTCTCGGGGCGTGACATCATTGTTGAGGCAATCGACCCTTAAATGATTGGAAGATCATGGTTTTGATGCGTGTGTAAATATGTTTAAGGTTAGAGTGTTATGTTGTATTTGATATGTGTGATTGAGTTTGCAAGACTTAGAGAATAACACTTGGTGGACATATCCGAGGGACGAGAGCCGAGGGAGGAGAGCTCCAAGGGCAAGCCGGGAAGTGGACTTCAAGGGCACACATGAAGGGTGGCATGGAGGCAAGCCAAGGAAAGGATTGCGTGCGCATCCGAGGGACGATAGCCAGAGGAAGAAGACTTCAAGGGGTGAGCCAAGGGAGCAAACCTGAAGGCATACGCGAAGGAGAAAGTCCGGAGAGGCTGGAGTTGAGCTGTGAGGATGGGCAGTCGACTGGCCTTGAGGCAGTCGACTTCCAAAACCCACAGAAAGTTTGCGGCCTCGGACCAGTCGACTGACATTTGGGCAGTCGACTGGTATACCCCAAAAACTAGTCGTTGGCTAGCCGTTGGCTAGTAATTAATACTAGACCAGTCGACTGCCCCTGGGGCAGTCGACTGGTGCGGGGCTGGACAGACTGGGAGTCTATCCTGTTCACCTATAAAAGGAGCACCTTTTTACACGTGCACGGTATGGTTCCGTACAACGTCGAAGTGCTGCTCGTCTGAAGAGCTTTTCATACTTTCTCGTCTGTAAAGAGGAAGATCGACTGTAAAGGTTTCTCCACCTCAAGGAGAATTTTCATAGTGAAAGTGGTGCTCGCAGTGTGGATCCTTGGATTAGTCACCCATCTGGGTGGATACCAAGTAAAAATATTTTTGTTAGCATTGTTTTGATTTCCTTTGCATATTATTTCCACTACGCTAACAATTCTATAGAGATCCAATCCGAAAAGTGCATTCACCCCCCCCCCCCTCTGCACACCTTACACGATCCTTCAATCATAGCACATCCCATTGTGGTTCTCACCAACAGCTCGCTTGGGCGCGTCCTCACCAATCCTGAGGCCTCGGGTTAGTTGATCAAATGGACAGCAGAGCTGAGTGAGTATGGGTTGAATACCAGCCCCGCACTGCCGTCAAGGCTCAGGCTCTCACTGATTTTATGCTCAAAGCCATCCCGGAGCCCGAAGCTGATGGAATATGAAAGGTCTATGTCGATGGGTCCTCCAACAGCAAACATAGTTGAGTTGGAGTTCTAATTATTTCTCCCATGGGAGATGCATTGCATTTATCCATCCGTCTCCACTTTCGAGCTACCAAAAACGAAGCCGAGTACGAGGCAATTCTAGCAGGTTTACAAGTAGTCAAACAGGTGGGAGCTGCTCAGGTAATCCTACATTCGAACTCTCAGCTCGTCGCCCAACAGATAAAGGGTGAATTTGAAATAAAGAATGAGCATCATCAGAAGTACGTGGCCATCTATAAGCAGCTGAGATCCTCCTTCACGGGGGTCATAGTGCAAAAGATCTCCTGACAGACAATGTCAAGGCAAATGAGCTAGCCAAGTTGGCTAGCTCCATTACCTCGTGGACGCTGGATGAGCCCAGTACTCCAGAAGGAACGGTAGCTCAAATTGAAGAAGAGACCGGGGGCACTACATTGACCGATTAGAAACAACCTTATGTGGAGTTCCTGCGCAGTGGGAGCCTGCCGATTGATGACAAAGGAAGCCGACTATTCCGTCGTTGAGCTTCTAGATTTACGCTAGTCGGAGATCAACCATACAAGAGAGCCTTTGCGCGGCCATTACTCAAGTGTGTCGTGCCAGAGGAAGCTGACTACATCATGCGGGAAGTCCATGAAGGCATTTGCGGGAGCCATATTGGGGGAAGATCACTGGCTAGGAAGATCATCCTGGTAGGATACTTTTGGCCAGCATTGTAGGTCGATGCCTTCAAGTTCGTTGCTGGATGTGAGGCCTGTCAAAAATATCAGCATATCACTCACCACCCGACTGAGTTACTATGAGTCTCCATAGTATCTTGCCCATTTGATCAGTGGGGAATGAACATTGTGGGTCCATTTCCAATTGGGCCCCAACAGAAGAAGTTCTTACTCGATCTGGTGGACTATTTTACCAAATTGGTGGAAGCTGAGCCTCTCGCATACATCACGGAGGTCGTAGTGATGAAGATCCTGTGGAAGGTCATCATCTGCAGGTACGACATCCCTCACAAATTGGTGTCGGATATTGGAAGACAATTTACCGGGCACAAACTCAAGGAGCGGTGTGAAGGACAGGGTATTCGACAAGCCTTCACTTCAATCGCATACCCCTAGGGCAATGGCCAAGCTGAGGTCATCAACCAGGAGATCATCAGGGGGCTCAAGATAAAGCTGGACAACGTCGGAGATAGCTGGGTATATGAGCTCCCCAGCATTCTATGGTTTTACCGCACCACTCCAAGAGAAGGAACAGGTCAGAGTCCCTTTCAGCTCGTATATGGAGCTGATGCAGGGATCCCGGTGGAAGTCGGAGAGGAGTCAACCCGGCGACAAGACTATAACAAGGAGGAGAATGATCAAGAATGGTTGATTGACCTAGACCTTGTGTCAGAGGTGTGAGACGAAGTAGCTACCAGGCTAGTGGCATACAAAGAGTGTATGCAGCAAGCATACAATCACCGAGTAATCGCCCGAGCTTTTCAAGTCGGTGACAAGGTCTGGAAAAGAATCAAGCCTGTAGGCGAGCCCGGAAAACTCGAGCCGCAATGGAGAGGGCCTTACATAGTCGTCAAAAAACTCGCTGGAGGTAGCTACTATCTACAAGACGACAAGGGCAAGAAGCTTGAGAGGTCGTGGCATGCCAATTGCCTCCAACCATATTGTACTCGGAGAGACTTATGAGATATCCCATGTATTGGTATTCATGTTCGTACTGCTTTGAAGTTTCAGTAATCAAAGAAACAAACGAGATGTCTCATCAAGATATGGTGTACCTACCTAAAAACCCTACTACTTCGTGGTGCTGCGGATGCCCGAGGTGAGTAGGTTTGGTCGTGGTGCTGCGGATGCCCGACTAGGAGCTGCAAAAACCTTACTACCTCGTGGTGCTACGGATGCCCGAGGTGAGTATGCCTGGTCGTGGTGCTGCGAATGCTCGACCAGGAGCTGCAAAAACCCTACTACCTCGTGCTGCTGCGGATGCCCGAGGTGAGTAGGCCTGGTCGTGGTGCAGAGGATGCCCGACCAGGAGGTGCAAAAATCCTACTACCTCGTGGTGCTGCGGGTGCCCGAGGTGAGTAGGCCAGGTCGTGGTGCTGCAGATACCTGACCAGGAGTTACAAAAACCCTACTACCTAGTGGTGCGGATGCCCGAGGTGAGTAGGCCTG
Source organism: Boesenbergia rotunda (assembly GCA_024364735.1). Taxonomy (NCBI): domain Eukaryota; kingdom Viridiplantae; phylum Streptophyta; class Magnoliopsida; order Zingiberales; family Zingiberaceae; genus Boesenbergia; species Boesenbergia rotunda. The sequence goes on along the minus strand of JAGFNQ010007357.1, from coordinate 70,106 downwards.
GTCGTGGTGCAGAGGATGCCCGACCAGGAGGTGAAAAAATCCTACTACCTCGTGGTGCTGCGGGTGCCCGAGGTGAGTAGGCCAGGTCGTGGTGCTGCAGATACCTGACCAGGAGTTGCAAAAACCCTACTACCTAGTGGTGCTGCGGGTGCCCGAGGTGAGTAGGCATGATCGTGGTACTGCGGATGCCCGACTAAGAGCTGCAAAAACCCTACTATCTTGTGGTGCTTTAGATGCCAGAGGTGAGTAGGCCTGGTCATGGTGATGCGGATGCCCGATCAGGAGCTGCAAAAATCCTACTACCTCGTGGTGCTGCGAATGCCCGACCAGGAGCTCCAAAAACCCTACTACCTCATGGTGCTGTGGATGCCTGAGGTGAGTAGGCCTGGGCATGGTGTTGCTGATGCTAGACCAGGAGTTGCAAAAACCCAACTACCTCATGGTGCTACGGATGTCCAAGGTGAGTAAACCTGGTCTGGTGGTGCAGATGCCCGTCCAAGAGCTGCAAAAACCCTACTATCTCATGGTGCAGCGGATGCCCGAGGTGAGTAGGCCTGGTCGTGGTGCTACGGATGCCCGATCAAGAGGTGTAAAAACCCTACTACCTCATGGTGCAGCAGATGCCCGAGGTGAGTAGGCCTGGTTGAGGTGCTATGAATGTCGAACAAGGAGCTGCAAAAAACCCTACTACCTCGTGGTGCTGCGGATGCCCGAGATGAATAGGCCTGGTCGTGGTGCTGCGGATGCCCGACTAGGAGCTGCAAAAACTCTACTATCTTGTGGTGCTACGGATGCCCGAGGTGAGTAGGCCAGGTCAGGGGGTTGCAAATGCCTGACCAGGAGCTGCAAAAACCCTACTATCACGTGGTGCTGCAGATGCCCGACCAGGAGCTACAAAAACTGTACTACCTCATCGTGTTGTGGATGCCGAGGTGAGTAGGCCTGGCCGTGGTGCTGCGGATGCCCGACCAGGAGCTGCAAAAACTCTACTACCTCGTGGTGCTGCGGATGCTCGAGGTGTGTAGGCCTGATCGTCGTGTTGTGGATGCCTGACCAAGAGCTGCAAAATCCCTACTACCTTATGTTGCTGTGGATGCCTGAGGTGAGTAGGTCTGGTTGTGGTGCAGCGGATGCCCGACCAGGAGGTACAAAAACCCTACTTCCTCCTGGTGCTGATGATGCCCGAGGTGAGTAGGACAGGTCATGGTGTTGCGGATACCCGACCAGGAGTTGTAAAATCCCTACTACCCCATGGTTCTGCGGTTGCCAGAGGTGAGTAGGCCTGGTCGTGATGCTGCGGATGCCCAACCAGGAGTTGCAAAAACCCTACTATCTCGTGGTACTGCGGATCCCGAGGTGAGTAGGCCTGGTCGTGGTGATGTGGTTGCCCGACCAGGAGCTGCAAAAACCCTATTACCTCATGGTGCTACGGATGCCTGACCAAGAGCTGCAAAATCCCTACTACCTCGTGATGCTGTGGATGCCCGAGGTGAGTAGGCCTGGTCGTGGTGCAGCGGATGCTCGACTAGGAGTTGCAAAACCCCAACTACCTCGTGGTGCTACCGATGCCTGAGGTGAGTAGACCTGGTCTGGTGCTACGGATGCCCGTCCAGGAGCTATAAAAACCCTACTATCTCGTGGTGCAGCGGATGCCCAAGGTAAGTAGGCCTGGTCGTGGTGCTATGGATGCTCGATCAGGATGTGCAAAAAGCCTACTACCTCATGGTGTTGCGGATACCCTAGGTGAGTAGGCCTGGTCGAGGTGCTATGAATGCATGACAAGGAGCTGCAAAATCCCTACTACCTCGTGGCGTTGTGGATACCCGAGGTGAGTAGGCTTGGTTGTGGTGCTGCGGATGCCCCGACCAGGAGCTGCAAAAACCCTACTACCTCGTGGTGTTGCCGATGCCCGAGGTGAGTAGGCCTGGTCATGGTGTTGCGGATGCCCGACCTGGAGATGCAAAAACCCTACTATCTCGTGGTGCTACGAATGCCCGAGGTGAGTAGGCCAGGTCGTTGTGCTGCGGATGCCCGACCAGGAGCTGCTAAAACCCTACTACCTAGTGGTGCTGCAGATGCCCGACCAGGGGCTACAAAAACCCTACTACCTCGTGGTGTTGTGGATGCCCGAGGTGAGTAGGCCTGGTCGTGATGCTTCGGATGCTCGACCAGGAGTTGCAAAACCCTACTACCTCGTGGTGCTGTGGATGCCCGAGGCTAGTAGACGTTGTTTGGTGTTGCGGATCCCCAACCAGGAGCTGCAAAAACCCTACTACCTTGTGGTGCTGTGGATGCCCGAGGTGAGTAGACCTAGTCATGGTGCTGCGGATACCCAACCAGGAGCTGTAAAATCCCTACTACCTCATGGAGCTGCGAATACCAGACCAGGAGCTCTAAAATCCCTACTTCCTCGTGGTGCTGTGGATGTTCGAGGTGAGTAGGCCTGGTCGTGGTGCTGCGGATACCTGATCAGGAGCTGCAAAAACCCTACTACCTCGTGGTGCTGCAGATGCTCGAGGTGAGTGGGTCTGGTCGTGGTGCTGCGGATGCCCGACTAGGAGCTGCAAATACCCTACTATCTCGTGGTGTTGCGGATGCCCGACTATGAGCAGCAAATGTTGGAACTAGCTCAGCTTGTTTCCTAAGCAACCACGAGGTCGAGCATGAGAGACCTCTCAATGTCTATTGATTAAAAATTTAATTTGAATAGAGACCCACCTCCCAAACGACCGTCTCGTCGTCGTATCAATTGACTCAAGTCACAACTTAGCCAAAACCAAAGTTAAGGCCTTGTAACTTTCCGAATCAAAAGACCATGGAAAAGACGACGAAAGGATCGCCGGTTTTTATGTTTATTATCGGGGTCCATGACATAAATTAATTGACATATTAATTAATAAATAATTAACCCATGATAATTAATTAAACACATGCAATCAAGAATAATCAAAACAAAAAATAACTAAGAAAATAAGAGGAGCTAAATAGAGGTATACCTCATCTTTTACCTCGCAGTCTTCTACCGTATGACCCTCCCCTCTTGGGCGTCGTGTGGGCGACGAGCTACTAAGACGCGGAGTCACTGAAGCTTCAAATTAATCACCTTTCTTCTTCCTCTCTCATGTGCCAACAAACCCTAATTCTAGGGTTCACCCGCCGACCACCTCTCCTCCTTGCGCCACCGGCCACCTCAAGCTCCCAAGGTCCGCCGGCCACAAGGCAGCACCCAGAGGAAGGTGATGAAGAAGAAGAACCGGAAGAATATGAAGGAAAGAGATCCTTCTTCTCCCACGAACCCTAAATTGCCGCCGCCGGCAACTCCTCTACACATGCCGTCGCCGGAGCTAGAGGAAGGGAGTTCCTCACCGCCGAGCACCCCTCTTCTCTTTTTCTGTGCGTGCTCAAGCAAGGAAGAAGAAAAGGAGGAGAAGAGAATTATCCCTCCCCTCCTTAGAGTCCTTCTTCAACCTAGCTACCGGCGCCGCGCCGCTGCCCAACGCTTGCCACCGGCCACTTCTACTCCACCTTCCAGCCGACGCCGATCACCAAAGGAAGAGCATAGCCTCTCCTTTTCCTTGTAAACGTTGGCCAAGGACCTGTGGAGGAGATGGGGAAGAGAAGAAGGAGAAAACCACTCCTTCTCCCTTCCGTCGGGGACCTAGGAGAGAGAAAAAGGGAGAGAAGGTTTAGGGTTTTGGTAATTTGTGATTAATTGGATTAATTCTCAATTAATTAGCCTCGGTATCATGACTCCTATGGGGTATTCATAGGGCTAAGGTAGGGACCATGAGAAGGAGTTGGGTCTTGGCCCGTTAATGGATCCAAATCCGATCCATTAATGGAGATTCATTCCACCAAAGGATCCCCATTGAACTTCCTCACCAACCCCTATATTTTCTTATGGGCTCCACCTATTATGAGTCGTCCATCTCCCCGTGTTTAAGATATCGAATGACCGATAATTAATTTAAATTACTGATAATTTTAATTAATTATCTTCTTGATCCATGACTGGTACCACTCAACCTTTTCATCATGTCGGACCATAGTCCACTTGCAAAATTTGACATGACAATCCTTTTGAGCTCATCAAGGGGCCATCATCATCCCGACTCACTAGGACACGGATTCCCTCAATAATCAATGGCACACCATTTATATAAAATTATTACCCAACTTACCGAGCCTATCGATCTAACAGAATACATCCCGCCCATTGGTAAATTAAAGTAATAATAATTAAATACACATGTCCGTTATTATTTTGGGATTTAGAGATCGTACTTCATAATATAAACCGAGTTCTAATCCAATTTATGAAATCAGTACAAAATTGGATATCCTCTCTTTTGGTCCTACTCAATGCACATAAAGCGCACTAATGTAATTCTATGGTTAAGACAAACCACACCTAATTACACTACAACCATCCTGATGGTTTGTCCAACTCCATCTCGGTTGTGAGCCTCTTTCTTATACTTCTGCAAGGAACTTGATAACATGATCTTCTGTGCATCACCACGCACGATATTATCTACAATGCAAAATATTAGACATTTTGTGCATATACTAATATAAATATGCACCGTGTGATTTTGTGATTCTCTTTTAAAATGTAGATGTACTTTAACGAAAAGCAAGACTTTTAATATACATCCTAACAATCTCCCACTTATACTTAAATACTTTGCTGTTTTCAAAATGTCATACATCTAACCACTTGATCCTTCACACGCCTAAAAGCTCTCGCTACCAAGGCCTTAGTGAAAAGATCTCCCTAGGTCATTTTCTGATGCAATCTAGGCAACAACAGCTATTCCTCTCCTGGGTTGTACTTGCGCTCTATATGTTTACTCGCCTTATGGACTCATGATTCCTTCGAGTTTGCATCTGCACCATTTTAACCACAACAAAATGTGATATCTCTGGGCAATCCAGGAATCACATCTAAGTCCATCTTGAGGTTCCCGAACCATGTAGCTCTATTGGATGTCTCAGAGACTGCCATCCATCCAGCTCCCACGGTGGAGTCTATCACGCAGCCGCTGCGCGACACTCTCCCATACAATGGTTCCACCTCCTAAAAGCAAACACAAAACCCCGAGGAATACTTATATTTGCCCCTATCTGATTGGAATTCTGTATCCATATAACCCACAGGAGATTGGTTTGCCCGATAAACCAACATACAATCCTTAGTCCTTCTCAGACACTAATATATGCTTTTACCGTAGTCCAATTTCCTTGACCTGGGTTACTCCAATATCTGTTAACCATGCCCACTGCACAATAGATATTTGGTCTCGTTTTTAGCATACACGAGGCTTCCTATAGCTGATGCTAAAGGAACCGCCGTTACCTATTCTATCTCCTTTGATAATCTAAACATATCACTTTAGATAGAATAGCTCCACATCTGAAAAGTACAAAACTTTTCTTGGAGGTTTCCATGCTAAAACGAGTTAGGACATTGTCTTGAATGAAGCTTGGGATAAGCACATCATCCTTGTCTGGAGATCCCTTAGATCTTTGATCCCCAAGGATGGGTTTTACTGTTCCCAAGTCTTTCATAATTGTTTGGATGACCATACCCTTACGTCTGATAGTATTTCGTTATTGTTGCCAATTAATAAAATATTATCTATGTATAGCACAAGAATACCACTTCGTTTTTGTCACATTACTTATATACACAATCTCATCCGTCCTTTGAACACATCCATATGACTGGATTTATCTCTTCAAAGTGGATAACCTTCGTCATAGGTTCAGGGATTCGGTTCATGTTCACCAAGGACCCAGTCCAAAGACTCCCCAAGAACATGAAACCTATAGGTTGACTAACAACCCTCCCACTATGATAAGGTATACCCTGTGTATCTTCTATGACATGAGGTGCAGTGACTTGTGGTATTCCCTCTTGTACAGCTGGTACTAAGGCCAGAATGTCCCCTTCTTAGTTACTCAATAATAATTCTACACATGGGTATGTGGTTTATAACATAGTCCTTTTTCAATAATCAGACATTCGTACTAACGAATATCCTCTGATCCTTAGGATTATTAAACCACCTTATGTTCCCTTAGGATAGCCTACGAACAGGTATACTAGATTCCAACTTATCAGTATCTCTCTTAAGCACATGTGTTGAGATACCCAAATTTGAACATGTCTTAGACTAGGCTTTCGCTTAGTCTACATTTCTATGGGTTTAGAGACTACTGACCTAGATAGTATTAAGCACATACACTGTTGTATCCAGAGCATATCCTCTTGAACAAATCAAGCTAATCTCAGAGTAGCTTATCATTGTCCTAACCATTACCATAAGAGACCTTTTTCCTTTTCAATGTTTCACCGTTTTGTTGGGGCACACTGGGTGCAGGGAATTGGGATTGATTCTCAATCTCTGATAAGTAAGTCCTACAACTATCCCAAGAAGTACTTGCCACTATGATCTAATCGTAATGTCGTCATACTTTTACTATGATGTTTCTTCGCATCAGTCTTGAATTCTTTGATCTCATCAAAGTATTCAGTCTTGCGGTACATCAAGTAAATGAACTTTGTCCTTTGAATAATTGTTTATAAAATAAACAAAGGCTTCAAGGCTACCTCTATTCTAGATAGACCAAGGACTTATACTTATCAGGTTGAACCAACTCCTACATACCATTGGCACTATGCCCCTAGGCTTAGAAAAGCCTCTTGATCTTCTTACCTTCCTAGTAAGATTCAAAAGATTTTAAGAAAGTCTAGTCTTCCACCACTAATGAACCAAGGGCCTATTGGCTATCAACCTTTGAATCCCACTAAAGGTTAATATGATCAAGCCTTAGAGCCTAAAGATATGTTTGGTTCACCTTGGAAGGAACCTTTCTCTTACTTGGTTAGATGATAAGCTATCTAATTGCATCATGGGAGCTTTTGGTTTTAAATTAATTGCCTATCTATGCACTTTGATAAATAATCCTTCTATTCCACTTTTAACAATAAAAGCAATTGAATATCTTATTCCAAAAACTGAACAAAAGTTCTTTCCAAAATTTTAGGTACATAAAGGCAATCTCTATAAAACCAAAAATTTATCATCCTATCTAAAAGACATAAATGAATAACTCCCATTGCAAAAAGTCATCTCCGTAGCCCATCCCATGTAGATGGTAATCTCCTCCTCAGCTAATCGTCGGGTTTCCTGGAACCCCTGCAAAGAGATGCAAACATGATTAGAGGCATCCGTATCTACACACCAGGTACCGGTAGATATCACCTCTAAACATGTTACAACCACACAAGAGAAAAGTATACTTGAATTATTACTCTGACGGCTGGGACAGTCCGTCTTCCAATGTCCATATTGCTTGCACACAAAGCACTTTCCTTTCTGCTTCTTTATGCAACTGTAAGGTCCCTGTAATCCTACTACTTTCTTTGCCCCAGCATGTTTCTTCTTCTTCTTTCCTTTCGGTTAAGAAGTAGAAGCCTCTTGAGCAATGAAAGTCTGTGAGCTCTAAAGAGAAAACACCTCTGCCGCATCAGTTCTGTCAGAAGTTCTGCCCACGAATATGAACGTTTGTCCATATTATAGCTTAGGCAAAACTTCTTAAAACTCTTTGGTAGAAATTGGAGGATGAGATCGACCTAGGTTTCCCCATCGATTTGTGATCCAAGGATTTCCATCTCTTTCATCCAAGCCATCATTTTGAGAACATGTTCCCTTACGGGCATACCCTCAACCAAGATGGTCGTTGTCAAGTTCTTCATGACCTCTTGCCTAGCGGCTCGATTATGATGCCCGAAGAGTTCGTCGAGTTTGGATGTTTTATCACTAGTAATGGAAGAAGCTTGATTTTGATGATACTCAGTCCTCTCGTCTGCTTCTAACCATTTTCTAAAATATTCAAACTCCTCGTCATCATTAATCTCGCTAGGTTTTTTGGCACAGAACTCGACAAGATCACATTGGTTCCTCGACAGTAGAGACAAAGTCCAAATTTAATTCCCAATCCATATTATCATTAGGGGCATTTATTTGGTTTTCTCTTTCAATTAAAACAAGTGGGTCTAGATCCATTTTAAAATACTTGAGAATCACACAATCACACACTTTAAATTTCGAAAATAAATTGACTCCTCAAAATAATAAATTTTCAAAACCAACCAAAACCTCAAAATACCGAGAATTTCGTATGTCACGATGGTGTGGACGTATACGAATTCTACATTTGTGAGAGGAGGTTTTACCCATTAATTTTACTATCTTGTCAACCTAACTTTATGACAAGTAAAATTAATAGTTGGTCCTCTTCGACCCTACAAATAATAGCAGTGACTCCGATGAAGAGGATACTATTATTTGTATCTAAGTGTTCACCATTACACGATACTAAGAAAATTATTTCCGATTATGTGCCTTCCAATAGGGAAGTACACACGCTCTTCAATAATTTTCTATAATCTTTTCTGATCTAGTGATCCGCAGAACAAGCCCATCTGATGAGGAGGAAGGCACTCAGAGCCGAGGCGCAGACTTGTTCACATCACTTATCAGATTGTAATGGAGGCCTCGGGACCCTTAGGGTCCCTCTCCCACTTAGTTATTTACGTTGAGGATTTTCACATGCACACACACAACAAGCACATAAACCAATATAATAAACAAGGAAAAATCCTAGATTTTTCCAACTATTATGGTCTTGCTCTCCAATGCGCCTCCAGTCATGTCGCCACCTCGTCCACTCCTCCCTATCCCATGTGCAAACCTCCATGAAGGGATCTCCGAGTCGAGATGACTAGCTACTTATTTACATCCATTGATCTTATACTCCATAAAGGACTGTACATGTATTCTAGATCAAAAGTAAATAAAAGCTCGGCTAAAAAGGTGTCATATTTAATTACAAAAAATTAAATACCTAGTTTAGCCTCATCAATCCTGAGGATTCAGTTAATTTACAAAACACACAATCAATCACATACAATTACAATTAATTCCATAACAGTTGGAATCTAGTACCTGCAATAAAGAGTTAGCCTACGCACATCCAAATATTATCCAGCAAAAATAAAGAACGTGATAATGTGCAGAAAAGTAACCAATCCTAAACACACAAAATCGGAAACCTGACTCTGATACAAATTGTTGGAACCGGCTCGGTTTATTTCCTAAGCAACCACGGGGTCGAGCATGAGAGACCTCTCTATGTCTATGGATTAAAAATTTAATTCGAATAGAGATCTGTCTCCCAAATGACCATCTCATCATCGTATCAATTAACTTAAGTCACAACTTAGCCAAAACCAATGTTAAGGCCTTGTAACTTTCCGAATCAAAAGACCGTGGAAAGGACGATGAATGGATCGCCGATTTTTGTGTTTATTATCGGAGTCCATGACATAAATTAATTGACATATTAATTAACAAATAATTAACCCATGACAATTAATTAAACACATGCAATCAAGAATAATCAAAGCAAAAAATAAGCAAGAAAACAAGAGGAGCTAAAGAGAGGTATACCTCGTCTTTTACCTCGCAGTCTTCTACCGTATGATCCACCCCCCTTGTACATTATGTGGGCGATGAGCTACCAAGATGTGGAGTCACTGAAGCTTCAAATTAATCACCTTTCTTCTTCCTCTCTCATGTGCCAACAAACCCTAATTCTAGGGTTCACCCGCCGGCCACCTCTCCTCCTTTCGCCGCCGGCCACCTCAAGATCCCAAGGTCCGCCAGCCACAAGGCAGCTCCGAGAGGAAGGTGATGAAGAAGAAGAACCGGAAGAATATGGTTGAAAGAGATCCTTCTTCTCCCACGAACCCTAAATTGTCGCCGCCGGCAACTCCTCTACACACGCCGGCGCCGGAGCTAGAGGAAGGGAGTTCCTCACCGTCGAGCACCCCTCTTCTCTTTTTCTGTGTGTACTCAAGCAAGGAAGAAGAAACGGAGGAGAAGAGAATGATCCCTCTCCTCCTTAGAGTCCTTCTTCAACCAAGCTACCGGCGCCACCTAATCCTTGCCTCCGGCCACTTCTCCTCCACTTTCCAGCCGCCGCCGATCACCAAAGGAAGAGCATAGCCTCTCCTTTTCCCGATGAACATCAGCCAAGGACCTGTGGAGGAGATGGGGAAGAGAAGAAGGAGAAAACCACTCCTTCTCCCTTACGCGGATGACCTAGGAGACAGAGAGAGGGGGAGAGAAGGTTTAGGGTTTTGGTAATTTGTGATTAATTGGATTAATTCTCAATTAATTAGACATGGTATCATGACTCCTATGGGGTATTCATAGGGCTAAGGTAGGGAACATGAGGAGGAGTTGGGTCTTGGCCAGTTAATGGATCCAAATCCGATCCATTAATGGAGATCCATTCCACTAAAGGATCCCATTGAACTTCCTCACCAACCCCCATATTTTCATATGGGCTCCACCTATTATGAGTCATCCATCTACCCATGTTTATGATATCGAATGCTCGATAATTAATTTAAATTATTGGCAATTTTAATTAATTATCCTCTTGATCCTTGACTAGTACCACTCAACCTTTTCATCACGTCGGACCATAGTCTACTTGCAAGATTTGACATGACAATCCTTTTGAGCTTATCAAGGGGGCATCATCATCCCGACTCACCAGGACACAGATTCCCTCAATAATCAACGACACACCATGTTGATAAAATTATTACCCAACTTACCGAGCCTATCGATCTAACAAAATACATCTCGCCCATTGGTAAATCAAAGTAATAATAATTAAATACACATGCCCGTTATTATTTTAGGATTTAGAGATCGTACTCCATAATATAAACTGAGGTCTAATCTAATTTATGATGTCAGTACAAAATTGGATGACCTCTCTTTTGGTCCTACTCAATGCACATAAAGCGCACTAGTGTAATTCTATGGTTAAGACAAACCACACCTAATTACACTACAACCATCCCGATGGTGTGTCCAACTCCATCTCGGTTGTGAGCCTCTTTCTTATACTTCTGCAAGGAACTTGATAACATGATCTTCTGTGCGTCACCACGCACAATGTTATCTATAATGCAAAGTATTAGACATTTTGTGCATATACTAATATAAATATGCACCGTGTGATTTTGCGATTCTCTTTTAAAATGTAGATGTTCTTTAACCAAAAGCAAGGCTTTTAGTATACATCCTAACAGCAAAAACCCTATTAGCTCGTGGTGCTGTGAATGCCCTAGGTGAGTAGGCCTGATCGTGGTGAAACAGATGCTCAACCAGGAGATGCAATAACCCTACTACCTCGTGGTGTTGCGGATGCCCGAGGTGAGTATACCTGATCTGTTGCTGCGGATGCCCGACCAGGAGCTGCAAAAACCCTACTACCTCGTGGTGCTGCGGATGCTCGAGATGAGTAAGCCTGGTTGTGGTGCCACGAATGCCTGATCAGGAGGTGCAAAAACCCTACTACCTCGTGGTGCTGCGGATGCCCGAGGTGGATGCCCGAGGTGAGTAGGCCTGGTCGACGTACTACGAATGCCCGACAAGGAGCTGCAAAAATCCTACTACCTTGTGGTGCTGCGGATGCCCGACCAGGAGCTGCAAATACCCTACTACCTCGTGGTGTTGTGAATGCCCTTGGTGAGTAAGCCTGGATGTGGTGTTGTGGATGCCTGACCAGCAGCTGCAAAAACCCTATTACCTCATGGTGCCGCGGATGTCCGACCAAGAGCTGCAAAAACCCTACTACCTCGTGGTGCTGCGGATGCCTGAGGTGAATACGCCTAATCGTGGTGCTGCGGATGGCTGACTAGGAGCTGCAAAAACCCTAGTATCTCGTGGTGTTGCAGATGCCCGAGGTGAGTAGGCCTAGTCGTGGTGTTGTGGTTGCCCGACCAGGAGCTGCAAAAACCCTAGTATCTCGTGGTGCTACGGATGCTCGAGGTGAGTAGGTATGATCATTATGCTGCGGATGCCAGATCAGGAGCATCAAAACCCCTACTACCTCGTGGTGTTGCGGATACCCGAAGTGAGTAGGCCTGGTCGTGATGTTGCGGATGCCCAAACAGGAGCTGCAAAAATCCTACTACCTCTTGGTGCTGTGGATGCCCGAGGTGAATAGGCCTCGTCATGGTGCTACGGATGCCCGACCAAGAGTTGAAAACCCCTACTGCCTAGTGGTGTTGCTGATGCCCGAAGTGAGTAGGCCTGGTCGTGTGGCCGATTATATCTGACCAGAGGCTACTAACCTTAACCATGGCCCTGAGGAAGATATGTTAATGTACATAGTAAGTTGGCCTTGGCAAGTCGTTAAGCAGGTCGAGCCCTGTCCTAGCATATGCCAATGAACTACAACGCGCGGAATTCTTATCTCTCCCCCAGTTGTTGATATCGGCCACATATAGGTGGGGAGCCCGCATTAGTCAACGAGATATAGAAGAACACCATCAGACATTGAAAACAAGCATGAAGTTTAATTATTGTCAACGAACCCGCAACACATAGGTAACAAGTTTCCTTTTACTTATGACTGGGATACATTGAAGATCACAGTCAAAGGAAATACCAAAAGCAAGTACCTATGTGCGGTATGATTATTAAAATCAGCCGAGGAGGCTGGGAGCCATGCCACTCCTTTATCCGAGCTCTCCTCCGTTGAAGGGACGCTTCCATAGACTTGTTCTCTCCTTATGGTCGCTGAGCTAGAGGTCACATCCTTGTGGCTATAGCTGCTCGGCCCTTCACTTGATGTAACATAGCACCAGCTCAAAATGCAGAAGCAAGTCATTCGATTCCGAGTATGTCTTCACAAAGTGCCACAGAATAAAAGAAAATGAGGTAAAAAAATATGCATTCTAGAGAGGGATATCCTCAAAGTGCTCAAGACATAATCATGCAAAAGCTTTTTCATTCCAACTAGATGATTACATTGGAAGTACATGAAAAATAGACAAACAAGTAAAAAGCAAAAAAAGGAGGCACATAGTGCAAGTGGGTGAAGAGCTCCTATAGTTTCTTCTCTTCAGGCGGGAGCTCATCCCAAACCTAGCCAACACTCATAAAACTCAAGTCCATGTCTGGCTTCAGTAATTGGGTCTTCTGGATGTAACGCCCGAAAATTCTCGAAACTAATTTTAGAAATATCTTAGAATTTATTCCAAATTTATGGATATTTTTATAGAATTTTTTCGTAAACGAAAGTGGCAAAAAGGATTATAAACATAAAATCGCGTAGGTGGGACTCGAACCCTTCACCTGCGGTATCAGAGAAGAGTGGGCAGACCAACTGGGCTGGTTCGTTTTGTTGATATGGATTAAGTGAAACAATAGATAAGGTGTAATTAGGTCAATTCGCCCCCATAAGTATAAATAGATAATTAAAGAGAGAAATTTTATTTTCTCTCAACCAAACTCTCTTCCTCGCCCAAACCCTCACGCCGCCCCTCTCTCCTCCCTTGGGCGAAGACACACCAAGCCCTAAGGCTTCCTCCGGTGGCCGGCCAAGGCTCTCTTCCGAGAGATCTTCCAATATTCGGAATCCCCACGACGAGAGGAACGCGTGAGCGCGAAGAAATCTCCGAGACTCCGAGTTTCTCCGGAATCTCCGACGCCGTTCTTGGTTGTAAGTCCAAGATATCAAAGTAAGTACTGCTCACCTGCAGTAAGAGGCGGTTTTCCGCAAGTTTTTTCCGTTAGAAAGTTAAGATGCAAATTCTTCCTTTAGTTTGTGATTTTGCATGTAACTCTAGTTTAATCCATGCTTGTATAAGTTTGATTAAGCACCCTATATGAGGTTAGGGGCTAAGAAAAGTTATGAGAAAAGAAAAGAGAAGATAAAGATAAGAAAAGAAAAGGCCAAGGCCTTAATCAATCCCCAAAAGTCAAGACTTAGGGATTTGGGCACACAAGAGGCTCGTTAAAATGCCAAGGCATTCAAGATAAGAAAAAGTAAGTATTTTATTTTCTAAGGCCAGTACCCGGCGTCCAAGGGCGTCGTTAAAGAAATCCAGGTGTCCAATTCCAAGGTCTTGGCCCTGGTAGACCAAGGTCTGCTCTATTAGGATTGGTGGCTCGCTACCCCAACCTTTTAGGGAACGCGCATAAGATGGTACTTACGTCTTAAGTGGATCCAAGTGAGTTATTATTTTCAAGTATATGCTTTAGCAAAGTTTTCTAAAAGTTAAAGGAAGATTTGAAGTTAAAGAATTGCTAAAGTTCAAGTTAAGCCAAGAACAAGTAAGTTGAGACTTATTAATGCTTGAGTATACATGGTTTAGTTTTCTTTTAAGCATAAAAGTATCTCATGTGATTTCACATTGTTTAAAAAAAAAGCATGTTTGCACATTTCCGAGATTTTGTGAGCTAGATAGTACTTACTAAGCTTTTTGCTTATTAGTTGCATTTCCTCATGCTGCAGGTAAAGGTAAAGGCAAGCAATTATGAAGGAAGGCGACAAGGCGGTGCTGAGTGACGTGTGTGTGGTGGCTGACCTTGGAGAGGTCCTTGGGATAAGATGAATGAAGGACTTAAAGTGCATTTATTATAAAGTCTTAGTTTAAGTCAGATCATATAGCATTTATCCAAGTATTTGCGTTTTAGATATTTTGCATATCCTAAAACCATGAGTAAAGATTCCATGTCATTTTATTTAGCATACATATCCTTATGATTGCATTGGATGAGTAAAAGTGTGAGTAGTTTTGAATATTGATACTTGATGGAGCTATTTGATGCATGTGCCAAGATATTGTGAGTTTCCCTTTGAATCAAGTTTTATTGCTATAAATATGCCTAGAAAAGTTGCATTACATTCCAAAATGCTTTAGTAAGGTGTAGAACATGTGTTTTGGTATTATGAATGCATAGGAGTTAAGTTTGGTACAAAACTCTAGTTTAAAGTTCATATAGATTTTCAAAACTTAATTTCTTCCGCAAAAGTTCTAATTTCGAGTTTATGAAGTTGTTTTGATTGGCTAAAATGTTTACGAAACTAGTATAGAGTATAGAAATGGTGTTGTGTCTTTGTATGGCTTGAAACTATAAGCTTGGTGGACCATTGAGACAAGGTTTCGAATCTGAATTTCAGATTTTCAGGCATGCCAGTCGACTGGTTCAGTATCAGTCGACTGCCCTATCGAACGGCAGCTTCTGTTCGATGCATCAGTCGACTGCCAAGAGGCCAGTCGACTGGTGCCGCGCCCAGAAACTTTCTGTGGCCGATACCAGTCGACTGGTTAGATGGCAGTCGACTGGTACCATTGCAGTGAAGTTCTAGAGAAAGGAAGTATGCCATTGTATCATGCATGACTTTTAGAGTTAGAATATCATCCCTAGATGAATTTAAAAGAAAAAAAAAGAAGTTCCGCATTCTTAGTCGTGCATTAGAGTCAAGGAGTAGACAAAGTAACGGTCCGTCTAAGGTAGAGAAGGCGGGTCGCTACAGGTGGTATCAGAGCAGTTCCCATTCTCCAGCATCACACACACATCAGCATCAACCTTGCCGTCTTCAAGTAAGAAAGCTTTAAGTCTCAGTTTTTCTATTGCCCCTTCACTTAATTGCAGTATAGAGAAATGCTTAAGTACTTACTCATATGTGCATAGAACAAGGAAGCATGTTTAATACCTTAGTGTCACGGAATCATATTTAATCCCTAGAATGGATGTTAGAGAAATGCTTAACTACTTACTTGATTTGCCCAAAAGTAAGTTTTGGGATTATGACACGCAAGGTGCTTGATAAAAGTTTTGAGTAAGACCAAGGTCTTACTAAGCCCTAGAACGAGTTCTAGGACTAAGAAATGAGATAAGAATCAAGACCAAGGTCTTGTTATATCCTAAAGCAAGTTTGGGAACATTACCATTAAGTGTTAAGTTATACATTTGAGGACGTCCTAGAAAGGCCCAAAACGAGGAGCAAGCTCCTAGAGGGCAAGAGGCAACAGAGTCAGTACCCCCACCAAATCGCTTAGACGTGGTGGCTCAGTTACAGAGACAGTTAGCAGAACAACAACAAGTTATTGCCACTAGGATGGCTAACCAGCAGGTCGTTATTATTACCTCGCCGGTGGCGAATGTAGTGGCACCAGTTGTGATCGAAGACCCATCGATTACATCGGTAGTCCGGCAAGGGGGGATAAGGCAAGAAGCGTACCTCATTCAGTAGAAGAAACTGAAGCCAGGGAACTTCCCAGGCACAAGCAAACCATGGGATGCTTAAGCATGGTTCAAAACGTTGGAAAGAATAGTAGGGCTACTGGACTGGCATGAGGTAGAGAAGATAAAGTGTGCATCTTTCTGCCTTACGGGAGATGCTAGAATATAGTGGAAGAGAGTCAAGGCCAAGAGAAATGTCAGCCAGATGACATGGGCCGACTTCGAGACTGAGTTCTTCGAAGAATACTTTCACATGCAAGTAACCAACAAGCATTATGATGAATTCACGGAGTTCAGACAAGGAGAACTATCCGTGGATGAAGCAGTGAAGATGTTTAAGAGGTTAGCTCATCTGTGCCCAGAGCTAGTTAGCACAGAAAAGGAGATAGTTAGGCTAATGCTCAAGATGTTAAGGCCTGAGATAGCGTTAAAGGGGGATAGCGATGTTAAGAGGCTGCAAACCTCCGAAGAACTAATAAGTAGTGCTTTGATCACTGAGCACTACTTAAACAGAATAAAGGCCACCAGAAAGGTTGAACGATGAAGTTCTTAACAACCTTACCGTCAGGGGAAGTAATGGCCTCTACTGAGAGGCTAAGGGCAGTATCAATCTAGATTTCCAACCGAGAGCTCTACAGTGACTTGGTAGTCCTTAAGATGAAGGATTACGATGTCATTTTAGGAATGGACTTCTTGAGCAAGTATAATGCTTCTATAGACTGCCGCAAGAGAAAAGTCAAGTTCACACCAGAAGCAGAACCTTCATTTGAGTTTATTGGAGACCCAAGGAGAAAGATAAATAGGTTTCTATCTACCTTACAAGCTCAGAGAATGTTAGAGAAGGGGTGCTCTGGTTTTCTAGCTTATATAGTGGATGCAAGTCAAGGAGAAGGATTGAAGAGAGAAGAAGTGAGGGTAGTCTGTGACTATCCTGAGGTGTTTCCTGAAGAGTTACCAGGACTCCTTCCCAATCGGGAAATTGAGTTTGAAATTGAGTTGGCCCCAGGAACCAACCCAATTTCGAAGGCACCTTATCGCATGGCACCAGCAGAACTGAAAGAATTACAAGAACAATTGCAAGAGCTGCTTGACAAGGGTTTCATCCGCCCTAGTCATTCACCTTGGGGAGCTCCTGTACTGTTTGTCAAGAAGGAAGATGGATCTATGCGAATGTGCATAGATTATCGAGATTGGAATAAGGTAACCATCAAGAACAGATATCCTTTGCCAAGGATAGATGATTTATTTGATCAGCTGAAGGGAGCCACAGTGTTCTCCAAGATAGATCTGCGATCAGGTTACCATCAGCTCAGAGTGAAGGAGAGTGATGTGCCAAGGACTGCTTTCAGTACAAGATATGGGCACTATGAGTTTGTGGTCATGCCCTTTGGAGTGACAAATGCCCCTGCGACGTTTATGGATCTAATGAATAGAGTGTTCAAGGATTTTCTGGACAAGTTCGTTATTGTCTTCATTGATGATATCCTAGTGTATTCAAAGACTCAGAAAGAACATGAAGAACACCTGAAGAAAGTGTTGCAAACCTTACACCAAAAGGAGTTGTACGCCAAATTCTCAAAGTGTGAGTTTTGGCTAGATCAGGTGACCTTCCTAGGTCACATTGTATCCAAAGAAGGCATTCAAGTTGATCCAGCCAAGATAGAAGCAGTCAGCAACTGGTGTAGACCCAAGAATGCCAGTGAAATCAGAAGCTTCTTAGGCCTGGCAGGATATTACAGAAAATTTGTGGAGGACTTTTCCAGAATAGCCTCTCCACTCACAGCCCTGACCAGAAAGAATCAGAAGTTTGAGTGGTCAGATAATGCGAGCACAGCTTCCTAGAACTGAAGAAAAGATTGACTAGTGCTCCCATCCTGACTGTTCCAGAGAGTGACAAGGCCTTTGACATCTACAGTGATGCATCCAAGATGGGCCTTGGAGCTGTCCTCATGCAAGACGGTAAAGTAATAGCATATGCCTCCAGACAGCTCAAGGACTATGAGAAAAATTATCCTACCCACGACCTTGAGCTAGCAGCTGTGGTTTTTGCACTGAAGCTCTGGAGACACTACCTGTATGGAGTGCAGTGCAGAATCTTCACAGACCATCAAAGTTTGAAGTACTTCTTCACTCAAAAGGATCTGAATATGAGGCAGCGCAGGTGGCTAGAGTTGGTCAAAGATTATGACTGTGAAATCCTCTACCACCCAGGTAAAGCTAATAAAGTGGCAGATGCACTGAGCAGAAAATCCTGTGCAGCACTGATGTCCCTATCATCACCGTCTCTACCACTTCAGAAAGAAATAAAGGATTTTGGAGTCGAGGTAATAGTTGGGCAATTTTCTGCATTGACCCTAGAGTCAACCCTGCTTATAGATATACAAGAAAAGCAAGATCAAGACCCAGAGATCCAGAAGATCAAGCAGGAGATCCAAGAGGCAGAAAATTCAGAGTTTCGAGTATCAGATAGTGTCATCCTCTACCTTGGAGACCGCCTTTGCGTCCCCAATGATGAGGAACTAAGAAAGAATATTTTAGAAGAAGGCCACAGTACCCCGTACTCTATGCATCCTGGTTCTACCAAGATGTACCAAGATTTGAAGAAAAGATTCTGGTGGTCTGGACTCAAGCGAGATGTGGCCAGATATATCAGTACCTGCTTGACCTGCCAGAGAGTCAAAGCAGAGCACCAGAGACCAGGAGGAGTTCTACAGCCACTTCCCATTCCAGAGTGGAAGTGGGAAGAGATATCCATGGATTTTATCACAGGTCTCCCAAGGACCACCCATGGACACGATGCAATATGGGTGATAGTGGATAGATTGACCAAGTCTGCCCACTTCCTAGCCATCAAGTTATCGCATTCGGTAGAGCAGTTAGCACAGCTGTACGTGAAAGAAGTAATCAGGCTTCACGGAGTTCCGAAGTCGATCGTTTCTGACAGAGATGGGCGGTTCATCTCCCATTTTTGGAGGTGTGTTCAGGACGCCCTAGGCACCAGACTTCAGTTCAGCACAGCTTTCCATCCCCAGACAGATGGACAAACAGAGAGAGTAAATCAGATTTTAGAAGACATGCTCAGGGCTTGTGCGTTGGACTTTAAAGGCAGTTGGTGCAAATTTCTGTGCTTAGCTGAGTTTGCCTACAACAATAGCTATCAGGCCACCATCAGGATGGCACCTTATGAAGCATTATATGGCAGGAAATGCAGATCACCCATATGTTGGCAAGAACCTGGTGAGAAGAAAGAGATGGAGTCAGGACTAGGCAGCCAGACTGAGCTTATTGATGAGGCCACTCAGGCTATCCAGACGATCCGCCAGAGGATTGAGACTGCCCAGAGTAGACCGAAAAGTTATGCTGACACACGCCGTAGGCCACTGGAATTCCAAGTTGGAGATTCAGTATTCCTCAAGGTCGCTCCTATGAAGGGAGTGATGAGATTTGGAAAAAAGGGCAAGCTGAGCCCTCGCTACATAGGACCCTACAAGATTATAAAGAGAGTTGGGAAGGTAGCCTATGAGCTGGACTTGCCAGAGGATATGTCAGCTATCCACAGTACCTTTCATGTCTCTATGCTAAAGAAGTGTATTCATGACCCTAGCCAAGTGATTCAGCCTCAGTCAGTACAGATCCAAAAGATCTTAGCTATGAGAGCAGACCGACACAGATAGTGGACAAAACAGTTAAAAGATTAAGAAACAAAGAAGTGCCACTAGTGAAGGTCATCTGGTAGAATCAACAGCATGAGGAGGCTTCTTGGGAACGTGAGGACAGCATGAGAGAAAGATATCCAGAATTATTCTAAGTTTGAGGACGAACTTTTCATAAGGTATGGGGGATTGTAACGCCCGAAAATTCTCGAAACTAATTTTAGAAATATCTTAGAATTTATTCCAAATTTATGGATATTTTTATAGAATTTTTTCGTAAACGAAAGTGGCAAAAAGGGTTATAAACAGAAAATCGCGTAGGTGGGACTCGAACCTTCACCTGCACTATGAGAGAAGAGTGGGCGGAGCAGCTGGGCTGGTTCGTTTTGTTGATATGGATTAAGCGAAACAATAGATAAGGTGTAATTAGGTCAATTCGCCCCCATAAGTATAAATAGATAATTAAAGAGAGAAATTTTATTTTCTCTCAACCAAACTCTCTTCCTCGCCCAAACCCTCACGCCGCCCCNATAAAGTCTTAGGCGCCCGATAGGTCACGAGCGCCCGGGTTAGCTGGGTAGAGTTGACAGCTTTTGCTGTCTTGGTCGAAGAGAAAGTTGAGGGCGCCCGAAGGGTCACGGACGCCCGAGCTGACCATGGTTTGACTATTGACCTATTTGACTGTTTGACCAGGTTTGACTATTTTGACCTGGTTTGACTCTATTGACCAACCAACAATCAAGTCAATTCAGCTCTAAATTCAATGTTTTATTTGACAAAAGTACAGAAACCAGATTTTGAGTTAAGTTAAGTCCTAACCATCTCACCCGGTATATAGTTATCAATCACGTTAACCTTATGGGTGTTGTGAGACAGGTTTTAATAGAAGGAAAGATTTTATTTTGAAAAACCATGATTAATTTTAAAAAGTTAAATTAATTTTGAAAAACCAATTAATTATGCTTTAATTTATTTTTGAAAAAAAATGGTTGAATCTAAGATTAATTAAAATCTGTGTTAGATTCAAATCTGACAATAGTAAAATGAATTTGATTTTCAATAATCGGCTTCCAGGTCTCGGCGAGGCACTAGGCCTTCTTTGGCCGTAGCCTTATTAGATCATCAACCCTTTCCTTGACAAAGCCTTTTATTGAAAATCCATCTTCAAGTTACTCCTTGAAAGATTTTGGTCTAACTAGTTTGGGTCTTGGATCGGTAGCTTCGGCTAGTTTCGCCAAAAATGGCTTCTCTAACATACTATCATCTCACCTCCACCTAATACTATGGTATTCAGATTTCATTTAATCATTTTAGTCCTTAAACTAACCAGTCCTAGGTCTAAGCATGATAATTTGCAGAAAATAAATAAACAAGCAAGCATGCAATTTTAAAATAAGAAAAGAATTTATCTAACTATAAAAATTGTTTTAAGTTGGCTCCCCCTGGACTAAAGCCACGGTAATGATTAGGCAAGATATGAATCTTGTCCTTGGGGATCCAATACTAGTTTGGTCTAGCTTGGTTGTTCAGGCAAAGTTTGGGTACCCATGCCTGAACTTTGGGCCTAGATTGGTTCAATACAGCATAGTATGACCTTTGTCTAGACTTGGTTCGATACCCTAACCTGGATCGATTTAGAACAAACTTCTATTTTCCAAGGATCATGTCAAGACCCTTGGAACCCGAAGTGAATCGTTCTAAAGCTGCTCTAAGGTCCTTGACGTGAGTTTTCAAGAAGGAGTTCTCTTTCTCAAGCTTTTCAACTTGAGTAGAGGTTCCTTCTTGAACCTTCTCGGTCAAAGATCTAGAGTCAACTCCCTCTTTCAAGAGTTTTACTTCCTGTCGGAGGGACTCAACTCGGATTTTGGCTTTCGCCAAGTTACTAGATAGGTAAGCTATTAACTCTGCTAATTCGACTTTAGAATAACCACTTACAGTTATTATGCCATCCTCCGAAATTGTGAGCTTTCCTTCATCCGGCTCAAATTCGGATCCGGTGTCGATGTCTTCCGAAGCAGTCAAGGCGAGCAGGTTCGATTGTGGGGCCTCTTCTTCTTCTTCGGAGGAAGACTCGTCTCACGTGGCTTTAAGGGTCTTCTTCCTTCTTGTCTTCTTGGCTTCTTTTAGATTAGGGCTCTCCGATTTGTAGTGTCCCTTCTTATTGCATTCGTAGCAGGTCACATTTGATTTGGTCTTGGACGTTGAGGGTTCAGCTGGATCTTCCTTCTTTCGGTTGGCTTTTCTTTTGTTGGTCTGATGCTTCAGTTCCTTGTAGTAGTCCCAGGCTAGCCAAACCAGCTTGGGTCGATACCCTTCGCTGTCTTCTGAGTCTGAGTCTGAGTCAGACTCGGGTGCAGGTTGAAGCTTTTTCTTGGCCACCTTTCCTGTTTTTCCTGCAAGAAAAGCAATACCTTTCTTGGCTAAGGTGCAATTAGTTTGCTCATGTAATTCTAGTTCAGAAAATAATTCATCTAATTTAATTTTGGAAAGGTCCCTAGAAACTTTGTAAGCATCTACCATAGATGCCCACAAAGTATTTCTCAGGAAGGGGTTTAGGGTATACCTGATAAGGTCACGGTTTTCTACCTTGTGACCGATTGTGTGCAGGCCGTTCATCAGCTCCTGGATCCTGGCGTGGAGCTGGGCTGCTGACTCGCCTTCGTTCATTTTGATAGTGTACAATTTGTTCAGTAGTAGGTCCATCTTGCTGATTCTAGTGTCGGAGGTACCTTCGTGCAACTCGATCAACTTACTCCAAAGTTCCTTCGCACTATTGAAGGGTCCCACCCAGTTCAGTTCTTCCTTGGTTAATCCGCATTGGAGTGTCTGGGTTGCCTTTGCATCAGCCTCTATCTTCTTCTTCAGCGAGACGCCCCATTCTGAGTAATGTTGTACCACTCCTTCCACATTCTTGGGGATTTCCAAACCAGATTGGATTATGATCCACATATCCACCTGAGTTTTCAGGTGGACTTCCATCCGACTCTTCCAGTAGGAGAAGTCTTCTCCACTGAAGAGTGGTTGTCTGGCTGTGCTGAAACCTTGCATGACCATTTGTAATTTCTGAAATAACCAAAAAAAAGAAATTCTGTCCCAAGACTTGGTCTTGGATTAGTAGTGCGGGAAAAATAATTAGTAAAAAAATGCGATCGAGTGGTGTTGCACCAACCTCGATTACCGGAAAAAATTCGAAAAAAAAACATCGTAAAATCCAAAAAACTATCAAATTGGTGGTTGCACCAAATTTGAGCCACCCGCTCTGATACCACTTGTTGGATCGAGAAAAATGATAAAGGGGGGGGGTGAATATCGTTAAAACTTTTTCAGATTGAGAAAAGAGTAAATGCAGCGGAAACAAATCAATCACACTGGAACACAAGTTTTTACTTGGTTCGGAGTCGCGGTCGGCTCCTACTCCAAGGCCCATGGTCCTTGACTGTTTACTTTGGGCAATTCTATAATCGCGCAGAAGGTTTACAAGTTTAAGTACATGAATATCTCAGTAAATGAAAATAGCTACACTTTTCGTTACCGACGCCCGATGTGGATCATATTTCGGAGCAGAGGGTCGTCGTCGGCGCTGGAATCTCGAAGTCGGAGTTTGCCGGGGCGTAGCGCTTGAACGAAAAGCTTTGGAGCATTAGAAAGCAGTTGTGTTGAAGCCATGGGGTCGAGCACCCTTTTTATAGTGCTCCTGGGGGCGCCTGATACGTCAAGGGCGCCTGACACATGCCTTCAGCTGCGAGAACCTTCATCCGTAGCTCGGTCAGCGCTTATCCCCTCTGATTAGGCCCCTGGTCTGACTGGGGCGCCCGGGACCTCCTGGGCGCCTAGCTTGAACTCGTCCAATGGCTTCTAGGCAGATTTGCTTTGATGGTTTGTTTGGCTTTGACATTGGGCGCCCGGGACCTCCGGGGCCCCTAGCCTAGTGTGGTTTCGAAGCGTTCTTGCTTTCTTGCTGTTTTGGCTTTGACCTTGGGCGCCCGGGACCTCCCGGGCGCCTAGCCCAGTTGCTTGCCCCCTTCCTTTGGGGCGTTCTGAACTGCAGCAACACATTCCTTCGGTCCCTGCAACCAAGGTTAGTTCCAAAACATACAAAGCAAGAATATTAGTCAATATTTACAGCCGTAGTTGTCTTGGTTCTGACCTCGGGTCTCCCAAATGGAACCCTAGGTCGAACCGACGCCTACTGTTCCCTCGACGGGGAACGCGTCCTCACCTACTCCTCTTAGGAGAGTTTATCTTTTGCCAACCGGCTCCTCCGGTTGGACTTTTGCCCAATCTCTCTGACCAGGTCTTCGTGCCCAACTTCCGGTTAGGTCTTCGGTGTCCAGCCCCTTGCCAGGACTTCGTGCCCAGTCCTCGACCAGGACTTCTTTGCCCGACTTCCGGTCAGGTCTTCTTGCCCAATCCTTGACCAGGACATCTTGCGTAGTGTACCTAGGGCTTCTTCCTGCCCACTCAATGAACATGTTAGACAATAATAGCATCTTAACTTTTGAACCCTTTGCCATTATCAAAACCCAGGTTTGACTTAGGTGCTGCTTGCACCAATAGAGACTTGTGAGATACAATATATACTCGCTTATGTATTTCTACTACCTTGCAGCTTCAAGCATGAAATAAACAAAGATGTCTTACTATGAAGATCCAACGCCCTCGCTTAAAAACCCTACTACCTCGTGGTGCTGCGGATGCACAAGGTGAATAGGCTTGGTCATGCTTGACCAAGAGCTGAAAAAACCCTACTATCTCATGGTGCTGCGGATGCCCGAGGTGAGTAGGCTTGGTTGTGGTGCTGCGGATGCCCGATCAAGAGATGAGAAAACCCTACTACCTTGGGTGTTACGGATGCCTGAAGTGAGTAGGCTTGGTCGTGGTGCTGCGGATGCCTGACCATAAGCTGAGAAACCCTACTACCTCATGGTGCTGCGAATCCCCGAGGTGAGTGGGCTTGGCCATAGTGCTGCGGATGCCTGACCAAGAGCTTAAAATACCCTACTACGTCGTGGTGTTGCGGATGCCCGAGGTGAGTCGACTTGGTCGTGGTGCTGTGGATGCCTTGCCAAGAGCTGAAAAAACCCTATTACCTCGATGTGCTACGGATGCCCGAGGTGAGTGGGCTTGGTCATGGTGCTGCGGATGCCGAATCAAGAGCTGAAAAAACCCTACTACCTGGTGGTGGCGCGGATGCTCGAGGTGAGTAGGCTTGGTCGTGGTGCTGCAGATGCTCGAGGTGAGTGGGCTTGGCCGTGGCGCTGCGGATGCCCGGCCAAGAGCTGAAGAAACCCTACTACCTCATGGTGGTGCGGATACCCGAGGTGAGTAGGCTTGGTCGTGGTGCTGCGGATACCCGACCAAGAGCTAAAAACTCTACTACCTCATGGCGTTGTGAATGCCCGAGGTGAGTAGACCTGGTCGTGGTGCTGCGGATGCCCGACCAGGAGTTGTAAAAACCCTACTACATCATGGTGCTGCGGATGCCCGAGGTGAGTAGGCTTGGTCGTGGTGCCGCGGATGCCCGACCAAGAGCTAAAAAAATCCTACTATCTCGTGGTGCTACGGATGCCCGACGTGAGTAGGTTTGGTCGTAGTGCTGCGGATGCCCAACCAAGAGTTGAAAAACCCCTACTACCTCGCGGTGTTGTGGATGCTCGAGGTGAGTAAGTCTGGTCCTGGTGCTACGAATGCCCGACTAGAAGCTGCAAAAACCCTACTACCTCACGGTGCTGCGGATGCCCGAGGTGAGTAGGCCTGGTCGTGGTGCTGCGGATGCCCGACCAGGAGCTGCAAAAACCCTACTACCTCGTGGTGCTACGAATGCCTGAGGTGAGTAGGTCTGGTCGTGGTGCTGTAGATGCCCAACCAGGAGCTGCAAAAACCCTACTACATCATGGTGCTGCGGATGCCCGAGGTGAGTAGGATTGGTTGTGGTGCTTCGGATGCCCGACCAAGAGCGGCAAAAACCCTACTACCTCGTGGTGTTGCGGATGCCCGAGGTGAGTTGGTCTGGTTGTGGTACTGCAGATGCCCGATCAGGAGCTGCAAAAACCCTACTACCTCGTGGTGGCGGATGCCCGAGGTGAGTAGGTCTGGTCGTAGTGCTGCAGATGCCTAATCAGGAGCTGTAAAAATCCTACTACCTTATGGTGCTGCAGATTCCCGAGGTGAGTAGGCATGGTCGTGGTGCCGCGGATGCCCTACTAGGAGCCACAAAAACCCTACTACCTTGGGGTGCTACGGATGCTAGAGGTGAGTAGGCCTGGTCGTGGTATTGTAGAGGCCCGACCAGGAGTAGTATAAACTCCTATCTTCTTGTGGTACTACGAATGCCCAAGATGAGTAAAGTTTAGTTGGTTTGCCAAAGATGCCTAACCAGGAGGAGTGTTAGATGCTCGACAGCTAAACTAAAGCACGGTAATGAGGAAATGCTACCGGGAATATCTTTGGACTTACTTCGTGTAAAGTTGCGGGCAACACTAGAAATGTGTCGGCCCTGTCTAAGTACTGAATAGGCTGAGCCCTGTCCTTGCCAGTATAGACGACTAAGCTGGACATTATGTACTCATCTCTCCCCCGATGTAGGGTCTTGCGGATATGAAGAGGCATCATAGGGATGGGAGAATTGAAGAAAATTTCGTAGTGAACGGACCGTGAGACAAAGAAAATAGACACATTCCGTTTCTTTGCTGAAGTTACGCTTCGAATACATACAAACGGAGAGTACAAACATTAGATTTGACGATGAAGACATTTCATTCAATTCAGAATTCGGAGTACATCTCCTAAAATGCAGAAGGCAACTGCAAACGTGAAATAGAAAGTCAAAATTGCATCCATCAACTCAGATTACATGAGATAAGAGTGCAAAGTGTATTTCATTCAAGGGGGGTGATTACATTTGAAGTACATTGGGAAGCAAAGATAAAGTGTATAATACAAAAGATGAAGATAAGCAGGAGGGATTATAACTCCTCCTCAGGCGGTAGCTCGTCCCAGGCTTTGCTGACATTGGGAGAACCGAGGTCAGCGTCCGTCCTCAACACTCCCACCCGCTGGAGTTGCTAGACTACTCCGTGGATAGCTGGGCCCGAGTAGCAGCTGCCCTTAGCCATATTATGGACCTTTTGGATGATACAAGAATTCATCCAGAGCCATAGAAACCCGCAAAGAATATTGCCAAGTGATGAGGAGGAGTTTGCTATGCTCTCTGGTAAAATAGATGATATCGTTTCAGAAGGGAGAATTGTTAAGGTTAGAGTGTGCTGAAGTGCCGTACGCTTCGCCGGCGACTCTGAGAGCACCTGGCTTAATGTTCGAAGAAGCAGCTTCGTACCACTCTGGGCGGTAAACCCCCTCCCTCTCTAGTTTCTTCTCCTTGCTTTGGCCTCATTCCCCTTCTTGCCCATGAATCCTAACGAGAGGAGGGGAAGAAGATGGAAGCGGAGCAGCGTTTTCGCCTTCTCTATCTATAGGGAAGAGGCCACCGTCATGAGCAATAGGAGCGCGACACGTGTGCAATGATGGAAGCCCACCCCGAGGCGTCACCCTTTTTTCAGTGTCGTCATTTGGTATGGCTAGCGATGCCTTGGGACTCATAGAACCTTTTTGGAATAATCCGAAGGACCGCATTGGGGCGAGTGACGAATGTACTGATTTCTCAGAGCCAGTAATCCGCCAATAGAGAGGAACTGACAATGCGGGTCCCATAAACGCATAGCTTCCGACCATGCGGTCAGACTCCGTAGACCACCTCGGGAGACAAACGCTCGAGATCAGGTCAAGCCTTAGACTCCTGAGACCACCTCGGGAGACAAACGCTCGAGATCAGGTCAGGCCTTAGACTCTTGAGAACACCTCGGGGCACAGACGCCCGAGGTCAAGTCGTACCTGTTAGTGATATGAGAGAAGTGTCCTAAGGCAATCGCCTTATGATTGTAAACATTTATTTTAATAAATGATAATTCACTATTTGAGTATACATGTTTGTGTATTTGATTGGGATCTTAAACTCATCTACTGAATGTCCGCAATACAACTCACAGCATAAGAGAATTTGTGATGGGATCACAACTTGTGATTATCTCTATATGTGCAAATGTGAAGTATTGAAAATATCCCTAGTCGATGAATTGATAAAAACGGACACTATCAATTCTGTTGAGACTAGCATGGGTTATTCTCTAATCAGCTGATTCTCACTGGCTGGTGACATTGGGATGTCCGGAGATAAACATGGATGCTAGTTAAGGGAATTAGTTCATTGGAGTGACTAGCTGTAAAACTTCATATGGTTATCTATATAGATATGTCAATGAAGTTCTTACTGCAGCTTAAGTGCGATGTTCCTTTGACTTGCGGTGTTCAAGTCATCTTGGTCATGGAGACTTATACTTTAACATCTTAAGCAAGCATCTCCAAGGAGGTGTGGACCCAGGATGATTGGGTATGAGCCGAAGTGCCCGAAGATGTTTGAACAGCCTACAAAGGATTCACCACTCCTTGCGAGGAGATGTATACCCAGGCCTATCGTCGGATTGTTACTCAAAACCTCTGGCCAGAGTATATCATGTTAAGAGTGCGAGTCTCTTAAATACATGAGAGTAATTAGAAATCCAAAGGACGAGAAAGACATTACTTGGGCTAGGTGGGACGTAGTCAGCCTAGTGGGGACTGACACAAATAGACCGTGTCCTGAACCAAGTGGGTATAAGATGGTGAAGGGAATGGGGCACGACTCATTAGAGCTGCTGAAGGGTTTCAGAATAATTTCTTCTGAGGTCAAACCATTGATCTTTCGATTAATTGGGGATCATGATGTACTACTAGGTGCCACTCATGATCGTTCTATAATTAGTTGATTATAGACGGCCAACATAAATCGAAAGCCTATTTAGTCACACGCACTACGAGTAATTCGAGGGATTTAAAACGAGTTGAAAATTGGATTTTCCGATCAAGAAAAATAAGTCGAATCTGAGTTAATCAAAGGCGCAATGGAAGCTAAAAATGGCTAAGTCTTTTGAAGGCTTATTGGGCGAATTAAATGAGTTTAATTCGCGACCGGTTCGGGTTGGTTTGGCCGGCCAAAGAGGGTGCTAACCCTCCTTGTGGTGGCCGGCCATTAAAGGGAGATTAAACCAATTTAATTGGTTTAATTAATAAAATAAATCTAGCGCTATTTATTTTATAAATTATGGATGAATAAATTTGTAAAAAGAAATTTATATAAATAAATTTGTAGAAATTTATTCTTTTTATGGAAGTTAAAATAATCCATGAAATGATTTATTTTAATTTTATAAAATCAATTAAGAATTGATTTTTCCATAATAAGAAAGTTTATAAATTTCTTATAAAAATTTATTCCATAATTTAAAGAGAAGAAGAATTAGTTTTATTATAAATTAGTTTATAATAAAGACTCGATTTAAACGGAATAATTAATAAGAAAATTTATAAGATAAATTTCTTATAACTAATTCCATTAAATCCGTTAATTCGGTTTAGAGGGAGACTTAGCAAAGGAGTTGCTACTATATAAAGGAACCAAAGGCTAGCCCTTATTCCTAATTGAGTAATTGTAATTATTCTCTCCCTCTCTCTCTTAATCTCTCCTCTCCTCCTTCTCCCTCTCTTCCCTAGGGCCGGCACCCACCATTCTTGGAGTCCTAGGGCCGGCGCCCACTTGGTGGCTTAGGGCCGGCGCAAACTCTATCCAAGGTAGTGGTTGCTTGCCGTGAGCATTGAAGAAGAAGGAGAACCCGAACACGAAGAAGAAGAAGCGGATAGCGACTCCTCTCTTCTCGGAATTCGATTCCGTTATTTCATTGGTTAGTTTCCTAATTTTTCTCTTGTTCTTCTAGTTGTGCCTTCCGAGAATCTAGTAGTTCTCGTCGGCACAAAACTCGTGACTTTGCGAAGTCATCCCGAAGAGAACTCGGCGTGGACGCGAATAGAGGCGGAGCTTCCAAGGGACGCTACGGTTGGATCTCGTCCCTTTCTTCGAGTTACGAAAGGTATAAAGTAAATTAGTTTACTTTTCCGCAAAGTTTTATTTTATGATTATGTCAACACACTATAAGGTTGCATGCTAGATACGAAGTTAAAATAATTTAGGAAATTATTTTATGCAAACTCTTCCGCTGCACGTAAAAATTTTAAATTTTACGAACTCGTATCCTTGTCAACATGCAGCCGGTCCCAAAAGTGGTATCAGAGCCGGTTAGTGTTCGACATTATCATATAATTGTTTTGTGGAACACTTTGTCATGATCTCAATTTCGGAAAAATTTTTCAATTATGGAAACTTTCAAATTATAATAGATTTTAGATTTAGAAATTTCAAAGTTTGGAAATCTTCATGAAATTTCGCAAACGTTTGGAATTTTCTAGTTTCTAAAATTTTATGATAATTGTGAATACTTCCCATCTTTGGAAACTTTCTAAATTTTGGAAATTTTTCTATTTTAGAAATTTTTCAATTTTTGGAAATATGTAAGTTTTCTTTTTACCAGAAACTTACAATTATTCTGAAAAATTATTTTTGAAATCTCGCAATTTTGGGCACTTTCTTTTGAGAAAGTCTAGACAAATTCATGGACAGTTAATTGACAATTAAATTTGAATTGGTTTATAAATTGACAACAAAATTCTTTATTTTGGATTGAGCCTCGGGGAGCCGTCCAATTTAAAGTTAGTTGTTGTAATTTAATTTCCCAATTTTTAATTGAAATTGTCATGTTTGATTTGGATTGAGCCTCAGGGAGCCGTCCAATTAGATTTACAACACATTACTTTTCTTTGGGTATCTGAGCCTCGGGGAGCCACCCTTAGAAAACAATTTGTTGTAATTAATTAAATCCATGAATAAAATAAGTTGAAGAGGTGATGCTCTTACATATTGTTGTCTCCGAAATTAATTAGGAAAATGGTTTCCTATAGAGTATTCTTAAATAAGATTTTCATGAAAATAATATGTAGTTGAATTAAGGGATTTGTCTCTTAATTTAATAAGATTTGATTTAGAGAAATCAAAGTCTTGAACATATTATTTCCGAAATTAATTATGACAATTTAGTAAATTGTTTCCCAAAACAATTCCTTTAATAAAGTATGAAATTAGAATGAGGAAATCCAGTTCCTAATTCAATTAATGAGACTTGATAACTTAAGTCGCATACATACTTTATTAAGGAAATTGTTAGTCATGACATATGTCATGAATGTGCATTAAAAGGAAAAGATGAGACCCAAAACCCCTTTCAAAATATTAAGGCTAACACCTTCCATTAATATGGTTAGAACTGGAGTTTTGTTTCTCGTTTGGGTTGATGGACACATCCATGCCCGACTTGAACCTCAACATGTTCAAACCATGGAATTAGTTTATGAATAATATAGTTGGAGTCAGAGGTCAATCCTTAGTTTTGGTTGTTGGACACATCCAAGCCTGACTAAACGGTTGAATGAGCTCCAACCATATTAAAACTATTTCTTGATTAATGGGTCAGCCTTAAGCTTGGAGCATCGATTTGTTGTGCCACAGCCAAGGTCGATGCAAAGAGAGGTGCAATTGGGTGCTATGTATAATGTCGCATACTTGTTAATGAGTTAACAACCCAATGATTTATGCAAACATTCAATTAGTTGATAGCATAATGTGATAGTTACATATATGTGATATGTAATCGGTGTAATTACCTACCTTCATAGCTAAGAAAAA
The DNA here is from genome assembly GCA_024364735.1 of Boesenbergia rotunda. Lineage (NCBI taxonomy): Eukaryota > Viridiplantae > Streptophyta > Magnoliopsida > Zingiberales > Zingiberaceae > Boesenbergia > Boesenbergia rotunda. The sequence goes on along the minus strand of JAGFNQ010007357.1, from coordinate 38,595 downwards.
CTTGATGGCCACAGTCATGGTTGTTCTTATCTATGGTTGGATATCAACCTATTTGGAGATGTTCCTACGATCTCCCGAATTGATAAAAAGGGTTATTCAATTTGAAAAATAAATAGGATTTTATTAATGTATGTTGATACATTCTTTAATCATTCTTCTCACATAATCTCAATTTGTATTTCTAGGATAATCACTCGATCATGTCTTCCCTAAACTTGCGTTCCATTTTGGACACCAATAAACTGACTGGGCCGAACTTCATGGACTGGCTTCGAAACCTGAGGATAGTCCTTAAGGCGGAAAAGCTTGCTTATGTCATTGAAAATCAACTTCCCAACCATCCTCCAGAGAATGCAACTCCAGACCAATTGTTGGCCTATCAGAAACATGTGACCGATTCTGAAATGGCGGGTTGCATCATGCTAGCATCTATGGTACCTGAGCTGCAAAAGCAGCATGAGCATATGGATGCTTATACCATCATCTTCCACCTTCATGAGTTATTTGAAGAGCAGGCGAGATCCGAAAGGTTCGAGGTCTCCAGACTCCTCTTCACCTCAAAGATGCAGGAAGGCACTTCTGCCTCACAATTCGTGTTAAAGATGTTGGGGTACATTGAGCGACTGGGCACACTCGGCTTTGCAATGGATCATGAACTAAGTATTGACTTAATTCTGAATTGTCTGCCCAAAAGTTGTTCACAATTTGTTATGAACTATCGGATGAACAAGCTGGAGACTACCATTCCTGAGTTAATCAACATGCTGAAGGCTGTTGAGCCCGCTGTAAAGCAGGATCAAAAGGCGGTACTGTTAGTTGGTTCCTCGAAGAAAGGTTCTAAGAGGAAGGCCAAAGAACAGAACAAAGGGAAGAAGAAAAAGGCCAAGAAGACTGAAAAGAAACCAAAAGGAACTTGCCATCATTGTGGTAAGGAGGGTCACTGGCGAAGAAACTGCAAGGCTTATCTTGAGTCCTTGAAGAATAAGGCATCCGATGCCCCTTCCTCTTCAGGTATCTTCGTTATTGAATGTCACTCTATTTCCTCAAATACCTGGGTACTTGATACTGGGTGTAGCTCACATATATGTAATGACATACAGGGGCTAAGGAATAGAAGAAGACTTGTCAAAGGAGAAGCAAATATGCGAGTTGGAAATGGAGCAAAGATTGCTGCTGTTGCCATCGGAACCTATTTGCTAAAGCTCCCCACTGGACGTGTCTTAGAATTGGATAATTGTTATTTTGTTCCTTCATTAATAAAGAACATTGTATCTATTTCATGTTTGAATGAAAAAGGTTATCATTTAACTTTTAGTAACAATTGTTGTTACATAACTTTAAATGACGTTTTTTATGGGAATGGAACTTTGTGCAATGGCATCTACACGTTAGATTTATCCAGTGACGTTTTCAATATCGAAGTTAGCAACAAACGTGCTCGAACAGATAATCGAATAGACTCCTACACGTGGCACTGTCGTCTTGGCCATATAAGTAAGAAACGCATGACCGAATTACACCGATGTGGAATTTTAGAATCATTTGAACCCGGTTCATTTGATACATGCGAATCATGCTTAAAAGGCAAGATGACCAAATTACCCTTTTCCGGAAAAGGTAATCCAGTGGGAGAATTGCTTGGTCTAATACATACCGATGTATGTGGACCAATGTCAACTCTAGCACAAGGAGGCTATAGCTACTTCATCACCTTTATCGATGATCACTCACGATTCGGATATGTGTTCTTGATGAAACACAAATCTGAAGCCTTTGAGAAATTCAAAGAGTTCAGAAATGAAGTAGAGAAACAACTTGGCAAAAGTATTAAAATACTTCGATCCGATCGGGGTGGTGAATACTTAAGTCAAGAGTTTCAAGATTATCTTAGGGACAATGGGATACTATCCCAATGGACTCCGCCGTATACACCACAGCATAATGGTGTATCTGAGAGGCGCAACCGAACCTTGATGGACATGGTTAGGTCTATGATGAATCATGCAACTCTTCCAAAATCCTTTTGGGGCTATGCACTTAAGACAACTGTTTACTTGCTAAACAGAGTCCCGACCAAGGTAGTCTCTACTACTCCATATGAGATTTGGAATAGTAAGAAACCTCACTTAACTCACCTTAAGATATGGGGTTTGTTGGATCGAGAAATGCGAGAGAGGGGGGGTGAATGTCGCAATTCGTTCGGATTTAAAAAGAGCGGGTGCGCAGCGGAAATAAAAGAGAACACAATAACGCAAACACAGCTGGTTTACTTGGTTCGGAGCCTGGGTCGACTCCTACTCCAAGGCCCACGGTCGTTGACCGTTTTCTGCGGGCAATTCTATAAGTTCGCAAAAGTTTACACACAGATAATAATAAAAATATTCTCGTAAACTTAAATACAACTCTTGTTACCGATGTCCGGTGAAGATTGAAGTTCTGGAGCAGCGGGACGTCGTCGGCTTGAGTTGGCAGCTTTCTGGAGCGTGTCGTGGAAGCAGAAGAGCGTAGAATTGTCGAAGGAATTAGTTATCTTTGAAGAGGGTCGAGGCCCTCTTTATATAGGGCAGGGGGCGCCCGACATGCTCGGGGCGCCCTCCACGTGGCAGCAGATCCGGCGATGCTCTAGTCAAAGCTGATCTCGTTATCTTCGGGATTGTTTTTGACTGGGGCGCCCGACGCGCACGGGGCGCCCGATTGACCGGTCAAACTTTATCACCGAGGCTTCGCGAGGGTGAGCTGCAGCCGCCTTCAGTAGCGTGGCACAGTGGGCGCCCGAGACACGCGGGGCGCCCGACATGCGGGGCGCCCGACACACGCGGGGCACCCCCAATTGCGCTGCTGTCGGGGCGTTTACCTCTCTGCTGACTTTGGGTTGACTCTGGGGCGCCCGACACATCCGGGGCGCCCTACTCAGCTACGGCCTCACTCCTTTGAGGCTCTCTGAGCTGCAGAAACACAGTCCTTCGGTCCTGCATCCAGGGTTAGTCCAAAACAGCAAATAATAAGTTAGTTAAAACAGCCTTAGCTGTCTTGGTTTTGACTTTGGATCTCCAAAATGGAGCCCTAGGTCGAACCGACGCCTAATGTTCCCTCGAGGGGAACGCGTCCTCACCTACTCCTCTCGGGAGAGTTTTACCTGGTGCCAACCGGATCCTCCAGTTGGACTTTTGCCCAGCAGTCCTTCGCCAGGTCTTGAGTTACCAAGCTTCCCTTCGCTTGGTGCCTAGCAGCCCTTCGCTAGGTTTTTTCTTCTGGCAGCCCTTCGCCAGTGCCTAGCATTCCTTCGCTAGGGCTTGTCCTGTCTGGCAGTCCTTCGCCAGTGCCTAGCAGTCCTTTGCTAGGGCTTGTCCTGTCTGGCAGTCCTTCGCCAGTGCCTAGCATTCCTTCACTAGGGCTTTTCCTGTACACTCAAGAAACTCGTTAGACAACCATTAACCCTTAACTTTTGAACCTTTTTGCCAATATCAAAACACAGGTTTGACTTGGGTGCATACTGCACCAACAATCTCCCCCTTTTTGATATATGGCAACCTAGTTCACAAAGTTAAGGAAAAAAAGTGCTGAATTTAAAATCCTAAGTTAGATTCCCTCCCCCTAGAAGAAATCTCCCCCTAGGTTTTTCAAAAACAGGCGGTGTGAATGAAGTACTTAGAAGATTTCATGTTTTGATAATAAGTTAGGAAATCTCTACAGTTTTTGCTAAGTTTTTCGAAAAAAACATTCTTAGTTTGGGAACCTTTAGAAAATTTTCATTTTTGAAAAAATTTCAGACTTTAAAAAATTTTCAGTTTTTGGGAAAAATTTCAAACTTAGAAACATTAAGTAAAAATCATTTTAAGCAAAAAATAGTTCAGAGCTTAGAAATAAAATTATACCAATTTTTCAGTTCAACTTTTTGAAAAGACTATGGAAAAGAAAAAATTGTGTTTCCTGTTTCCTTTCCCACTCTCCCCCTTTGACATATATCAAAAAGAATGCAGAAAAAAAAGAAGAAACAAAATTTGCAATACTTAAATAGAGCATTTGCTGTACTGAATCAAAATAAGACCTAAGTCTGGTTAATCCTTTTAGGGACCTGTCTAACCCACTTAGCTACTTACTAACTGTTATAAACAGTAGTTTTGGCTAGGGTTAGTCAAGTTAAGTGAGCTGTTCAAGTTAGATTGTCTAAACTTGACACTTAACTTGATTGCTGTTCAGTTTGTATTTAGTGCCCCAACTGCTGCAGATGCACTGACTTAAAGCATCTTGAGTTAAGGCAAAGACCTAAGCATCTCAACCCTTTCTAGGTTATCATTCAAAAAGTGCCCTAAGGTGCTTGTGAGATGCTGGCTTCTAGATCTATAGGTGCATGCAGTTCTAGGGTTAGAGCCTAGGCTAAGTCCATTTTCGAAAAAGCCCTAGTTTTGAAAGGGGTAGTTTTTGAAATAAAACTAAGTAAAAAAAAAAATTAAAGTAATATTTTTAACAAAAAAAATTTTAAAAGACATTTTAAGTTCAATTTAAAATTGAAAATCCAAAAACCAAATGATTCTATTCTACTAAGCATAACCCTAACTTAATTTAGTCAAAAAAAATAAACAAGCCAAGCTAAGATTAGCATAGTTCAAGTAGAAGTCTAGTACAAGTCAACAGAAGTCAACCCTACTCAGTAGGGGTAGTCAAATGGGTACATGTCCAAGTCATCTAAGAGGAGGGACCAGGAGGATCAAATGGGCCCGGCTGCCATGCATCAAATCGTGCCATGATCTCATGGTACTGTGCATTCCAGGCTTCTCTATCGGCTGTGAGGGTACTCATAATGTTGTTGTAGTAGCCTAAGTTTGTCTCTTGGTCTTCAATATGGTACGCTTCCACTTCTTCTCTGAAGCTCTGGATGTGCGTCTCGAGTCGTGTAACTCTCTCGTACAAGGTCGGTGGAGCGGGCTGATCTACCTCTGCTGCTAAGTCGGCAACGTCGACCTCGACCTCCTCGTCGGCAATGTCCTGTGCGGCTGGTTGGCGTCGCCAAGTCAGAACCCCGGTGCCCGAGACGTCTATACCGGCTAAAGAAAAGTTTCTAAATCCTATCTCGTCGAATTCGGTCATCGTGGTAATCTCGCCGTCAGCGATATTTCGGCCGTGATGGTGGAGGATAGAGGTGATGACGTGGCAGTAGGGAGTGCGGATCCGCCCCTTAGTGGATACACTAGAGGCATGTAGGATACAGTGGAAGAGGTGAAGGCCTATATCTATGTCCAGATGGTGGATAAGGGCATAGAGAAGAAAAGTGTGAAAGGGTTTCATGGTGGCTGTGTCCCTAGTGGACAAAGGAAGGATGCAACGGACAATTACTCTGTAGAGAGCGTAGTCCTGAATCGGGAGTCGGGTGGAGTGGAACTGCCCTCCTGCAGGGTCCATGGCTTCCCCAAAGAAATAGTTGTATAAGGTGTTCAGGTCAATATGAGAGTAGGGGGCGTCGAAGGGCGGGTTCCTTGGAGGGTAGCAACAGAAGATGGACTGAGATGGTCGGAGTCCCAAAAATCGGTTCAGTAGGGTAGGAGTGATGCTCAAGGGCATTCCTTGAACGGTAGTGACGAAGCTCAAGTGGTCTTGCCTAACTATGTTGTTATAGAATTCTGCACACAGGGTGTTGTTGATCGAATGTGTGCAGAATACGAGGTTATCTAGTTGATAGAAGTTAATTGCGGACATTGCGACTGGACAGGATTGGGAGAAGAAATGACGGTTAAGGTAGCTTGTTTTAATCGGAATGTAGGTGGTTTGTGCGAACTTGTTACAAAGTGCTAGGTTAGGAAATCTAGGGTCGGGACTGGGCTCATTACCGGGGTTCGACTGAACTGCTCGGCGTTTTCTAAGTGTAGAAAAAATAAGTGATTAAGGATAAAGAAGGAGTGTGCAAAAAAATTTGTAATTTAAGAAAAATTAATTGCACAACTAAATTTCATACCTTGGAGGCATGGTTGAGGCAAGGGAAGGCTTAGGTTCACTTGATCCACAAGAATGAGGCAAAGGGAAGAAGGAGTGTGAGATGTGGTGTGGGAAATGAGGGAGTCTCGGGTCCCTTTTATAGGGGTTGATGGGGGGGCGCCCGACGGGTCACGGGCGCCCTTTACAGGTTGGTTTTGCCTCGGGCAGGGAAAAGGTCTGTAGGGGCGCCCGACAGGTCACGGGCGCCCTTCTCAAAGGCTGTTTGTCAGCAGCTTTTGACTGCTTTAATCAGCGTGGGAGACAGGTTTTGATAGGGGCGCCCGACATGTCACGGGTGCCCTTCTCAAAGGCTGTTTGACTGCAGCTTTTGACTTCTTTAATCAGCGTGGGGGACAGGAGCATATAGGGGCGCCCGACAGGTTACGGGCGCCCTTCTCAAGTCGGTCAAATGCAGCTTTTGCTGCTTTGACTGGAGCTGGTACCTTTTCAGTGTTGTCAGGGGCGCCCGACAGGTTACGGGCGCCCTAGGTACCAGACTTTTGACTGTTTTGACCAGGTTTGACTGTTTGACTCCGTTTGACTGTGTTTGACCATGTTTGACTAGATTAGTCATAGTTTGACCATGATTATGAAAGCACAAGCAAGGTGGTTTAATTTGAGCTTAATTTTCCTGTCTCACTGAATCTAGGTTTTTCAAAACATGTTAACCTTAAGGTTTTTGTGAGACAGGTTTGAAGGTAAAAATTAATTTTGAAAGGGGATTTTCATTTATTTTGAAAAGATATTTACTTTTGAAAAATTTTGAAAACAGATTAAGTGTTTTTCAAAAAGATAATAAGTTTGAAAAATAGAGGTTTTGAAAAACAGTTTAGAATCTATAATTATTTGAAATTTGAGTTAGATTCGAATTTGACAAAAGTTAATTTGAATTTGAATTTCAGAAATTGGCTTCCAGGTCTTGGCGAGGCACTAGGCCTTCTTTGGCCGAAGCCTTATGGGATCATCCACCCTTTCCTTGACAAAGCCTTTTAATGAAATTTCATTTTCAAATTAAATTAGGTCATTTTCTGGTCTAACTAGCTTGGGTCTTGGATCGGTAGCTTCGGCTAGTTCCGCCAAATTGGCTTCCCTAACGTACTATCATCTCACCTCCTCCCAATACTATGTTTTCAATTTTCAAGTAATTTTAGTCCTTAAATCTAAGAATTCCTTAAATCTAAGCATGGCAATTTGCAAGAAATTAAATAAACACACAATCAATCAATTAAAAAAAACTATCTAATTATAAAAATTGTTTTGATTTTGGCTCCCCCTGGACTATAGCCTCTATATGGGTTAGGCAAGATGTGAATCTTGTCCTTGGGGATCCAAAATTGATTTGAACCAGTTGGTTTAGTCAGGCACAGTTTTGGCACCCATGCCTGAACCTTAGGTCTTGACTGGTTCAGTACAGCAAAGTAAGATCTTTGCCGAGATTTGGTTCTATAGCCAAGTCCGGATCGGTTTAGAACAGACTTCTGTTTTCCCAGAATCATATCAAGATTCTTGGAACCAGAAGTGAATCGTTCTAAAGCTGTTCTTAAATCCTTGACTTGAGTTTTCAGGGAGAAATTCTCTGATTCAAGTTTCTCAACTTGATCAGGGGTTTCTTCCTGAATTTTCTCAGTTAAGGAATTAGAATCAGCTCCCTCTTTCAGGAGTTTTACTTCCTGTCGGAGGGACTCGATTCGGAGTTTGGCTTTCGCCAAATCTCGGGATATATAGGAAATAAGAGAATTTAATTGCGATTTTGAAAAACCCGTTACCTTTATTTCGCCGTCTTCGGAGAATGTCAGCTTGCCGTCGTCCCGTTCCGAGTCTGAGTCAGTCTCGATTTGATCCGAAGCGGTCAGGGCTAGAAGATTGGACTGAGGTGCTTCTTCTTTTCTTCTGAGGAAGACTCGTCCCAGGTTGCTTGGAGTGCCTTCTTCTTTCTGTTCTTTTTGGACTCCTTTAGACTTGGACATTCAGTCTTGTAGTGGCCCTTCTTCTTGCATTCGTAGCAGGTTACGTTGGGTTTTTGTTTATCAGTTCCCGGTTCATCTTGTCCGTCCTTTCTTCGGCTTGTTCTCCGTGTGTTAGTTTGGTTCTTCAACTTTTTGTAGTAGCTTCGAGCTAGCCGGACCAGTTCTGATTGATCTTCTTCTTGATCTTCTATTTCTGAATCTGAGGTAGATTCAGGTTCAATTTGAATTTTCTTCTTGGTCATTTTCCCTGTTTTCCCTGCAAAAAAAGCTATACTTTTCTCGACCAAATTGGAGTTAGTCTGTTCATGCAGCTCAAGTTCAGAAAATAACTCATCTAGCTTAATTTTTGAAAGATCCCTAGAGACCTTGTATGCATCTACCATAGATGCCCACAAGGTGGTCCTAGGGAATGCGTTTAGGGCGTACCTTATCAGATCACGGTTTTGAACCTGGTGACCTATTGCGTGAAGACCATTCATCAGCTCCTGGATTCTGGCGTGGAGCTGGGCTGCTGTCTCGTTATCTGCCATTTTGATAGTGAAGAGCTTGTTCAGTAGCAAGTCTCGTTTGCTGATCCTTGTATCTGAAGTTCCTTCGTGGAGTTCAATCAATTTAGCCCATAGTTCCTTTGCACTTTTGAAGGGTCCTACGCGGTTCAGCTCTTCTTTCGTTAGTCCACATTGTAGAGTCTGGGTTGCTTTGGCGTCAGCTTCAATCTTTCGTTTAAGGGCAGTGTCCCATTCTGAGTAGTCTTGTGGTACACCTTCAGCATTGGTGGGAATCATCAGTCCAGACTGGATGATTATCCACATTTCCACCTGAGTTTTCAGGTGGACCTCCATTCGACTTTTCCAGTAGGGAAAGTCTTCTCCACTGAAAAGTGGAGGTCTGGCGGTGCTAAATCCTTCTTGGATAGACATTTGTTACTGAAATAAAAGTAAACAACAAAAATATTTCCAAGACTTGGTCTTGGATTAGTAGTGCGGGAAGAAATAATCAAACACAGATTTCAAGGGGTGTTGCACCAACCTTGAGATAAAAACTCGAACGAAAAAAAAATGAGAGGGAAAAAAAATCCGAAAAATATTCAAACTGGTGGTTGCACCAGGTTTGACTTCCCCGCTCTGATACCACTTGTTGGATCGAGAAATGCGAGAGAGGGGGGGTGAATGTCGCAATTCGTTCGGATTTAAAAAGAGCGGGTGCGCAGCGGAAATAAAAGAGAACACAATAACGCAAACACAGCTGGTTTACTTGGTTCGGAGCCTGGGTCGACTCCTACTCCAAGGCCCACGGTCGTTGACCGTTTTCTGCGGGCAATTCTATAAGTTCGCAAAAGTTTACACACAGATAATAATAAAAATATTCTCGTAAACTTAAATACAACTCTTGTTACCGACGTCCGGTGAAGATTGAAGTTCTGGAGCAGCGGGACGTCGTCGGCTTGAGTTGGCAGCTTTCTGGAGCGTGTCGTGGAAGCAGAAGAGCGTAGAATTGTCGAAGGAATTAGTTATCTTTGAAGAGGGTCGAGGCCCTCTTTATATAGGGCAGGGGGCGCCCGACATGCTCGGGGCGCCCTCCACGTGGCAGCAGATCCGGCGATGCTCTAGTCAAAGCTGATCTCGTTATCTTCGGGATTGTTTTTGACTGGGGCGCCCGACGCGCACGGGGCGCCCGATTGACCGGTCAAACTTTATCACCGAGGCTTCGCGAGGGTGAGCTGCAGCCGCCTTCAGTAGCGTGGCACAGTGGGCGCCCGAGACACGCGGGGCGCCCGACATGCGGGGCGCCCGACATGCGGGGCGCCCGACACACGCGGGGCGCCCCCGATTGCGCTGCTGTCGGGGCGTTTACCTCTCTGCTGACTTTGGGTTGACTCTGGGGCGCCCGACACATCCGAGGCACCCTACTCAGCTACGGCCTCACTCCTTTGAGGCTCTCTGAGCTGCAGAAACACAGTCCTTCGGTCCTGCATCCAGGGTTAGTCCAAAACAGCAAATAATAAGTTAGTTAAAACAGCCTTAGCTGTCTTGGTTTTGACTTTGGATCTCCAAAATGGAGCCCTAGGTCGAACCGACGCCTAATGTTCCCTCGAGGGGAACGCATCCTCACCTACTCCTCTCGGGAGAGTTTTACCTGGTGCTAACCGGATCCTCCAGTTGGACTTTTGCCCAGCAGTCCTTCGCCAGGTCTTGAGTTACCAAGCTTCCCTTCGCTTGGTGCCTAACAGCCCTTCGCTAGGTTTTTTCTTCTGGCAGCCCTTCGCCAGTGCCTAGCATTCCTTCGCTAGGGCTTGTCCTGTCTGGCAGTCCTTCGCCAGTGCCTAGCAGTCCTTTGCTAGGGCTTGTCCTGTCTGGCAGTCCTTCACCAGTGCCTAGCATTCCTTCACTAGGGCTTTTCCTGTACACTCAAGAAACTCGTTAGACAACCATTAACCCTTAACTTTTGAACCTTTTTGCCAATATCAAAACACAGGTTTGACTTGGGTGCATACTGCACCAACAGGGTTGTCCTGCTTATGTGAAGCGGGTCATATCAGACAAATTGGATGCTAAGTCTGATAAATGTATATTTATTGGGTATCCTAAGGAAACGAAGGGTTACCAATTCTATCATCCCTTGGAGCAAAAGGTGTTTGTTTCAAGGCATGCTGTATTTCTAGAAAAAGAATTTCTTTTACAAGAAAACAGTGGGAGTGGGATTGAACTTAATGAAGTTCAAGAAACTCCAATAGACATTACAGAGACACCTAGTCTAGGCCCACAACCGATAATTCATAGTGATGAGCTATCAGTTGAACCTAAAACAACACCACCTCTTCGTAGGTCTGATAGGACACGCAATATTCCAGAGAGATACGGATTTCTCGTAAGTGAATCGAACGACGTGTTACTCATAAGCGATGATGAACCTATCAGTTATGAAGATGTTCTGAAAAATTCAGAAAGGGACAAATGGCTTGAGGCCATGAAGTCGGAAATGGATTCCATATATGAAAACCAAGTATGGGACTTGGTTAACCCACCTGAAGGGATTAAGCCCATAGGGTGCAAGTGGGTTTTCAAGAAGAAAACCGACATGGAAGGTAATGTAGTTACCATTAAGGCTAGATTAGTGGCAAAAGGATATTGTCAAAAACAAGGAATTGATTATGACGAAACCTACTCGCCAGTAGCTATGCTTAAATCCATTCGGATGCTCCTAGCCATAGCAGCTCATTATGATTATGAGATATGGCAAATGGATGTGAAAACAGCTTTCCTTAATGGAAACCTGCTTAAGGATGTATACATGATACAACCTGAAGGTTTCACATCGGTTGATAAAACCAAAGTATGCAAGCTTCGACGATCCATATATGGACTGAAGCAAGCATCTAGGAGCTGGAACATCCGTTTTGATGAGACAATCAAAGAGTTTGATTTCTCACAAAATCCTGACGAACCTTGTGTGTACAAGAAGGTTAGTGGGAGTGCAGTCGTATTCCTAGTATTATATGTCGATGACATCTTACTTATAGGAAACGATATATCAGTCTTACAGACAGTTAAAATTTAGTTGTCCAAAACTTTCTCCATGAAAGACCTGGGAGAAGCAACCTATATCCTTGGGATTAGAATCTATAGAGATAGATTAAAACGGTTGCTCGGTCTTTCGCAGTCCACATATATAGACCGAGTGCTAAAAAGGTTTAGCATGTCGGAATCCAAGAAAGGTTACCTTCCCATCAGGCATGGGATCAACCTTTCGAAGTCTATGTGTCCGCGCACAGAAGACGAGAGGATTTGCATGAATAAGATTTTCTATGCATCCGCAATAGGATCTATCATGTATGCTATGTTATGTACAAGGCCCGATGTATCGTATACTTTGAGCGTCACAAGCAGATACCAGTCGGATCCGGGAATGGATCATTGGGCGGCTGTAAAGACAATCCTTAAGTACTTAAGGAGAACTAAGGATGTGTTCCTAATATATGGAGAAGGAGATATGGTAATACGTGGGTACACAGATGCCAGTTTCCAGACAGATAAGGATGACTCCAAATCACAGTCTGGATACGTATTTACTTTGAATGGAGGCGCAGTAAGTTGGAAAAGTTCCAAACAAGACACCGTAGCGGATTCTACCACGGAAGCGGAATATATCGCAGCTTCGGAAGCAGCAAAGGAAGCAGTTTGGATCAAGAAGTTTGTCTCAGAACTTGGCGTGGTTCCAACCATTGATGAAGCAGTGCCGGTTTACTGCGACAACAATGGAGCTATTGCACAAGCGAAGGAACCAAGGTCTCATCAGCGATCCAAACACGTGCTTCGACGCTATCATCTGATCAGAGAGATTATAAGTAGGAATGACATACAAATTGAGAGGGTTCCCACTGAAAGGAATATAGCGGATCCTTTAACTAAGGCCTTGCCTCAAAGCAAGTTTGAGGGACATGTTAGAGCCTATGGTATTGGATACCGTAGCGATTGGCATTAGACCAAGTGGGAGTTTGTTAGTGATATGAGAGAAGTGTCCTAAGGCAATCGCCTTATGATTGTAAACATTTATTTTAATAAATGATAATTCACTATTTGAGTATACATGTTTGTGTATTTGATTGGGATCTTAAACTCATCTACTGAATGTCCGCAATACAACTCACAGCATAAGAGAATTTGTGATGGGATCACAACTTGTGATTATCTCTATATGTGCAAATGTGAAGTATTGAAAATATCCCTAGTCGATGAATTGATAAAAACGGACACTATCAATTCTGTTGAGACTAGCATGGGTTATTCTCTAATCAGCTGATTCTCACTGGCTGGTGACATTGGGATGTCCGGAGATAAACATGGATGCTAGTTAAGGGAACTAGTTCATTGGAGTGACTAGCTGTAAAACTTCATATGGTTATCTATATAGATATGTCAAAGTAGTTCTTACTGCAGCTTAAGTGCGATGTTCCTTTGACGTGCGGTGTTCAAGTCATCTTGGTCATGGAGACTTATACTTTAACATCTTAAGCAAGCATCTCCAAGGAGGTGTGGACCCAGGATGATTGGGTATGAGCCGAAGTGCCCGAAGATGTTTGAACAGCCTACAAAGGATTCACCACTCCTTGCGAGGAGATGTATACCCAGGCCTATCGTCGGATTGTTACTCAAAACCTCTGGCCAGAGTATATCATGTTAAGAGTGCGAGTCTCTTAAATACATGAGAGTAATTAGAAATCCAAAGGACGAGAAAGACATTACTTGGGCTAGGTGGGACGTAGTCAGCCTAGTGGGGATTGACACAAATAGACCGTGTCCTGAACCAAGTGGGTATAAGATGGTGAAGGGAATGGGGCACGACTCATTAGAGCTGCTGAAGGGTTTCAGAATAATTTCTTCTGAGGTCAAACCATTGATCTTTCGATTAATTGGGGATCATGATGTACTACTAGGTGCCACTCATGATCGTTCTATAATTAGTTGATTATAGACGGCCAACATAAATCGAAAGCCTATTTAGTCACACGCACTACGAGTAATCCGAGGGATTTAAAACGAGTTGAAAATTGGATTTTCCGATCAAGAAAAATAAGTCGAATCTGAGTTAATCAGAGGCGCAATGGAAGCTAAAAATGGCTAAGTCTTTTGAAGGCTTATTGGGCGAATTAAATGAGTTTAATTCGCGACCGGTTCGGGTTGGTTTGGCCGGCCAAAGAGGGTGCTAACCCTCCTTGTGGTGGCCGGCCATTAAAGGGAGATTAAACCTATTTAATTGGTTTAATTAATAAAATAAATCTAGCGCTATTTATTTTATAAATTATGGATGAATAAATTTGTAAAAAGAAATTTATATAAATAAATTTGTAGAAATTTATTCTTTTTATTGAAGTTAAAATAATCCATGAAATGGTTTATTTTAATTTTATAAAATCAATTAAGAATTGATTTTTCCATAATAAGAAAGTTTATAAATTTCTTATAAAAATTTATTCCATAATTTAAAGAGAAGAAGAATTAGTTTTATTATAAATTAGTTTATAATAAAGACTCGATTTAAACGGAATAATTAATAAGAAAATTTATAAGATAAATTTCTTATAACTAATTCCATTAAATCCGTTAATTCGGTTTAGAGGGAGACTTAGCAAAGGAGTTGCTACTATATAAAGGAACCAAAGGCTAGCCCTTATTCCTAATTGAGTAATTGTAATTATTCTCTCCCTCTCTCTCTTAATCTCTCCTCTCCTCCTTCTCCCTCTCTTCCCCTAGGGCCGGCACCCACCCATTCTTGGAGTCCTAGGGCCGGCGCCCACTTGGTGGCTTAGGGCCGGCGCAAACTCTATCCAAGGTAGTGGTTGCTTGCCGTGAGCATTGAAGAAGAAGGAGAACCCGAACACGAAGAAGAAGAAGCGGATAGCGACTCCTCTCTTCTCGGAATTCGATTCCGTTATTTCATTGGTTAGTTTCCTAATTTTTCTCTTGTTCTTCTAGTTGTGCCTTCCGAGAATCTAGTAGTTCTCGTCGGCACAAAACTCGTGACTTTGCGAAGTCATCCCGAAGAGAACTCGGCGTGGACGCGAATAGAGGCGGAGCTTCCAAGGGACGCTTGATAAGCACCATTTTATTGATTATTTTAAGTGCTTAAATCCATGTTTGATCCATGTTTTTATTGTTTAATTGTGATTTTACCCTAGGTTTTAGGATTTTCTATTATTTTGGACTTTATTGCAAAATTACATATTTTTGGATTATTTGGCCACTAATTTTCTGATATATTTTTGTAGGCACGAAAGGATCCTGGACCTAGGGTATACTGGGTCAAACTTGAGTCGGATGTGAACCGGATCGAATTATCAAGCCTACGATTAATCCGGGCCGTCCGATTCAAGAGCGGCTAGATCTGAGCCATCCGGGATGATCTGAAGCAATCCGAGCTAGGGTTAGGGTTGATCAAGCTCTATGATCAAGATCTGAAGGTTTCATCCCAATCGGAGCTAAATCAACCGTTGGATCAAGCAAGGAGGGCTCTAGAGCGTCCATTCACAGATAGAGTTGATCTGGACCATCCGTTGCATATCTGGAGGATCCGAGCTACCACAAGGCAGATCTTGACCCCAGATCATCATCATTAAAGTTTGGCTTCAATCAGAGCAAGATCAGCCGTTGGATTTCATCAAATCAATCAGAGCCGTTCATTCTTAATTACTTAAGGAAATTTTTCCCAGCCTTCTCCTTCGTCGCGTCTTCCTCGCCGCAACTCGTCTGCTTCAGTAGCTTAGCGATTTCTTCATCGTTTCTTCAATTTTTCGTTTGAAGGCGTGACCACTTCAATTCGAGCTCATCCTTGAGTGACAGCAGGGATTTGGATTGAGGGTTTAGCTTAATTGGCGAGTTTTCAGTTGTTAGCCGCAAATTCAATTTCTGCTATTTCGTTTCTGCAATTTGTATCAGATGCTTCGTTTCTTGTATGGATTGTTTCTATCTTTATTGGAAGCTCATCCTTGAGTGACAGCAAGGATTTGTGAGCTGAAATGAGGGATTGAAGCTTGGTTAATCTCGTTTTCGTAGCTGTAATTCCATTACTGTCGTGTTCTGTTTCTGTCTTCATTTCAGATTTGGTTAATTTCGTTACTGCATTGTTTCATGCGTAATCTAGCTTTAATCCTTTAAGTTGAGTAGTTAGGAACTTATCTAGTGGATAGTTGTGTTTAATTTCAGTTAATTTTAGTTCAATTCTTTGCGTGCCAATCTATTTATGCGTATCAGCTTTTTGCTCTAGTTCTGAAAATTTCAGTTTCGAATTCTTAAGCTTATTCCAACTCAATTTTTGTCTTGTTTAATCCCTGCTGGATTTCAAGTTGTAGTTACTGAATTTTCCATAAATTTTTACAGTTAGCAGATGTTTGTTTCACTTCTGAAAATTCCTGCACATGTTGCATTCTAATTCGGTTTTCTGCATTTCGGTTGCCAAGTCTGCCATCAAAGTTCATTCCCTGCAATCCATCAGATATCTTTCGAGTATTAGTTCTGAAATTGTGTATCAAGAGAGCCTTGTTTGCTGGTTTTCCCTCTGCATCCCATTTCTGAAGTCTGAAATTCCATCAATAGCTGCAATTGTTTTCACAGCTTACTGATCAGTTAGAATTGGGTTGTAATCACATTTCTGCATTGTTTTAGTTTGGATTGGCTGAAGTTTTTATCAGTAAGATCTGAGGGGAACTATATTGCATTCGAATTTAGTGGTCTTGTTTGGTTTTTGCATCCAATTTAGTTGCTGAATTTTACATGTATCGCCTGCTGAAAATTTCTGTAATTCTGCTCTCATCATTTGCATTCAGTTAGCTGCTGAATGGTCAGGTTCTTTGCTGCGAATTTGTGTCATAGCTTCTGAAGTGCATATAAAACGAAACCCCCAACAAATTAGTTGATGTCAGCTGTGTGCCAATTGTTTTGTTCTAAAATTTTGCAAGTTTCAGTTCTGAAACTATGTATCCAGAAAATAGAGTTGCTGAATGTTTTCTTAACCATTAGAATTGTGAACTTGATAGCTTGTTCTGTGTTCGATTTGTTCAGCAAGTCTATATTCATTCCTGCAGTTAATATCGCTGAACCGATCAGTAAGAAATTTTGCATCAGATTTTATTAGTGGCACATAAGTTTGCATGATTTAGTATCAAGTTTGGTTGCGTGCATTTTGTATCAAATGGATGTTTCGGTTTGAATGTTGTAAATCTTGAAGCTCCATCTAATTTGCAGTGGCATTTTACAATTGAAATCAGATTTGTTTGTTTCCAAAATTGCTTTAGTGCCTTGATTTAGTTTTCCATTGATTGAGTTAACCGTTGTTACCACTTGTTGAGTTTCATAGTAAGCTATCCTTTTGGTTGATCCTTTGCATCATGTTTTCCATTTCCAATTGCAACCCAAAACCCAATTTTGATTTGAAACCCGAAAACACAAACGACACATAAATACAAGCGCGAATCACACAACGTCAACTAGCCCCGAGAAAAATACGACCTGTGGCCCCTATATTACATTTCCATATTTTTAAGTGTAAAAAGGGTTTCCAGCACATTTCATTCATTTATTCATATTTAAATTTGATGAGCCCATACATTTCGTGACAAATTAATCTAGTATACTTGGGCCCGTTCAAATTTTTGGCGCCGTTGCCGGGGAAGCAACTAGTTGATTTGTTTGATTTTTGTTTGTATGCTTTTAGACATATCATTGGGTTCCATTTTATTGTGCTTATTCTTTCATATACGGTTGCTGCCATTTTTCTTATTTGTTTTGTGACAGGGCTGCAAATTCAAAATGGGGTCAAAAGAGATAGAAGAGGCATTGGAGGAGTTAAAAAATGTGTTAAAGGGGTTGGACTACCAACTAGACCGTAAAGCTCAGTCATTTACTTATCAGAAGCCACCTCAACAACCACTTCAGCCACTCCAAGAATTCCAGCAGCCATATTTTGATTTCCAGCAGCCCCATTTGAATTTTCAGCATCCGAATGATCAATTTCAGCAGCCCTATCCTAATTTTCAGCAACCAAACTTTCAGTTTCAGCCACCATTTCAACAATTCGAGCAACCACAGCAAGATTTCCAACAATTTCAGCCAAATTCCAGCAATTTCCAGAATTTACAGAATTTTCAGAACGGGCAGCCAATTTTCCAGAATTTTCAGCCCAGTTTTCGGCAATTTCAGCCCAATTTTCAGCAACCATTTCAGCATTTTGAACCTCAATTCCAGCAATACAATCAAGGGCAGCAAAGTTTTCAATCATTCCCAGTTTTTCCAGCGCAAAACCAACAAAATTTTCAGCCTACACAGCCCTTGAACCAGTTTTCACAGCCCTACAATCAAGGGTTTCAAGGGCAGAATTTTCAGCCTTCGCCACCTAATTTTCCAGCTCAAAATCAAAACTTTCAGGGCTACATTTCCCAGCAAAATTTTCCAGTATATCAGCCCTCTAATCAGTCCTTTAATCAGCCCCAACAGCAGGGTTTTCAAGGATCACAGCAAGCTCAAAATTTTCAACCTACTTCATCCTTTCAAAATCAGTCAAGGAGCTATGCTAACCAAGGAGGCTTTGAGAATCTTAATGAGAATGAGGCTCAACTACAAAGAATGGAGGAGATTTATCAACTAGTTGTACAATATCATCAACAGCAGCAAAGGCTTCAAGACATCGAAAGAGGCGTTGGACAAATTGCTAGTCAAGTGAATCAAATGCAAGTTCAAGGTGACCCTAGCGCATGGCCAAGTCCTTCTTCAAGTAATCTTGCACATTTGATAGAAGAAGAAGAAGAAGATGATGTACTCATCAAAGTCTGGGCACCTAGAGCATACATTCCTCTGGAGATTCCTACTCAAAATTCATTTTCAAATGTTTCAGCTCAAGAAGAAGAAACTGAAGCTCCACAGGACCATTCTAGACTTTTATTTTCTGATGATAGCATTATTGCTGGTCCTAATTTTTCTGACACTGTTGTTGCAGATATTACAGGAGAAGCATGCAGAGGAGATGATTCCATAGGTGTAGGGGATTGCACTAAGCCCCAGGGACCACCACAGTCAGAAGATGAACCAGAAAGTGTAGGGACTTGCACGGTGGAAGCAAGCACCCAAGGATCACCAGTTGATTGTCCACCAGAGCCTGAGGCTGATGAAGAGCATGAACTTGACCAGGAGGAGACCACAGACACATCTACTATTATAGACCCTTCAGGTATTATCCAGCACGCTCAGGTAAGTATTTCTCCTCCTTCTTCAGAAAAATTCATTGAGGTACCTAGGGATGACGTTATTGATTCTGATGTATTTATTGATATACCTTGTGTAGAGATTTTTTGTGAAAATCCAATAGAGGTACCAAACATTGATTTTATTGATCGTACTGCATTACTCGATACATCTCTTGCTATGGATAGTGAAATAATTTTAGAGGCACCCATAATTGATGTTGTTTTTTATGATGAATCACTTAATACATCTTTTGTGGATATGACTAGTGAAAATTTTTTCGAAGTGCCTGAAATGGATGTTATTTATTTTGATGAATCACTTGCTATGTCATATGCTGAAAATGAATGTGAAAAACTTTTGGAAATACCTGATATTGATTTGATTGGCTGTGACACATTACTTGATACACCCTTGATTGAAAATAACTATGAAATTTCTATTGATGAGCCAGAAATTAATTTCTTTATTTGTGATGAGCTCCTGGATGCAAATTTTGTAGAAAATGATTTTGAAAATTTCATTGAGACACCAAGCCTTGATTTAATTGGACATGATGCAGATTTGGATTTATTTCATGCAGAAACTGAACTTATATCATTTCTTTCTGACCCTGTACACTTGAGAGAGGTATTACATTGTTTTGCAGGGTCCAGAAGACTCCAGGAGTGGGTGCTCCAACTGAATAGACTTCAGCCTCCTGGAAGGACTTCTGAAGGGCATCAAGAAGGAGGAGATGATCTGACTTTAATTAAAAGCACTCCATCCCTTGAATGGCTCTTGAACCTGAATCGCCTGCGGCCACCGGAGCAAATTTTTGAAAAGATCAAGTGTGGGGGAGTCCTGATTCTCCCAGCCACCCAGACACCTCCACTACCCCGATGGAGGCTCCTTCTGGATAGACTCCGCCCACCCGAATAAAGGGGAGATTTTTCTTGCTTGTATTTTCTTTTATGATATTTTTCATTTTCATGCTTCCTAGAATTAGAATTTTCCTTTGAACTGAGTCCTTGTAAATAAATGCATGTTATTTCTTTTGTCACTTTTTCTTGCATGAGTAGAAATAAAAGTATCCCTTTAGGTTTTCTCCATAGCATTTTAGAGTCTTTTAGGAAATAAATTAAATTTGGTTGTCAAAACTTAGGGTTTGAACTCATGGATGAATTCTTGGATGCTTGAGTACTACTTTGCTTTAGATTCTTAATTGAAGATTTGAGATGAAGTATTTTTGCCTAGTGAGAATTAGCCTTACTTTTGTGATACACATATGTCATTGTGCTCTAGAACTTGCTTAGGTTCTTTCAAAACCATATTTGAATGATTGGATCGCATCTATAGAGGCTAATCCATTTGTTTCCCCTTTACATATCAATTTTGACAAAAATCATGTTCATTCCCTTTTTCTTTATTTATTTCCTACTCTTATCCTCACTTTTCTTTGGACTTGTTGCTTGAGATGTTCTTAATGTTATTTTGCCCGAGACGGACAAAGATTTAAGTGTGGGGGAGTGATTAGTGTTTTGGAAAGATTTGGTATCAAAGAAGCAATTTATGTCGAAAAAAAAAAAATTCTGCATTTTTATGTGCCAAGTTGAGTTTGGTGTAAAAAATGAGCAAATGGAGGAAGAAATCAGTAAAACTTTGCTAAAGTCTGAATTGGGAAGTGCTAAAGTCTGAAGTGAAGTAGGAAAACGCAGAAAAACAACATCTGAAAGGAAGGCAGCAGATCTGTAACGAAAACAGAGGGAAAAGGCAGCTAGGAATTCAAGAAAAAGAGCTGGAAATTAAAGGGAAACAAGCTGAATTTGCAGCTGAACACAAGCTGAATTCCAGCTGGATACGATCTAAATTCAAGGGCTGATCTGAAGAAGGAAAGGAATTTCTACAGCTGGAAAAATCTGAGATCATTGCAGAGCAAATCAGTGCCAAAAACAGAGGAAGGAAAGGAAACTTCTGAGTGGATTAACAATTGAAGTGAAGCTGGACTGTTTTGAAATCCGGAACTGAATTGGGAATGCAAGATGATGCTGCCAAGAATTTAGATCAAACCATTCGACAGCATAAGAATTATGGAGAGCAGAGAGGTTGATACTTGAGCTGTAAATGCAGTGATAAAAGAAAAACAAAGCAGTGAATTGCTAGTGAGGCAGTTTATACCAAGAAGAAGCTGAAATGAGATTTTTCAAGGGCTGTGAATCAGAGAAAAATTCGGAAATGCATCAAAAGATGTTGAGTACATCACAGCTGATCAGAAACAGAATTTGGAAGCTGAGACAAGAGCAAAAAGAGAAAAAAAAAAAACAGTTTGAGAAAAGAAAAGAAAAAAAAGAGAAATAAAGTGGCACACAACAAGTGAACTTTGGCACCATGAAATCAAGTGAAATTTTTCTCATCCAAGTCAAAGCTTGCATCAATACATTTCTGACCTTACAAGAGAGAAAGAAAGAAGAAAAAGAAGGATGAGAAAAGAGAAAAAAAATTTGGCACGCATTAAGGAAGAGTTTGCACATTGAAACCAAGAAGGGAATTTCATCCAAATCAAAGGAATTTATTCAAGTTTCACTCCATCACACTTTTGATATCATTAGAGGACTGTCAAGATGGGGCAAAGCACATTGGAAATATTTTTGAGCACTCAAGTCTTCCACTTTTCACATTTTTTTCATTTCCTTAATTTTTACTCCATTTCTTTATCATTTTCCATGTTTTCAGTTGTTTTTATAGATGTTGATCCTAATCATGAATAATGGTGGAGATTAGATAATAAGCAAGCCTATGGTAGTGCAAGAAGCATGTGTGTTTGAGTGAGCTCCATTTTCATCACCAACTTAGAACTTAAGGAGAGAGCCACCAATATTTTCCTTGAAAGGGCTAGAGATTTAAATTCATCTCAATGACTCATGATAGATGAAAAGGCCAAGTTGTTGATTTAAGGACAAGATACTAATCCATAGAGCTTAGATTTTTGAGAATTGACAACCTTAGGTAATTTCTTTTCATTTGTTTCTAATTATGCTTAAGAGAGCCTAAGGGATACTTATTTAGTAGTTTCGCGAGACGCTCAAGGTTAAGTGTGGGGGAGTTGATAAGCACCATTTTATTGATTATTTTAAGTGCTTAAATCCATGTTTGATCCATGTTTTTATTGTTTAATTGTGATTTTACCCTAGGTTTTAGGATTTTCTATTATTTTGGACTTTATTGCAAAATTACATATTTTTGGATTATTTGGCCACTAATTTTCTGATATATTTTTGTAGGCACGAAAGGATCCTGGACCTAGGGTATACTGGGTCAAACTTGAGTCGGATGTGAACCGGATCGAATTATCAAGCCTACGATTAATCCGGGCCGTCCGATTCAAGAGCGGCTAGATCTGAGCCATCCGGGATGATCTGAAGCAATCCGAGCTAGGGTTAGGGTTGATCAAGCTCTATGATCAAGATCTGAAGGTTTCATCCCAATCGGAGCTAAATCAACCGTTGGATCAAGCAAGGAGGGCTCTAGAGCGTCCATTCACAGATAGAGTTGATCTGGACCATCCGTTGCATATCTGGAGGATCCGAGCTACCACAAGGCAGATCTTGACCCCAGATCATCATCATTAAAGTTTGGCTTCAATCAGAGCAAGATCAGCCGTTGGATTTCATCAAATCAATCAGAGCCGTTCATTCTTAATTACTTAAGGAAATTTTTCCCAGCCTTCTCCTTCGTCGCGTCTTCCTCGCCGCAACTCGTCTGCTTCAGTAGCTTAGCGATTTCTTCATCGTTTCTTCAATTTCTTCGTTTGAAGGCGTGACCACTTCAATTCGAGCTCATCCTTGAGTGACAGCAGGGATTTGGATTGAGGGTTTAGCTTAATTGGCGAGTTTTCAGTTGTTAGCCGCAAATTCAATTTCTGCTATTTCGTTTCTGCAATTTGTATCAGATGCTTCGTTTCTTGTATGGATTGTTTCTATCTTTATTGGAAGCTCATCCTTGAGTGACAGCAAGGATTTGTGAGCTGAAATGAGGGATTGAAGCTTGGTTAATCTCGTTTTCGTAGCTGTAATTCCATTACTGTCGTGTTCTGTTTCTGTCTTCATTTCAGATTTGGTTAATTTCGTTACTGCATTGTTTCATGCGTAATCTAGCTTTAATCCTTTAAGTTGAGTAGTTAGGAACTTATCTAGTGGATAGTTGTGTTTAATTTCAGTTAATTTTAGTTCAATTCTTTGCGTGCCAATCTATTTATGCGTATCAGCTTTTTGCTCTAGTTCTGAAAATTTCAGTTTCGAATTCTTAAGCTTATTCCAACTCAATTTTTGTCTTGTTTAATCCCTGCTGGATTTCAAGTTGTAGTTACTGAATTTTCCATAAATTTTTACAGTTAGCAGATGTTTGTTTCACTTCTGAAAATTCCTGCACATGTTGCATTCTAATTCGGTTTTCTGCATTTCGGTTGCCAAGTCTGCCATCAAAGTTCATTCCCTGCAATCCATCAGATATCTTTCGAGTATTAGTTCTGAAATTGTGTATCAAGAGAGCCTTGTTTGCTGGTTTTCCCTCTGCATCCCATTTCTGAAGTCTGAAATTCCATCAATAGCTGCAATTGTTTTCACAGCTTACTGATCAGTTAGAATTGGGTTGTAATCACATTTCTGCATTGTTTTAGTTTGGATTGGCTGAAGTTTTTATCAGTAAGATCTGAGGGGAACTATATTGCATTCGAATTTAGTGGTCTTGTTTGGTTTTTGCATCCAATTTAGTTGCTGAATTTTACATGTATCGCCTGCTGAAAATTTCTGTAATTCTGCTCTCATCATTTGCATTCAGTTAGCTGCTGAATGGTCAGGTTCTTTGCTGCGAATTTGTGTCATAGCTTCTGAAGTGCATATAAAACGAAACCCCCAACAAATTAGTTGATGTCAGCTGTGTGCCAATTGTTTTGTTCTAAAATTTTGCAAGTTTCAGTTCTGAAACTATGTATCCAGAAAATAGAGTTGCTGAATGTTTTCTTAACCATTAGAATTGTGAACTTGATAGCTTGTTCTGTGTTCGATTTGTTCAGCAAGTCTATATTCATTCCTGCAGTTAATATCGCTGAACCGATCAGTAAGAAATTTTGCATCAGATTTTATTAGTGGCACATAAGTTTGCATGATTTAGTATCAAGTTTGGTTGCGTGCATTTTGTATCAAATGGATGTTTCGGTTTGAATGTTGTAAATCTTGAAGCTCCATCTAATTTGCAGTGGCATTTTACAATTGAAATCAGATTTGTTTGTTTCCAAAATTGCTTTAGTGCCTTGATTTAGTTTTCCATTGATTGAGTTAACCGTTGTTACCACTTGTTGAGTTTCATAGTAAGCTATCCTTTTGGTTGATCCTTTGCATCATGTTTTCCATTTCCAATTGCAACCCAAAACCCAATTTTGATTTGAAACCCGAAAACACAAACGACACATAAATACAAGCGCGAATCACACAACGTCAACTAGCCCCGAGAAAAATACGACCTGTGGCCCCTATATTACATTTCCATATTTTTAAGTGTAAAAAGGGTTTCCAGCACATTTCATTCATTTATTCATATTTAAATTTGATGAGCCCATACATTTCGTGACAAATTAATCTAGTATACTTGGGCCCGTTCAACGCTACGGTTGGATCTCGTCCCTTTCTTCGAGTTACGAAAGGTATAAAGTAAATTAGTTTACTTTTCCGCAAAGTTTTATTTTATGATTATGTCAACACACTATAAGGTTGCATGCTAGATACGAAGTTAAAATAATTTAGGAAATTATTTTATGCAAACTCTTCCGCTGCACGTAAAAATTTTAAATTTTACGAACTCGTATCCTTGTCAACATGCACCCGGTCCCAACAGTACCTAAGGATCACAAGACCACCTCGGGAACAAACGCCCGATGTCATGTCCGGCCTCAAGCTCCCCAAACCATCTCGGAGGGATGCTGGGGAATAGGTCGCTCCTTGGCCCGAGCTCTTCCCCATTGAGTTTAGCCCCATCCTCTCCTAGGGGCCGCTGAGCTAGGTGTCACCTCCCCATAGCTACGGTAGCTCGTTCCTTCACTAGAGGTGATACAACACAGGCTCAAGGTATAGAAGAAAAATCAATTGTGAAGGTAGAATACACAAGATAGAGTCAAACAAAACAAATTATGCAAAAATATTTCATTCAAGCTGAATGAGTACATTGGGGGTACATCAAAAGAAAGGAAAGTAAAAGGCCAAAAAAGGAGATACAAGTCTTAGGTTTGGGAAGAGCTCCTATAGTTCCTTCTCCTCGGGCATCAGATCATCCCAAACCTGTCCCACTCTCATAAAGGCCATGTATACGTCTAGCTTCAGCAAATTGGCCTTTTGGAGCTGTTGGATGGCACCATTAAAGACCTGCTTCTGGTGCTTTAGGACCTGTCCAGCCAAAATGTCGTCAAATTCGTCGGACTGTAAAAACCTGGCATTGAGCTCTGCCTCGGCCACTGTCGGTCGGGATGCCTCGTCAGCCTTATATCATTGCAGTTCAGCCTCGGCATCATCCTTAGCAGCCTTCAACCGGGCCACCTCAGAAAACATCTGATCTCAATCTTCTATGGCTTCCTTGAGACTCTTTGAGGTGACTAAAGTCTTTGAATTAGCCCGGGCGATGTCCTCCTGTAGGTCGGATACGTAACCAACCGCCGCCGCCATCACAGATTCCTTTTGGGCCAGCTGGTGTGCCTGTTCTTGTATCCGACCATTCAGGGTCTCCGTC
This sequence comes from Boesenbergia rotunda, assembly GCA_024364735.1. Lineage (NCBI taxonomy): Eukaryota > Viridiplantae > Streptophyta > Magnoliopsida > Zingiberales > Zingiberaceae > Boesenbergia > Boesenbergia rotunda. The sequence continues at coordinate 13,175 of JAGFNQ010007357.1, read as the reverse complement.
GAGGACTCCAGGAGCTGGACATCCTCGGATAGTTTCTTCTCCCTAGCCTGGAGTTGCTCCCGCTCCTGGGCCAGGCTGCGCAGGTCATCTGAGAGGGCAGCGACCCTCTTTGACAATAGGCGCACCTGGTGGCGAGAGTTATGCAAGGCAGACTCTGAGGCCAACAGGGAGTCCATGTACTACTCCACTTTAGCCCTAAGGGCCCTGCTGACCTCCGCTTGTAGGAGGCCTCCTCAGCGAGCACAATGAACCTCTGCCCCTAACTGGTCTGCTCGTTAGATCAGGGCTTCGGTCTCCCGCCTGGAATATGATTGGTTGCCTGCGACAAGACAGTCATAAGCGGTCTGCCACAAGAAATAACCAGAGTCAGAGGACATAAGCAAGATAGCAGAAAAAGCAGACACCTTTACCTTCAGGAGGGATTCGTGCAAGTGGGCTAAGGGCCCAGTCGAGACACTTAAGGTCCTCCCTCGCGAGTCACCCCGGCTCCTCGGCACGTCATCCCGGCTCCCGGAAGAGAGTGCATCGTTGGAGCGGGGGAGGAGCTGGATGGCTAGTGCCTCGGGGGGCACCGTAGAGGGGCCGGGGCGTCCTCCTCAGAGTTGGACGCTCCCTCGGAAGCGCGTTCCTCGAAGGAGACCTCCTTCAATTGCATCGGTTGGGCTTCCTAGAAGCCACCTCCTCCACCGCTTGGATCTTCCGACGCAGGCACTCAAGTATCAGTCGGGGCTCTGTTGGCATCGCCTACTTGCTTTTCGAGGTGTCGGAGGAACTGGCCGGGGTGAGGGTGGTGGTCTGATGCCTCATCACTGGAGAGGTCATCTGCTTGAAGCACTTAGACAGGGGCATCGTGTCCTCCTCCTCAGGGATAGATGGAAGCTCGGGAGGTGCAAAGTTCCTCAACCTCCTCCGGATGGCCGACCGCTTAGCGAGCCGCTTCTACCTCAGCTTCCCAGCTGATTCAGCCGTCGATTGACCAGCCTGAGACGAAGGCTCTTCCTCAGCTCCTTCCATTTCGATTAGCGTAGGGGAGGGGTCAGCTCTTTGGTCATCTGACAGCTCAGGCGCCACTGGGTTATCGAGCTACTCCGACATCCCTTGGTCGACGAGCTATTCGGTTGCTTCATTCGAAGCTTCAACTGAGTCGACCACCGGGGCAGTAGGGGCCGGAGGAGGGGTCAGGGCATGTTCGTTGGCCTTCTCTAATTTAAGGAGCCGGTTCATCGTCCAAGATGATATGACGTCCTCTGTAGTGCACAAGCAATAAAATATCAGTTAGAATTAACGGGCATCTGTAAAAGGATAAGCTTACCGAGGATGGGAGTTATGCTGGTGACTTTAGAGTTGAGTCCCGCTTGATACATGAGTTCATCACTTTGCACCAGACTGGGGCTGCTAAACTCCATGCCGACCAGGATGCTCTTGGCCCGTTGGTAGCCCGGATCCTGTTGGAAGTCTCCTAGCTCCGGGGGAGTTGGTAGGCTTTCCCTCCAACGAATGGGGCTGAAGGGGAGTTGGGGAAGTTAAATGATGAAGAAGTGTTCCTTCCATCCCTTGTGGGAGGAAGGAAGACTCCCTATGAACCTATGGCTGGGGCGAGCCATGAAGCTAAAGGCCCCCCTAGAAGCCTGGGTGAGGAGGAAGAAAAAATGGAAGAAGCGTGTAGTTAAAGAAATGTCAAAGAGTTTGAAAAGGATAAACGCCCTGCCCATCTGGGCAAAGGCATTGGGAGCCATCTGATGGAGACGGATATTGAAATATGAGGATATGCTCATGGAAAAAGGAGGAAGAGGGAAGTGAAATCCTAGTTCTACCTGTCCTAGGAAGAAGGTGAAAACCCCTAGGGGTGGTTCTACGGGAGATTGATCTACCTTAGGAACTTCTACCTCCAGTTCCGCCGGAATAACGTACTCGTAGGCAGCTCGGAGGGTTTCTTCCTTAACCCTAGAGGAAGCGATTTCATACCACTCCAGTTGGTAACCCTTCTCCGGTGTCTCCTTCCTACCTTGGTCCTTTTTCCCTTCCTTACCCATGACTTCTAAGGAGAGAAGGGGAAGAAGATGGAATAGGGAGGGAACTTTTGTGTGAGGAAAAAGCCTTAGTGAAGATGAAAGTAGATAGGAACAAAGTGCACAAACTCGGCCAATCGATAATGCAGGAAGGCGGACGAACGCTTTCAACCCCCCTTTTTATAGAAGAAGTCGCCCTCATGTGGACAATGGGGGCGCGACACGTGGACTGTCACGATTGCCCATCTCGAGGCTCGCCTCTCTGTAAGGCCATCGTTTAGTATGGCCTGTGGCGTGTATTAGCAGGAGATCGCGAAGAAAAGATCTGAACACATGGCAAGGCTACATTCGCAGAGATGGTTTGTCGCTATTAAGAGACCCCATGCACTTTTAATGGATGATAGACAACCATTATTGTTGCACCTCGGAATTCGCAGAGCCTTCTGGACTAATTCAAATGATTTCCTCGAGCCAAGGGACGAATGTTTCAATTCCTTGGACCTGACGAGCCGCCAATGGAGAAGTGATGGATATATGAACCCCCAGATACGTAGCTTCCCATCGTCTCACCACTAGTCTAATCAATCAGCCACACTTCCTTCGATTAGACTTGAAGGGAGGGACTTGTGATGGGGTTGAGCATCTCATGTTTGACACGTGGCACGGGGAAGCTACGTGTCCAGGTCCACTGATCCCGACCACTGAGGTCGGACTCCTGAGACCACCTCGAGAGGACAGGCGCCCAAGGTCATGCCAGGTCTTAGTCTCCCGAGACCACCTTGGGAGGATAGGCGTCCGTTGTTATGCCAGACCTTAGTCTCCTGGATCACCTCGGGAGGATAGACCCCCGAGGTCATGTTGGGCCTTTGTCTCCTGAGACCACCTCAGGAGGACAGGCGCCCGAGGTCATGCCGGGCCTTAGTCTCCCGAGATCACCTCGGGAGGATAGGTGCCCAAGGTCATTGTTGGTTTCCCGTTCGGTTAGGATTTCTCTCCATATCCCCGGATTAAAATTTTCTATTAATTAGACATAATCCGGATGGAAAGAAACTTTCCGAACAACCTTTTCATCATCGTACTATTCGATTAAGTGATCGCTTGAAAAAACTTGTTGTTCAAGCAATCTAACTCCTTTGTCGAATAGCCGCGGAATAGATGATGATTGGATCGCCGGTTCCTATGTTTATCTTCGGGGTCCATGATATAAACAATAATTAATATAATAATGAAACAAGAACAAGATTTATACCTCTTGTTTATCTCTTGATCTTTTATCGTATTCCTATCCTCTTCTTGGATGTCGTGTGGGCGACGGTCTTCCAAGAAACGAAGCCACCAAGATCTCTTCCTCCTTCTTCTTTGCTTGCGCCGACCACCTCCAAGGAAAGAGCTCTCCTTGCGTCGGCCACAAAAAGAAGAGATGAAAGGAAGACGAAGAAGAGAAAGAGCTAGCCGACCACCTCCCTCCTGCTCTTGTTGCTTGCGCCGACCACAAAAGAAAGAAGAAGAATCCTTCTTTCTTCCTCGCGCCGCCGACCACTCCTTCTCTTTCCCTTAAGGCCGCACGTCTAAAGGAGGAAGAGAAGAACTCCTCCTTTGCTTGATGATGTCGGCGCCCAAAGAAGAAGAAGAAGAGAAGACTCTCCTTTTTGCTTGAAGCCATCGACCACCTCCTTTGATTGGCTTGTGGGGCCGCAACCCTAAGAGAGAGAGAGAGAGAGGGGAAAAAACCTAAGGCTTGGTTCTCTTGATTAAGTCTTGGTTTCATGGCTTTATGAGGTATATATAGACTACAATAGGGATCATGAGGAGGAGTTGGTTTTGGTCTCCTAATAGATCTTAAACCTGACCCGTTAATGATAACCCGCTCCACTAATGGGTTATCATTGAACTACCGCACTAACCCCATAATTAAATATGGGCTCCACCATATTATGTGTACATAATCTCCCCGTGTTTAAGATATCACATGTCCATTAATTAATTAAATTACTGAAAATTTAATTAATTAATATTTAATTCCATGAGTAGTACCACTCAGCCTTATTATCATGTCAGACCAAGTCCACCTGCAGGATTTACATGATAAACTTTATGAGCTCCTCAAGGGGACATCATCATCCTAAATAATTAGGACACAGTTTCCTTCTATAATCAACGACACACCATGTAAATAATATTATTTCCTAATTTACCGGGCCTATTGATTTAATGAATAAATCTCGCCTATTGGTAAATTAAAAAAATAAATATTAAGTATATGTGCCCGTTATTATATCGGGATTAAGAGCATGCACATCATAATAACAGAGGTCTTAATCGATTATATAGTTAGTATAAATCGAATCACCTCAAGTCAATCCTGCTTAATACACACAAAGTGTACTTGTGTAATTTTATGATCAAGATAGACTAATACCAAATTACACTACAACTATGCCAATGGTTTGTCCAAAACCATCTCAATTGTGAGCCTCTACTTATACTCTACAAGGGACTGATAACATGATCTTCTGTGTGACACCACACACTATGTTATCTACAATGTAAAGTATTAGACAATATGCGCACATATAATAAATATAAAATACAAACAATGATCATGTGATTCTCATTCCAAAATTTAGATGATCATACAAAAGCTAGGCTTTTAGTATACATCCTAACAATCTCCCACTTATATTAAAAGACTATACTGCCATCAAACTTCCATACATCTGACTCTCATACCCTCCACATGTCTATCAAAAGCTTTCGCTGGAAGGACCTTAGTGAAAGGATTTGCCAGGTTATCCTCTGATGCAATCTTGGCGACAACAACTTCTCCTCTCTTTACGATCTCTCGTATCAGGAGATACTTGCGCTCTATGTGTTTACTTGCCTTATGGGCTCGTGGTTCCTTCGAGTTTGCAACTGCACCACTGTTATCACAATAAATTGTGATAGGTCTGGGTAAACCAAGAATCACATCTAAGTCCATCAAGAATTTCCTGAGCCATACAGCTTCTTTGGTTGCCTCAGAGGTTGCCATATACTCAGCTTCCAAGGTGGAGTCCGCCACACATTTCTGCTTGACACTCCTCCATACTATGGCTCCACCTCCTAAAGTAAACACATATCCTGAGGTAGACTTACTTTTATCCCTATCTGATTGAAAGTCAAAATCTGTGTAACTCACAGGGAGTAATTGATCTGCCTGGTAAACTAGCATATAATCCCTAGTCCTTCTCTGGTACTTCAATATATGCTTTACCGCAGTCCAATGTCGTTGACCTGGATTACTTTGATATCAGCTAACCATGCCCACGGCAAAGCAGATATCCGACCTCGTACATAGCATAACATATATGAGGCTTCCCACAGCGGAAGCATAAGGAATCACCTTCATCTCCTTTATCTCCTTTGATATTTTAGGATGCATCTCCTTAGATAAAGGTACTCCATGCCGAAAAGGTAGAAAACCTTTCTTGGAATTTTACATGCTAAAACGAGCTAGGACAGTGTCTATGTATGAAACTTGAGATAAGCATAACATCCTTTTCTTGCGATCCCTTATAACTTTGATCCCAAGGATGTGTCCAGCTTCCCAAGTCCTTCATATCAAACTGTTTGGACAACCATACCCTTACGTCTGATAACACTTTGACATTGTTTCCAATGAGCAAAATATCATCTACGTATAGTACAAGAAATACCACTATGTTTTCGTCACTCCTCTTGTATACATAAGACTCATCTAGACTTTGTATGAATCCATAAGACTGGATTACCTCATCAAACTGGATGTTCCAAGACATTGAAGCTTGTTTCAATCCATAAATGGACCAATTAAGCTTGCACACAAGATGTTTTTTGCCCTTTGCAATGAATCCCCCTGTTGTTTCATATAAATGTTTTCTTCAAGACTTCCGTTAAGGAAATCTGTCTTGACATCCATTTGCCAAACCTTATAATCCATATGAGCAACAATAGACAAGAGAATCCGGATAGATTTAAGCATGGCTACTAGCAAAAAGGTTTCCTCATAATCAATACCCTCTTTCTGAGTATACCCTTTCACAACAAGCCTTGCTTTAAAGGTTTCCACCTTTCCATCCGATCCTCTCTTTCTTTTATAGATTCACTTGCATCCCATGGCTTTTACACTATCAGGTGGTTCTACTAGCTCCCAGACATGATTAGAATCCATAGATTCTATCTCAGAGTTCATCGCCTTTTGCAAAGATACCACATCTTTATCTTGGAGTGTCTCGTCATAAGTCCAAGGATCAGGTTCATGTTCACCAGGGACCAAGTCCGAAGACTCTCCTAAAAACATGAATCTGTCAGGTTGTCTAACAATCCTCCCACTACGATGATGTACTACCTGTGTATCCTTTGTGACACGTAGTGCAGTCACTTGTGGTATATCCTTCTGTACCATTGGTACTGAAGTAGTAACTTCTCCTCTCACTTCCTCTAGAACAATCTTACTCATGGGCTTGTGGTCCATTACATAGTCCTCCTCTAAAAATCGAGCATTCGTGCTAACGATGACCTTCTGATTTTTAGGACTATAAAACAAACCACCTTTCGTTCCTCTGGGATAGCATACGAACAAGTGTATTTCTGTACGAGATTCTAACTTATCAGCGTCTCCCTTTAGCACATGTATTGGACTACCCCAAATCTGAATATGTCTCAGACTAGGCTTACTCCCAGTCCATAATTCTATTGGAGAGGGTACTGATTTAGAAGGTACCAAGTTCAGAATGTACACTGTCGTTTCCAGAGCATATCCCTAGAACAAATTCGGTAACTCCGAAAAACTCATCACGATCTAACCATCTCCATAAGAGTCCTATTTCTTCGCTCCACCACACCGTTCTGTCACCCTTACAAGGTGCAGACAATTGGGATTGAATCCCAGCCTCTGATAAGTAACTTCTAAACTCTCCCAAGAGGTACTTTCCACCACGGTCAGACCGTAGTGTCTTGATACTTTTACCTTGACGTTTCTCCACATCAACCTTGAATTCTTTGAACCTGTCAAAGCAATCAAACTTGCGGCGCATCAAGTAAATGTATCTATATCTTGAATAGTCGTCTATAAATGAGATGAAATATTCAAAGCCACTTCTTGCCTGGATAGACATAGGACTACACAAATCAGAATGAACCAACTCCAACACATCTTTGGCTCTAAACCCCTTGGCCTTAAAAGGCCTCTTGGTCATTTTACCTTCTAAGCAAGATTCGCAGGTTGAGAAGTTATCCACTATCAACCTTTGAATTCTACTCAAGTTAATATGACCCAACCTTAGATGTCAAAGATATGTTTGGTTCATTTTCGAAGGCTCTTTTCTCTTATTAGGATTAGAAGACGTGTTATTAATTTATATTTGCATCGTGAGAGTTATTGGTTCAAGAGTGTACAAATTGCCAACCAACGCACCAGAACAGATAATCTCTCTATACCTTTTGATAACAACCTTGTCATTAAAAGAAACAGAATATCCATCCAAAAATAATTTAGAAACTGAAATTAAATTCTTTCTAAAAGAAGGTACGTAAAGACAATTTCTTAAAACCAAACATTTATTCTAAGCAAAAGATAATTAGACATCTCCCACTACAATAGTCGCCACCTCCATAGCATTGCCCATGTAGACAGTAATCTCGCTCTCATGTAGTTGTCTGATTTCCTAGAACCCCTGCAATGAATTACAGACATGATCAGTGGCTCCCGCATCTACACACCAGGTACTGGTAGATAATACCGCTAAACATGTTTCAACAACTAATGAAAAAGATATACCTTTATTGTTCTCCTTTCGGCGAGGACAGTCCACCTTCCAATGTCCAGTCTGCTTGCATGTGAAGCACTTTCCTTTTGGCTTCATCACTCCAGCCTGAGGTCCTTGAGATCTAGCCGCTTTCATTGCTAATCCTTGTTTCTTTTTCTTCTTTCCGTCTTTCGGCTTAGAAGCAGAAACTTTTTCAGCATTATAAGCTTGAGCACTTTGACGAAATAACCCCTCTGCTGCCTGAAGTTTTGTCAGAAGTTCCGCCAACGAATATGTCCTTTTGTTCATTTTGTAGTTCAGGCGGAACTGCTCAAAACTCGTGGGTAGTGACTGGAGAATGATATCGACCTGGGTCTCCCCATCCATTTCAGCTCCAAGGACTTCCATCTCATTCAAATGAGCCATCATCTTGAGAACATGATCCCTCACGGGTGTTCCCTCAGCCATGGTGGTCGTCATCAAGTTTCTCATAGCCTCTTTCCTAGCAGCCCGATTTTAGTGTCCGAAGAGTTCCTTGAGATTGAGCATCATGTCATAGGCAGTAGTGAAGGGTTGATGCTGATATTGCAGTACATTTGACATAGAAGCCAAAATGTAACACCGCGCCATCTCATCTGTCTTTACCCACTTCCTATAACTCTCCTTCTCCTCTTCACTAGAATTGTCACTAGGCTTAGCGGGACATATCTCAAAAAGTATAAATTTGTACTCCTCAGCAGTCAAGACAATATCCAAGTTCCATTTCCAATCAATGTAATTGGCACCAGTAAGTTTATTTTCTTTTAAAATCATAGCAAGTGGGTTGAAAGCCATTTTGAAAAATCCTGAGAATCACAATGGTCAAACATTAGTTTTTAAAATAATATTGATTTCTCAAACAATAAAATTTTAAAAACACCAACACCTTAAAACACTGTGAATTTAGTATGCCACGATAGTGTGGGCGTATACTAATTCAAACATTTGTAAGAGGATATTTTACCCATTAATTTTATTATCTTGTAAAGCTTACTTTTTGATAAATAAAATTAATAGTTGGTTTATCTTTGGTCATACAAATAATAGCAGTGACTCCGATGGGGAGGATACTATTAAATGCATCTAAGTGTACACTATTACACGATACTAAGTCAATTATCTAAGATTATGTCCCTTCCGATGGGAAAGATCACACGCTCCTAAATAATTTCCTGTAATCATATTTGATCTAGTGATCCGCAAAACAAACTCATCCGATGTGGAGGAAGGCACTCAGAGCCAACGCGCAAGTTTATTTACATCACTTATCAAATTAGTAATGGAGGTCACGTGACTCAAAGAATCCCTCTCCCACTTAGTATTTTAAAAATTGAGGAATTTTCATGCAATCACAACAAGCATAATAATCGGCAAGCAATAAATATGAAAATTCTAAATTTCTAACTATTATGGCTTTGAAGGTTCCGTCGTTCTCCAATACGCCTCCAGTCGTGTTGCCACGTCGTCTCCTCCACCCTATGTTGTGTGCAAGCAAGAAGCTCCGAGCCGAGAATAAAAACTATTTTAATTTATATCCATCGATCCTATACTCTACAAAGGAGTATACATAAAATCTAGATTGAAAGTAAATTAAAACAAGCGGCTAACATTTGTCGTATTTAATTACACAATTAAATACAAATAGCCTCGTCAACCCCGAGGATTCAAATAAATATTGCAATCACACAATCACATCGTACACAATCACACATAGCCATAATAGTTGGATCTTATATCTGCAACCAAAAAATTAGCCTCATGCATATCCTATTATCCGGCATATTATATACGAAAAAGAATGAACGTAACCGAATCCAAAACACACAAAACCGAAAACCATGGCTTTGATACCAATTGCTGGTTTCCCGTTCCGTTAGGATTCCTCCCCATGTCCCCGAATTAAAATTTTCTATTAATTAGAAATAATCCGGATGGAAAGAAACTTTCCGAACAACCTTTTCATCATTGTACTATTCGATTGAGTGATCACTTAAACAAACTTGTTGTTCAAGCAATCTAACTCCTTTGTCGAACAACCATGGAATAGATGATGATTGGATCGCCAGTTCTTGTGTTTATCTTCGGGGTCCATGATATAAACAATAATTAATACAATAATGAAACAAGAACAAGATTTATACCTCTTGTTTACCTCTGGATCTTCTATTGTATTCCTATCCTCTTCTTGGACGTCGTGTGGGCGACGACCTTCCAAGAAACGAAGCCACCAAGACCTCTTCCTCCTTCTTCTTTGCTTGCGCCGACCACCTCCAAGGAAAGAGCTCTCCTTACGCCGGCCACAAAAGAAGAGAAGAAAGGAAGAAGAAGAAGATGAAGAAGAAGAGAATCACCCCAAGCCCTAGCCGACCACCTCCCTCCTCCTCTTGTTGCTTGCGTCAACCACAAAAGAAATCCTTGCGTCGCCGGCCACTCCTTCTCCTTCCCTTAATGTCGCACGTCCAAAGGAGGAAGAGAATAACTTCTCCTTTGCTTGATGATGTCGGTGCCCAAAGAAGAAGAAGAAGAAAAGAGAAGCTTGTTGGTGCCGGAAGCACCAGATCAAACCTGGTTTTTGATAATGGCAAAGAGTTCAAAGTTAAGGTTAAAGTGTTATCTAATGAATCTGTTAAGTGTGCAGGAAAGTCCTAGGTAAGCTAGGCACGAAGTCTTAACCTGCAGGGTTGAGCAATAAGTCCTGGTCGTAGACTGGGCACCAAAGACCTGACTAGGGGTTGGGCAATAAGTTCTGGTCGTGGACTGGGCACCGAAGTCCTGATCCGGAAGATCAAGTAGAAGTCTTAGTCGGGCGGGAGCTACAGACAGAAGTAGAGACTGGTCGAGGAACGGACGTCTTGAGATCCGGCAGTCTTGGAGGCCGAGCAAAAGTCCAATCGGAGGAGCCGGTTGGCAAAAGGTAACTTCTCCAAAGTCGAGTAGGTGAGGATGCATTCCCCGGAAGAGGGAACAGTAGGCGTCGGTTCGACCTAGGGTTCCATTTGGAAACCCAAAGTCAGAACCAAGACAGTGCGGGCTGTTATTTATACTTGATTTTATTATTACTGCTGTTCTGGAACCATCCCTGGTTGCAGGAGCAAGAGGTTCACGTTTCTGCATCCTAGGTGCCCGAGAACATAGGCGCCTGTGTTGATACAGGCACCCCAGATGGGGTTTCTTCCAGTGGCTGCGAAGCAGAGCTAGCAGGTTGCCACGTCAGCATGTGAGGCGCCCATGAGCAGTCAGGCGCCCTAGACGTCCTAGGTTCCCTGGACGGGGGATAGACATTGGTCGAGTCTGCGGATAAGTTTGCGCCCAAACAGGCTGACGTGGCAGGCACCCCATAGCAACACAGGCGCCCTGGACACTAGTATAAAAGGGGGTTCACCCCTGCTTTCGAAACAAGATTTCTCTCAACTCAAGCACTCAAACGCTCAGTTCATTTCCTCCGTGCTCGAGTTCCAAGCGTCAACAACGCTCAAGATCAACGACCTGCTGCTCCGTTCTTCAGATTTCTTTCCGGTCGTCGGTATAATTTCAAGTTGCTTTCAATTCTGTATTCGTAAATTAAAATCTTGTAATACCTTTTTTTGAAATATAGAATTGCCCAACGAAAATGATCAAGGACCGTGGGCCTTGGAGTAGGAGCCGTTACAGATTCCGAACCAAGTAAAACCAAAAGGAGTTAGCATTACTGTATTTTCCGCTGCGCATTATTCTTACTTATCCGAATTTATTTTTATCGATATTCACTCCCCCTCTATCGATTCTAAATGATCCCACAAAGCTCTCCTCTTTCCTTGAAGCCACTGTCCACCTCCTTTGATTGGCTTGCGGTGTCGCAACCCTAGGAGAGAGAGAGAGGGAGAGGAAAAAACCTAAGGCTTGGTTCTCTTGATTAGGTCTTGGTTTCATGGATTTATGAGGTATATAGACTACAACAGGAACCATGAGGAGGAGTTGGTTTTGGTCTCCTAACGGATCCTAAACCCGACCCGTTAATGATAACCCGCTCCACTAATGGGTATCATTGAACTACCGCACCAACCCCATAATTAAATATGGGATCCACCATATTATGTGTATATAATCTCCTCATGTTTAAGATATCGCATGTCCATTAATTAATTAAATTACTGATAATTTAATTAATTAATATCTAATTCCATGAGTAGTACCACTTAACCTTATTATCATGTCAGACCAAGTCTACCTGCAGGATTTACATGATGAACTTTATGAGCTCCTCAAGGGGACATCATCATCCTACATAATTAGGACACGTTCAGTCCTGTTCGATTATATAGTCAGTATAAATCGAATCACCTCAAGTCGGTCCTTCTCAATACACACAAAGTGTACTAGTGTAATTCTATAGTCAAGATAGACTAATACCAAATTACACTACAACCATTCCAATGGTTTGTTCAAATCCATCTCGGTTGTGAGTCACTACTTATACTTTACAAAAAACTGATAACATGATCTTCTATGTGGTATCACACACCATATTATCTACAATGTAAAGTAACAGACAATTTGCACATATATAACAAATATAAAATGCAACCATGACCACTGTGATTCTTATTCCAAAATAGATATTCATACAAAAGCTAGGCTTATAGTATACATCCTAATAGTCATTTCAGGCCTTAGGCTCCTGAGACTACCTCGGGAGGATAGACGCCCGAGGCCCTCCCGGGAGGGGATCCCTCGAGACCAACTCGGGAGAGCGGAGCCTGAAGATCAATACATCAGATAGCCCGACTTCAAGTAACCGTTCCTCTTTCCAGATCAGGAAAGTCATCAGATAATCATTGTCCACCACACATGACAATTAAGGCTTTAATAATCGCCATGGTCGTTACCTAAAAGTTATCATGTAACCGACGATCACGGAACGTGGAGGAAAACGTGGAGACGTGTGACCAAGCCCTCAGGTATATAAAGTGTTTCGGTACCCAGGTAAAGGGGTATGCTTTCTGAACTCACATAAATTCTACTTCCTCGTTGACATCCTGCCAAGTGATCAAAATTCTAACTTGAGCGTAGGAGTGGACTCCGCTGGAAAACCTCCGGTGTGTTCCCATTAACGCTCGTGTTGATCTCGCAGGGCGTGATCTTCTTTTCCCCGTCGCCATCCTCGTGGGCTACATCTCGGTGACTCGCCGTCCGCGTCGATTCTTTTCCGGAATAACAAATATTTATTTAAATTTTATATTAATTCATTTAATCTCTAGTATAATTAGATTTTACATGGTCATGATTCGAAATAATAAAAACACATAACATAATAAAATATCATATAAAATTCTCTCTCTCTCCTCTCTCTCTATATATAATATATATATATATGGTATTTATT
>JAGFNQ010007356.1:31468-65477 GCA_024364735.1 Boesenbergia rotunda | reverse complement strand
GATGCTCAGCATGTTCCTCCTGAGTTCCTGAGTAGATAAGAATGTCATCAATAAGACGATGACAAACTTATCTAAGTACTCCCTGAATACTCTGTTCATGAGGTCCATAAATGTCGCTGGAGCATTTGTGACCCCAAAAGGCATGACTACAAACTCGTAGTGCCCATATCTGGTTCTGAAAGCTGTCTTGGGAATATCACCCTCTCTGACTTTGACCTGGTGATAGCCGGATCTCAAATCTATCTTTGAGAAGACTGTGGATCCCTTTAGCTGATCGAACAAATCATCGATCCTGGGTAGAGGGTACCGGTTCTTAATGGTGACTTGATTCAAAGCTCGGTAATCTATACACAGGCGCATGGACCCGTCTTTCTTCTTCACGAACAACACTGGAGCTCCCCATGGTGAATGACTAGGGCGGATGAAGCCCTTGTCGAGTAACTCCTGTAGTTGCTCCTGAAGTTCTTTCAATTCTGCTGGTGCCATACGGTATGGTGCTTTTGAGATTGGATTTGTACCCGGAACGAGTTCGATCTCAAATTCAATCTCTCTGTCTGGTGCTAGGCCTGGTAGCTCATCAGGGAAAACTGCTGGGTAGTCACATACCACTCGGACCTCTTCTAGCTTTTGGTCATTCTCTTGCGTGGTATTGACTACATGTGCTAGAAATCCAGTACATCCAGTATTCAGCAGTTTCTGTGGTTTCATGGCTGAGAGAAATTTCCTGGCCTTCTTCTTCGGTTCTCCGATGTATTCAAACCGCTCTCCTGCCTCTGGTTGGAATACAACTTTCCTTTTTTGGCACTCTATGGAAGCGCCGTATTTGCTCAGGAAGTCCATCCCAAAAATGACATCATAGTCGGACATATTCAGTATTACCAAATCACAGTAAAGCTCTCTATCTGAAATGCTGACTGGTATGGCATGGAGCCAGAGCGTAGATGCCATGATGTCTCTGGAGGGCAGAGTAGTCAGAAACTGACCACTAAGTACATCTGGAGGTACTGCTAGTTTTTCGGCGAATGTCCTGGATACATATGAATGGGTTGCCCCAGTATCGAAAAGTACAGATGCATGCAGGTTTAAAATACTAATCTGACCTGTAACAACTGTAGAGGCAGTGGCTACATCCTCTCTGGTCAGTGAGAAAACCCGTGCATTGGTAGTAGCTGGTAGAGCTTCTAATCTGCCTTGACTGATCTGAGGACCCTCTAGTGCAGTTTGCATCAGGTGAAGCAGGGCCGGCTTACCTCCATACTAATAGGCTATGGGGGAGGTAAGTTGGCCTTGTTAGGGCATTGCTTGGCCAGATGCCCTTCCTGACCACAGGTGTAGCACCCTCGTGTGCCCAGGCGGCAGACCCCTAAGTGCTGTCTACCACACGTGGAACAGGTGGGATACTTGGTTTGCTTGTTGGCTGGCTCCCCTTTCGGATTGTTCCACTGCTTTCTTTTGCCTTGACTCTTTCCTTTCCAGTTAGAGTTGGAGCCCTGGGGTTTCTGAGTTCCTATGCTACTGCCTTGGCCCTTATTCTCTGTCACGACTGTCTTCTGCTGCCGGATGTGTTCAGGTAATGCTCGGCGATCAGAGCACTGCTCACTTGTTCTTCTGAGGTTTGCGGCCTATGGATGCCGCTGGCCACATTCAGTGCTGTCTCTGGCCTTAGCATTTTGAGCATTAGCCTGACTCGCTCTCGTTCGGTGCTGACTAATTCGGGACACAGACGCGCCAACCTGTTGAATCTCTTTACGGCTTCCTCTACTGATAGGTTGCCCTGCCGAAATTCTGTGAACTCGTCGTAGTGGCGGTTTGTGACCCGCATGTGGAAGAATTCTTCAAAGAACTCTTCTTCAAAGCTAGCCCAGGTCATCTGATTGACTGGGCGTTTTATCTTGATACGCTCCCACCACATACGTGCGTCTCCGGCTAGGCAGAAGGAGGCGCACTTCACTTTCTCATGCTCTGGCCAGTCTAGGAGCTCCATGGTACTCTCTAGGGTCTTGAACCAAGCTTGGCCATCCCATGGTTCACTGGTGCCTGAGAAGGTCTCTGGCTTGATCTTCTGCCACTGGATCAGATAAGCTTCCCTTTTGCCCCTGTTGCTGGGGCTACTGGCATGTCTGGTGGGACCGGCGCCATAGGTGGAACCTCCGTCACTATCGGCGTCTCCACCTGGGGCTCTGGGGTAACAGTGGGAGTAGCCTGCTGATTAGCTATTAGAGCAGCAATTACTTGCTGCTGTTCCGCTACTTGTCTCTGTAGTTGTGCTACTACCTCTGTCAGGTCCGCTGGAGGCACTGAGTGGTCTGCCTCCTGCTGAGGTTCAGTAACTGGTGCTCTCCTAGCTGAGCGTCCTCTTGCCATTATCTAAAATAGAAGAGGGTCCTACAGTTCATATTTTAATTCTAAAAACATGCTATCAGATATAACTGAGGTATTAAACATGCTTCCGTTAAATGCAAACAAGAACTGACTAGAAAACAGATAGCATGAATAACATGTAAATACTATAATTCTGAAAGCAAGAAATATAGTAATGTGAGAGATACTCTTACTTAGAAGCTGCAGGTCTGATGCTGATGTGTGTGAGGAGGAAAGATGGAACTTGCTCTGATACCACTCTGTAACGACCCACCTTCTGGTACTAAGCTTTAAGGCGGATCGCTACTAACTAACTGGCTGGCTGACTAATTAGTGATTTCTGATAATGCTAAACCAACTGGGAGAATTTTTAAAAACTTATTTTGCTATTTACTGAACTAACAATTCATAAACATGTTGAAAGTACTAACTAGCTCAAAATAAAGCAAAACTTTTATTTTATTATCTTGGCAGGATTCGATCCCCCAACCTCTGCATTGCATGACTAAGCACTAACCAACTGCTCTATATCACTTCTGTTTTACACAGTACCAGTCGACTGCTATATGCCAGTCGACTGGTCGGGCCACAGAATGATTCTGTGCCCGATACCAGTCGACTGGTGTTTTCCCAGTTGACTGGTAGTTCTGAAATTCCAGCTTTCAGATTTCCAGAATTTATCAAACTTGAGCCACAATGTACCAAAATCATATCTAACAAGCAGAATGACATAAATAAAGTTCCACAACCATTCTAGGGCATTTATTACACATTTTTGAAGGGTTTCTAGCATGTATAGCAATTTAGAAATCACAAAAATGACATGTAAAAGCATAACATGAATGTGCCAAGTTCGTATCAACTTCTTATTGAAACTATTCAGTATTCCTATCTAAAGGCATCCTTAGCTACTACATGTCATTCCATATAGTGCATTAATCTTAGAACAAGCATATCTTAAGTATTTAGCATGTAGATCAAAAGTATCAAGTTCTTACTCTTAAAGCATAAACATGGGTCTAAATTACTCTATCACAAGTAAATGACTCATGACATTCAAGCATTCACAAAACCAATATTAAGTTAGGTAAGTAAACTACTTCAAGCATACTAGGCACCACGAATACAAGTCTAATTAAGTTCATACATGGTTCACATAATATATTGCGGAATAACTAAAGAAGCATAAAAAGGATTATTTCTATGCTTTGCAAGTTCCGAAGACTTTTATTCCAACTCCACCATCACACACACTTTGCATCAAGCCCGCCACCTCCGCTACTAGTGCTTTCCTTTACCTATATCTGCAGTATAAGGAAATGCAAACTAATAAGTATAAAGCTTAGTAAGTACCATCTAGCCTCACAAAACTATGAAAACTCGAATTATGCTTTTGTAAAACATGCTATGCACATACATGCTCATATCCATAAGTAATCATGCTAGGCTCATGCTAAAATACATATCATAGAATGTCATGGCATATAACTGAGACATGGCACATACTGAACTAAAACTGAAAAGTAAGCTATAGCATGACATACATATCTGAATTGGAACTGAAATTAACTAACATAAAACTAATTATTAAATTCACCACATGCTAATATGAATTTCTGAAAACTAAATACATACAATAGGTGAAAGTAATAATCAACTGATGTGGGCCCGGCAATGTACCAACTGTGCGCGCATCCCTAATAAACCCGAGGTAGCAAATCCCGAATCCATTAGGGTTCTACTAGGTTATCTAAACCTAGGGGCAACTAGGAGCCCATCCCATAACTAGGAGCCCATCCCATACTAGGTTATCTAAACCTAGAGGCAACTTGGAGCCTATCCCTGGACCGAAGTCCGATACAATGCCACTGAAAATAAAATAGTCGTTTATACTTTTCTTTCCTTTTCTGATTCTTGCGTTTACTAGGTTATCTAAACCTAGGGGCAACTAGGAGCCCATCCCGTTGGACCTTGGTCCCAATCATAAACTGGAGCAAGAATTTCTATTCTTTAATGCTTTCTATAGCATTAACTGAACTGAACATTTTAACAAACACCTAACGTGCGTGCTTGTTCATAATTTACGATTTCTAATCGTAGAACATACATATAAGGAGATAAAGCATACGGAAAATCAACCGAAACTACTTATACTGCAGGTGAGGGGTACTTACTTCCTGCGCTAGGTTTTCTTACGAATTAAAATCTGAAATTCCTGAGGGAACGTTGAACTACAATGTTCTTCTTGCTTCTTGGCGTTCTCCTCGCGTCTACGAGGGTCCTCGTAGAGAATAGGGCCTCTTGAGACCTTCCCTTGGCTTTCCCTTTGTCTTGGGCGGCAAGAGAAGAGGAGAAGAGGAAGAAAACGCAAGAGAGGAAGAGGAGAGGAGGAGGGGGCGTCGGCGCACCCTTGGCTCACGAAACCTAAAAAAATATCCTCCTTTAATTCTTTAATTCGTTATTTATATTAAGTTGTAAAATAACCCTAAGTTAAATACATATCTAGAATACTCTATTATTTCACTCAAGGAAACTCCCATTGGCCTAATGGTTCGTAGAGCCATGACAAGGGTTTAAACTAGTTAGAGGTTGCGGGTTCAAAACTCGCCTAATGCCACCAACTCATCTTCTTTATTTTTGGCACTTCTTTTTATGGAAAAATTCCATAAAAATATCTAAAAATTCCAAAAAAAATCCTAGGATATTTCTAAAATTATTTGAGGAAATTTTTGGGCTTTACACTTCTTGATATTTGATTAGTACCACTCAACCTTTTCGACATGCCGAACCATGGTCCACTTGCAGGATTTGACATGACGTTCCTTTTCAGCTCACTAACGGGGCATCATCACCCTGACTCACAAGGACATGGATTCCGTCAATAATCAACGATACATCATATTATTAATATTATCTCCCAACTTACCGGGCCTATCGATCTAATGGAATAGATCTCGCTCATTCGTAAATCAAAGATATAATAATTAATAATATATGCCTGTCATTATTTCGGGATTAAGAGATCGTACTCCATAATATTATCCGAGGTCTAATCCAATTTACTAAGTCAGTACAAAAATTGAATGACCTCTCTTTTTGTCCTACTCAATGTACACACAGTACACTAGTGTAATCCTATGGTTAAGATAAACCACACCTAATTACACTACAACCATGCCGATGGTTTGTCCAACTCCATTTTGGTTGTGAGCCTCTTTCTTATGCTTCGGTAAGGAACCTGATAACATGATCTTCTGTGCGACACCACGAACCTAATATAAACATGCACTGTGTGATTTTCTGATTCTCTTTAAAATGTAGATGTATCCTAACCAAAAGGCAAGACTTTTAGTATACATTCTAACAAAGGGTCGACCTCCCACGAAGTGTCGAACCGGCGGTTCTGAACAGTCGAACCGTCGGTTCCAAACCGTGGTCGGGTCTATTTCCAAATGCACAATACATTTCAAAGTACAAATTTTTATTGGTGCAATTTAAGTACTTAGTTTTTTCATATCTCTCTAAAAGTACAAAATAGCTTTCCAAATGCACAATACTTTTCAAAGTATAAATTTTTGTTGGTGCAATTTAAGTATTTAGTTTTTTTAACTAGTACTTAGTCTTTTTCAAAAAGGGAAGAGTGTTGAAAATTGTTTTATCAAAATAGCTTTCAAAGCATTATACTAAGTACTTTCCGAAGGAAAAGAATTTTTTTTGAGATTCATGGATCAAACTCAACTCAGTAGGATCTTTCACTCACAATTTTTTTCCATCAAGAATGCTTTATGAAACTGTTTGACCCCCAAATTTGGAGTATCCTACATTCACGTGATTCGCTGGGTTTAACAAGCAATTGATATTTCATGATCAAAAGTGTAGTACCGCTTGTAGTAGCGGTCCTTATATCTCATATTAACAATCGAAAGATGAATTTTTTTGGGGCCCCTTCCTATACCTATGAATACCATTGGACCTGGAAATGAAGTCTGTTTGGTCTTTTTGTTGCTTGAGTTCACAGGAGTTGGTTTAATACAGATTGAAAATTTTTTTTACTGATTAATTGGCAATTAGTTTTCTATTTTTTTAATATATGGCAAAGGGGGAGAGAGAGAAGAAAAGAGAGAAAATTTTCAAATTTTAAATTTTTTTTTCAAAAAGTAAAGTTGAACCTTTTGAGTGCATTATTTTCAAAATTTCTAAGTGCAATTTTTTCAAAGTACATTTTGTTTGGGGCAAATTTTTCTAAGTAAAAGTTTTTCTTAGTTGACAAAGAAAAGTTTCTTAAAATGTTTTTTCCAAGTAAAATTTTTTTTCAATGTGCACGAAGTGTTTTACAAATACACTAACTGGTTTTGAAGTGCACAAAATGTTTTAAGCAAAATTTTTCAAAGTACACAAAATCGTCTTTAAGCAAAATTTTTTTTAAGAGTGCAAAATCTGTTGTGCAAAAGTTAAAACTTGTTAAGGGAAAATTTTGTTACAAAAATTGGCTAAGTGAAAATTTTTTAAAATATATTTTAAGAAGGTCTTTTTTGAAAATTTTTTAAGTAAAAATTTTGTGCAAAAATTGGCTTAACAGAAATTTTTCTATGTAAAAAGTTTGCACAAAAATTTGTTTTAAGTAGATTTTGTGTTGCAAAGTTTTTTGGGTGAAAATGTTTCTAAGTAAAACTGGCAAACCTTTTCTAAAAATTGTCTAAGTGCAAAATCTTTTTTTTGCAAATACATTGCTTTGATTTGAAAAACAGTCAGTGAAAAGTTAACACTTAGACACTTTTTAAAAAACTGTATATCATTGAAGATTTCAGGGGGAGAAGTTATATTTTAGGGGGAGCTTAATAGTTTTATAAAAAAAAAGATTATTTTGCTTGTTAGATATGCGCTTTAAATGTTTTTAACTTAACTTTTTGAACCGTGTTGCCATAAATCAAAAAGGGGGAGATTGTTGGTGCCGGAAGCACCAAAATCAAACCTGTGTTTTGATAATAGCAAAGGGTTCAGAAGTTACGGTTTTATTGTGATCTAACAATGCTACTTGAGTGTACAGGAAAAGTCCTAGGTACACTAGGCATGAAGTCCTGGTTCTATGAGGCACTAAGTCCTGGCCGTGGGTTGGGCACCTAAGTCCTGACATAAGGTTGGGCAATAAGTCCTGGTCGTGGACTGGGCACGAAGTCTTGATTCGAGAAATTGGGCAATAAGTCCTAGCCCAGGGCGGGGCACCGAAGACTTGGTGAGTAATACTGGGCAATAAGTCCTGGTCATGGACTAGGCATGAAGACTTGATCCGGGGGATTGGGCAAAAAGTCCAACCGGAGGAGCCGATTGGCAAAAAGGTAATCTCTCCTGAGAGGAGTAGGTGAGGATGCATTCCTCGTAGGTGTGAACATTAGGCGTTAGTTCGACCTAGGGTTCCATTTGGGAAGCCCAAAGTCAGTACCAAGACAGCTCAGGATGTAAATCATGCTTAAATCTATATCATTTATATGTTATTTGTGTTTTGGAACTAACCCTGGTTGCAGGAACGAAGGGATGAAGGCTTCTGCTCCAAGGCGCCTCAATGGTGTGAGGCGCCCTGTTTGATTAGGCGCCTATTTTGAGACAGGCACCCCAGACAAAGGGTAATTCTAGAACCACTCGAAGCAAAGCCTCAGAACAGCAACAGAGGCGCATGTGTTAACACAGGTGCCCCAGTTAGCTCAGGTGCCTAGTTAACACTGTGCGGATTGAGTTTCGCACAGTGAGCGCCACGTGTCAGGCGCCCCCTTCAACACAGGCGCCCCAACTACGAGTATAAATAGGGGTTCACCCCCTTGGCTTCAGAACAACAATTTCCTAAGCATTCTTTCAAGCGCTCTGCTCCAAACGCTCCGTATTCAAGACTCAAGCGCCAACGACGACCCGCGGCTATGACACACAAATCTTCCTGTCGTCGATATAATTTTAGTTTAAGTGCTGTAATTTTTAATTCTATATTCGAATTTCAACCTGTAATTGTTTTACAAAATATGGAATTACCCGTCGTAAACGATTAAGGACCGTGGGCCTCCGAACCAAGTAAAAACAAACGTGTTAGCGTTGTTTTTCTTTTCCGCTGCGTAAATTACTCTTAAGTTTTCAGAACAATTTGTCGATCGATATTCACCCCCCTCTATCGATTCAAACTGATCCCACAAGTGGTATCAGAGCGGGTGGCTCAAACTTGGTGCAACCACCAGTTGAGCAATTTTTTTCAGATTTTCCAATTTTAAATATTTTTCCTCATATTTTTCTCGTTAATCGAGGTTAGTGCAACACCACTCAGTTTTTTTCTTATTACTATTTTCTTTAGCACTACTAAGCCAAGACTTAGTTTTGGGATGAGTTTTTTTGTTATAAACTTTTTTAGTTTAATTCAATGGCCAACCAAGAGTGGAACAGTGCTCGACCACCGCTCTTCTCCAGCGAAAATTTCAGTTTTTGGAGAAACCAAATGAAATCTCACCTGAATGCCCATATGGACTTATGGATGATAATCCAAACGGGATTCTCCTTCCCCTACAGAAGGTGGATTAGCAATCGAATGGGACAGATTGGATGAACCAATGCTTAACAAGATTGAGACAGATGCTAAAGCAACTGCAATCCTTCAGTGTGGCCTAACCAATGAACAACTCAGACTAGTCGGACCTTTCAAATGTGCTAAAGAAATTTGGCAAAAGTTGATCAACCTATATCAAGAGAACTTAGATGAACAAGAAGGTCAGGTAAGTTATCTCGCACTCTCGGCTCAAGCACAAGTAGCTGAGATAGAATCCGTATCTGACATCGAAATAGAACCAGAGTCAGAAGATGAGTTTGCCAAAATAAAATCGATAACCAATTTTGATGTCTTTTCAGAATTAAGATTAAATGAACAAACTAATACTACAATGGTCGAGGAAGGTATATGTTTCTATTGCAGGGAAAACTCCAAGAGAACCACCAAAGAATAAGCCACAACCAATATCTGAGTCCGACTCAGATTCGGAGTCTGACGATAATCAAACAAAACTAGTTCAGTAGGCTCGTGACTACTACAAGATGGTGAAGAAACAAACAAGCAAAAGGAAGATGGCAAAAATCAAAGGGAAGACTTCCAACAAGGATTCAAAAGGTAACATTGTAAATTCAAATTTTAAAAGTCATATAGTATGTTATAAATACAGGGAGAGGGGACACTACCAAGACCAGTGTCCTACTCACAAGAGTCGGTCTTCTCCATCTACGATAAAAGGAATCCTCAAGGATACTAGACAAACAATTGAGAAAGGTAAATTTACCTTATATGAAAATCCAGTATTTACCTCAAATAGCGTAGTTGAATCATTTAGATTAGTGAAGGCAAAATTCGGAAAACTAGAACAAGAAAATGAAACTCTAAAAAGTAAGGTTAATATTCTAGAAAATTTAATTCACAATCATGCTGATTTCGAAAATCTGGAGTATTACTCCAATTCTGACTTTACTTAGATAATTATTTGCTTTAATTGCGTGTTGCATGTTTATTTTTTTTATTATGCTTAGAATTAGGATTGGTTAGTTTAAGGATAATAGAGTTACTTAAAACTTTAACAACCTAGTATTAGGTGGAGGTGAGATGATAGTACGATAGGGAAGCCCTTCTAATAAGGTCAATTAGTGTAAGGTGTACCCTACTCGGTCTGTTTAGTCTGGTGGAACTAGCCGAAGCTACCGATCCAAAACCTAAGCTAGTTAGACCAAAATTTTTCAAGAAGTAATTTGAAAATGAACATTCGGAAGAAGGCTTTGTCAAAGAAAGGGTTGTTGCTCCAATAAGGCTACGACCAAAGAAGGCTCTGTACCTCGCCAAGACTTGGAAGCCGATTATTAAAACTCAAATTCAATTTACTATTTGATAAATTTGAATCTAACACAATTTTTAATTAAATCTTAGATTGAACGATAAAAGAAAAATTATCCGAGCATCTCACAATACACCCATAAGATAACTATGCTTGCTTGTATTGAGACACATAGAATGGGTGAGATGTTAAGGACTAATAAATTGAAAGATGCTTTTCAAAAATGTTTTCCAAAAATCTTAGGATATTTTCGGAAAAATCTATTTTTAATATTTTTTTAACATAATAATATTTTTATGGATTTCATGCTTTTACATTATACGTTTTCAAAATTACATCTTTTTCAAAAATTTGTTTGACCAACACAATTAGACACAAGCCTTTATGTAACACCCAATAATTTTCTGGTATTATTAGGGATTTTTCGGAATTTTTCTAGCATTTTTCGGAATTAAAATAAAAAGAAAAAAAATTAAAGGGTCGGGTGGGGATTGATCTCGCGACCACGCAAGAAGCCAATCCCTAAGCAAGTCCAAGTAACCAACTGGGCAAGGGTATCAAGCACAAAAAAGGATGAAGCGAAATAATATTATAGTTGATTTAGCCCGTTTCATGAAGAGGTATTTAAACTTCCACTTAAGTTGAGTTAAGACCCCATTAGGGCTTGGAGGAGGCCGCACGAGCAGGGTGGGAGGCTGCGAAAAACAGGGAAGAAAAGGAGAGTTTTCTCCTCCTTCTTCTTCCTCTTGAAGTAGAAAACCTAGGGCTTCTTCCCTAGGGCCAAGGGTGATGTTTTCTTGCAAAGTAAGAGGAAAAGAACCCTACGCTAGGAATTTCGAGATACATAGTGAGTTTTCTTCAAGAAAAGGGTAAGTAAATCACTCACCTGCAATAGGAGTAGCTTCGTATGTAATTTTCTTGATGTAGAACCTTGATTTTGTAATCTAAGTGCATGCTTGGAGAATATTGTTTATGGTGTGATTTAAGTTTCTCAAGAATACATATTTTTAATCATAGAACTTGAATTGGAGTAGAATTTATATGTGTGATCTAAGCATGAAAGGCTATGTTCTTGAAAAGTCCCAAAGAAGAGTTTTGGGTTAAGGGCACGCAAGGTGCTCGATGAAAGTTCCAAGTGAGAAAGGTAAAGTTTTGTAGTGCAAAGACTTATGTAAAAAGAAAGATAGCTTGATAAGTATAAGCATTATGAATAAGAAAGTATTTTACTTTTGTAAAGTGACATGTACCGGGCAAAAGAGAGGCCCACAGAAAGTTAGAAAGAAGCTCTAATAGGGTGCGGTGGCTAGCTACCCCGAAACCTATTAGGGATGCGCGCATTGGTACACTGATACCAGGTACATTGTCAAGGCCTGAGAAAGTTGATTATTATTTTGAAGTATATGAGTATATGTAAGTGTTTTCAGTTTAAGCATATGTTTTGCTAAGTATGTTAACATTGTTATGTTACAAGCATGTTAAAGAGCAAGAGCAAGGAAGTTAGTGGTTTAAAGTATGGAAATGCATAAGTAGCAAGTCTCAAAAGAGATTATGAGCATGTTAGATTTGCCAATGTTTTAATGCTAGTAAATGTTTTCAAGCATGATTGAGCATGATAAGTATGTGAAAGTTTCCATGTGTAAGTATTTCAAAGTGCATGTGTTTTGAAATAAGTATTATTTGAAAAGAGCATGTTTATCCCTTATCGTTTGGATTTGTGAGTTAGGATTTACTTACTAAACAATTTGCTTATTAGTTGCATTTTCCTTCTATTGCAGATAAAGGTAAAGAAAAAGCATAAGTTAAGGAGGCGAAGGGACTTGCTTTGATGTTCAGTGGCGGCGGAACCGTGGAAGAGATCTTTGGGCTAAGTCTTGTAGAACATGTGTTTTGGTGTTTTAAAGTGGTAGAATGAATGACTTTGTTTAAACTATGCATAGAGGTTAAGTTTGGTACAAACTCTAGAGTGTTTTGCTTACGTTTTGATAGTTTTGTTAAATCTCGTAAGGATTCTAATTTCAAGTTATTGGATTCGTTTTGAGTTGCTAAAATGTTCATAAAACTAGTATAGAGTATAGAAATGGAGTTATGTCTTTGTATGTCTTGGAAGTATATGTTTTGTGGATCATTGGAGATGGCTTTCAGGTCTGAAATGCAGGTTTTCAGGCGTGCCAGTCGACTGGTTCAGAACCAGTCGACTGCGATATCGAACAGAACCTACTGTTCGATGCACCAGTCGACTGCCATGAGGCCAGTCGACTGGTGCCGGGCACGGAAAGTTTTTGTGACCGATACCAGTCGACTGGCTATATAGCAGTCGACTGGTACCATTGAAAAGAAGTGGTATAGAGCAGCTGGTTAGTGCTTTAGTGTTACAACTAAGAGGTCTAGGGGTCAAATCCTGGCCAAGCTAATAAAATGAAAGTTTTTGCTTTATTTTGGCTGATTAGTACTTTAAACATGATTATGAATTGTTAGTTCAGCAAATAGCGAAATAAGAAATTTTAAATTCTCCCAGTTGGTTTAGCATTATAAGAAATCACTAATTAGTTAGTTAGTTAGTTAGTAGCGATCCGCCTTAAAGCTTGTACCAGAAGGTGGGTCGTCACACTTTAGGTCAACACTAAAGTCCCTTAAGGCACTTAGATAGAGTCAGACGGTGTCGGATATAGGAGGAGTGATTTTTTTTTTCTTTCGAAAACTGTGCTTTACAAATTACTATCATTTCAAAATATGTCTTTCAAATACTCATTTTTATCCTTAGAAATGTTAATATTTCAAAATGCATTTTAAGAATTGTGCTTATTTCCCTTTTGGTTTTGATAAACCCTAAAGACACAGAGGAAGTCTACTTCATGATCTACAATGACTCCTAGGATGTGTCAAATTTAGGGGGAGTCTTAATCAAAAGAAATTATTTTTGACAATTATTTTTTTGAAATTATTAGATAATTCCTTTGATCTGAATTAAACCCTAATGACTCAGAGGAAGATTGCTTTGATTTGAAATTATTGGTTTCTTGATCTCATGGGGTATATATAGGTCTAAGGTAGGGACCAAGAGGAGGAGTTGGGTCTTGGCCCACTAATGAATCTAAAACCAATCCATTAATGAAGATCCAATCCACTAAAGGATCTTCATTGAACTTCCTCACCAACCCCCATATTTTCATATGGGCTCCACCTATTATGAGTCATTCATCCCCCCTGTTTATGATATAGAATTCCTGTCGATTAATTTAAATTACTGGCAATTTAAATTAATCAACTTCTAACTCCTTGACTAGTACCACTCAACCTTATCAACATGTTGGATCAAATCCACTTGCAGGGTTTAACATGATGAACCTTATGAGCTCATCAAGGGGGCATCATCATCCTGACTCACCAGGACACGGATTCCGTCAATAATCAATGACACACCATATAATTAATATTATTTCCCAACTTACCAGACCTATCGATTTAGCAGAATAAATCTCGCCCATTGGTATATCAAACAAATAAATATTAATTATACGTGCCCGTTATTATATCGGGATTTTGGGATTGTACTCCATAATTGTCCGAGGTCCAATCCAATTATTATGTCAGTACAAATTGGATGCCCTCTAGTTTTGGTCTTGCTTAATATACACAAAGTACACTAGTGTAATTCTATGGTCATGACAAACCACACCTAATTATACTACATCCATCCCGATGGTTTGTCTAACTCCATCTCGGTTGTGAGCCTCTACTTATACTAGGCATGATGGGAATAAACCCTTGCATGTCTTGGCGGTTTCCTAAGCAACCATGGGGTCGAACATAAGAGACCTCTCTATGTCTACGGATTAAAAATTTAATCCGAATAGAGATCCGTCTCCTAAACAACTGTCTCATCGTCGTGTCAATTGATTCAAGTCACAACTTAGCCAAAACAAAAGTAAAGGCCTTGTAACTTTTCCAAATTAATCAACCGCGGAAAAGACGACGAATGGTTCACCGGTTTTTATGTTTATAATCGGGGTCCATGACACGAATTAATTGACATATTAATTAACAAATAATTAATTCATGACAATTAATTAATCACATGCAATGATAAAAATAATCAAAGCAATAATATAACAAGAACGAAAACGGAGCTAGGGAGAGGTATACCTCGCCTTTTACCTCGCAGTCTTCTACCGTATGAACCTCCCCTCTTGGATGTCATGTGGGCGATGAGCTACCAAGACGTGGAGTCACCGAAGGCCCTGAATTAACCACCTTTCTTCAAGCCTCTTCCCAACACCAACACAAACCCTAGAAGACTAGGGTTTCCTTGCACCGGCCACCTTTCCACTTCTCCTTCTTGCGCTGCCGGTGACCTCAAGCTCCCAAGGTTCGCCGACCTCAAGGTAGCACCGAGAAGAAGGCTGAGATGATGAAGAACAGGAGGAGGAATAGAGAAGAAGCTCCTGTCATCCTCCTCCAACCCGAAATTGTTGCCGCCGATAACTTCTTCAAACCCGTCACCGCCGGAGCTAGAGGAAGGGTATTCCTCACCACCGAGCACCCCTCTTCTCTTTTCCTGTGCATGCTCAAGCAAGAAAGAAGAAAAGGAGGAGAAGAAAACAATCCCTCTCTTTAGAATCCTTCTTCAACCAAGCTACCGGGGCAGCCTAATCCCTACCGCTGGCCACTTGTCTTCCACATTCCAGCCGTCACCGATCACCAAAGGAGGATCACAACCTCTCCTTTGCACTGTGAACATCGGCCAAGGAGTTGTGGAGGAGATGGGGAGGAGAAGAAGGAGAAAAATAGCTCCTTCTCCTCTTGCGCCGGTGACCTATGAGAGAGAGAGAGGGAGAGAGGGTTTTTGGGTTTTTTGTGGTTAATTGAATTAATTGTTAATTAATTCATTCCACATTGTATCATGACTCCTATGGGGTATTTATCGGACTATGGTAGGGACCATGAGGAGGAGTTGGTTCTTGGCCTGCTAATGGATCCAAACCCGATCCATTAATGGAGATCCATTCCACTAAAGGATCCCATTGAACTTCCTCACCAACCCCCATATTTTCATATGGGCTCCACCTATTATGAGTCATCCATCTCCCCGTGTTTAAGATATCGAATGCCTGATAATTAATTTAAATTAATGACAATTTTAATTAATTATCCTCTTGATCCTTGATTAGTACCACTCAACCTTTTCATCATGTCGGACCATAGTCCACGTGCAAGATTTGTCATGATGATCCTTTTGAGCTCATCAAGGGGGCATCATCATCCCGACTTACCAGGACATGGATTCCATCAATATCAACGGCACACCATGTAGATAAAATTATCACCCAACATAACAAGCCTATCGATCTAACAGATTAGATCTCCCCCATTGGTAAATCAAAGTAATAATTAATTAACTACATGAGCCCGTTATTATTTCGGGATTTAGAGATCATACTCCATAATATAATCCGAGGTCTAATCCAATTTATAAAGTCAGTACAAAATTAGATGACCTCTCTTTTGGTCCTACTCAATGCACATGAAGTACACTAGTGTAATTCTATGGTTAAGACAAACCACACCTAATTACACTACAACCATCCCAATGGTTTGTCCAACTCCATCTCGGTTGTGAGCCTCTTTGTTATACTTCTGCAAAGAACTTGATAACATGATCTTCTGTGCGACACCACACACCATGTTATCTACAATGCCAAGTATGAGACATTTTGTGCACATACTAATATAAATATGCACTGTGTGATTTTGTGATTCTCTTTTAAAATGTAAATGTATTTTAACCAAAAGCAAATCTTTTAGTATATATCCTATCAATCTCCCACTTATACTCAAAGACTTTGCTATTTTCTAAATGACATACATCTGACCCCTATATCCTTCACATGCATAAAAGCTTTCGCTACCATGGCCTTAGTGAAAAGATCTCCCTAGGTCATCCTCTGATGTAATCTAGGCAACAACAACTATTCCTGTAACACCCGTAAAATCCTCTCAATATTTTTCTTTAAAACATTGATCATGCCTATATGGATTCTTGAGTAACATATGAATACTAGCATGAACCTTAGCATGATTTCTTATATGGATTAAAAAGCTAAGTACTCATGGGCCTTACATGGGCCCTTCTAGTAGCATGGCTATTAGTGGACCTTGGGTAGAATTTTAACATAAATAGAAATGAGTTCCAATTAGGAATATTAGCATGACTCTTGGTGGGCTCTTATATGGGCCTTGCCAAAAATAAGAGTAAATGGAATAAAAAGAAAGTGCATGCACCAAGGATTGAACCTTGGACCTAGAATAGAGGCAAAGCCTCATCATGCATGTACTAACAAATTCACCGAGCAAGGGAGTGCTATTGGAAAAGAAATAAGATTTTAGTTGAGGCTAAAGGAAGTGAAGATTCACCATGTGAAGAGGCACCATGCCCCTTCACTTAGTATAAATGAAATGGATGAGAAGTGAAGAGGCACTTAAGTTATTTTTCTCCTCTTTTCTTCCACCAAGGCTCTTCCTCTCCCCTCTTCTTCCTCCTCCTTGCTGTGAGCCACAAGAAGGTTTTCCCCTTGGAAAACTTCACATGAGGACTCCCTCTTGAAGATCCAAGGTTTCCTACAAGGCTACAAGGGCAAGGGGTGTTCTAAGGTCAAGAAGGTCTTCACTCTTTTCTCTATTTAAGGTTTATAACCAAGACAACAAGAGGTAAGACTCCCTCACCTGTGGTATAATAGCTTTTATGTTGTCTTTCTTGAGTTAAGATTTGTTTGGGATCTATGTTGAGAAAACTATGGAATTAGGGCTCCTCTAGGGTTTCGGCCAAGCACCATTTTAGGGCTTGGGATGATGTTAAAACCTCACTTATACTTCCTAATGCTTTCCCATGATAAAATAAGAATGAATTGTGAGTTGTGGAATTTTTGTAACACCAAAAAGCCCTTATGAAGTTTTCGGCCCCTTCCCCATTTCATGGTTAGGATTAGATCTAACCCTCCAAGCATGCTTATTATGATTCCCTATGATACAATGGATGTTAATTGTGAGTTATACGAATTTTCCATGTCCTTGTGACCCCTCTAGGGTTTCGGCCAAGACCCAATTCATGGTTAGAAATTAGGGTTAGCCCCAATTATGTGTTCTAATGACTTCCTATGACATTGTATGTATTGTATGAGCATTACTTTAGTTATGACACCTCACATGTTGCTTGAATAATGGGACTTTCTTTTACAAACTTTCGATCAAGCACCTAAGTCTAAGGTTTGGGTTAGGCTAGGGTTTCAAGTGTACTTGTTTATGACTCATTATGATGTAAATATATGTTCAAGTATGTTGTATGAATTTTATGGTGCCTAAACCCTAACTTTATGTGATATGCATCACTACCTTGTATGCTTATGTTATGTGCCATGTTTTAGTAGGTTTTATTCATGGATGTTTTAAACCATATACCATGAACACATATGTTGTGAAGTATGCATCATGTTTATGTAGAATTATGCATGCATTATGTTAAATGCCTTGAACATATGTATTATGATATATATATTATGGTTATGTAGACCTACACATGTTTATGTTGTATGTCATGAACCTATGTAGTATGTATCATGTTCATATGGATCCTACCCATGCATGCTTTACGATAAATACCATGATCATGTATGTTATGTGATTTGTACCATGTATGTAAAAACTTATCTATGTATGTTTACCTTATGTACCATGATTATGCATGCTTTATGAACAAAGATGATGTTTATACCTTTAAGGCATAATTATGTATGTATGTCATGCCTTATGAATTAAGATGATGTTCATGCCTCTAAGGCATAATGATGTGTACATGACATATCTTATGAATCAAGTCTTTGTTTGTGCCTTTAAGGCATAATGATGTTATGCATTAACTATGAATGATGAAATGCTAAGTATGTTTTATACCATATATCATGTATTAAGATCATGTTTATGTCTTTAATTATGCTATGTAAGTTCCATGAATGATTAAATGCCAAGAGCATTTCTTATGATGTAAAAAGAAGCATGTGAAGCTATTTTACTTTATGGATGGGCTTGTACCGGACCCAAGTAGGGTCCAAGGGATGGGATCCTTAGAAAGCCTTGGTTCTTGGACTACCGTAGCTGTCCTCGATTCTAGGACTACCGTAGCTATCCTCGGTTCTGGGACTACCGTAGCTGTCCAACTGGGATGGGCTCCTTAGAAAGCCTCGGTTCTGGACTATCGTAGCTGTCCCTAGGTTAAAGGTAACCTAGTACCCTAGTAGGTCGAGACTAGCTACCTCGCATTTACTTAGGGATGCGCGCAAATAATGGATGTATGTGGTACAAGCCGGGGCCCCCCATGATGTAGAGATTTATGTTTAAGTACTTATAATTATGATTTTCAAATAAGCATCCTTATGTTATGTGCATTTAACTCATGCATTCATTCATGTTATGCATCTATTGCATGTCAAGTATTTTATATGCTTATATTTTATGTCAAGAACTTCTCTATGTTAAGTATTTTATGTACTTATATTTTATGTCAAGTACTTCTTATGCCATGAGCTCTATGCACTTTCATTACATGTTAAGCACTTCTATATGATTATGTGTTTTCATGTACATCTATATGCCTCCTCATGTCAAATGCTTTATGAATACCTTCTCATAATATGTTTTTGTTTTATGTTACACTCATTATGTTATGCCCTTTCCATGATATGTGTCGAATGATTTTAGTGAGTAGGAAAGGGTCTTACTAAGCCTATGTGCTTATAAATTTTATTTTCTTATACCGCAGATCAAGCAAGAGGATACTAAGCTAAGGGAAGTAGCAGGAGGGGCAAGTGTGTGTGTGTGGCAGTGACATGGCAAAATAAAAAGAAAAAGATCATATTACTCATAATTGTCATATGTCTTATGTTTTGCATTGTCATCTTTAGTTTTATGCTATACTTTATGATGGTTTTCCTAAAAGAACAACTTACTAGGAAAATTTTATTGCATATGTTGCTTATGAACAACTTATGTTGATTCCTATATCGTGTTTTATTGCTATGCTTATCATTTCTAAATTAGGATGTTAACATGCTATACCATGATGTGTTCGTTTAGAACAATATGTTGGCTTTAAGCTTGATGGTAGGATAAGTTATATTTAATGCAAGCATGTTCAAGAATATTATGTCTCACATGCTGTGTCTTATGTTACGAAAATGCTAAGTTTACCAAGTAACCATGTTTAAGAATGATAGCTAAGATATGTCAACATGATTCAAGTTTTAATTGCATGGTTTAAACGCATATGTATGAAGTTTTAAATTATTCCGCTGCATTAAGATCTCCATATGTGTATATGTATGTTCGAGTAGCGCTGCCTTTCGCCTACATCGTAGGGCAGGAAGGGCGGGTGTTACAATTCCTCATCAGGGTGGTACTTTCGCTCTATGTGTTTACTTGCCTTATGGACTCGTGATTCCTTCGAATTTGCAACCGCACCATTTTAATCACAACAAAATGTGATATCCCTGAGCAAACTAGGAGTCACATCGAAGTCCATCTTGAGGTTCCTAAACCATGTAGCTCTTTTGGCTGTCTGAGAGACTGCCAACCATCTAGCTTCCATGGTGGAGTACATCACGTAGCCGCTGCACGACACTCTTCCACACAATGGTTCCACCTCCTAAAAGCAAACACAAAACCCCGAGGAATACCTATATTTGCCCCTATCTTGATTGGAATTCTGTATCCATATAACCCACAGGATATTGATTTGCCTGGTAAACTATCATATAATCCTTAGTCATTCTCAGGCACTAATATATGCTTTTACTGCAATCCAATTTCCTTGACCTGGGTTACTCCGATATCTGTGAACCATTCCCAAGGCACAACAGATATCCGGTCTCATTTTTAGCATACATGGGGCTTCCTATAGCTGATGTTAAAGGAACTACCATTACCTACTCTATCCCCTTTGATAACCTAAACATATCTCCTTAGATAGAGTAGCTCCACAATTGAAAAGTACCAAACTTTTCTTGGAGGTATCCTGTTTGGGCAATCTATGGTCCGTAGTGACCATGTGATTTGATGTTTAGGCAAAGGGTTTAAGTTAGGTTTACCCTTGTGTTCTAATATGTGTATGTGAGTGTGCAGGATGTGTAGGTTACACATATTGACTTAGCTGGACGGCTTCGGTACGGTGAAGGGTGGCATGGAGGCAAGTTGGAGGCTTGTGTGCACCCTGTTGATGCAGTCTAGGAGATTGTTGAAGCAGTCTGACCTAATTGTTGTTTTGATGTTGACATCGATTTAAGTTCCGTTGAGTGACAGTTAAGTTCGAATTAAGTGTTCTGGTCAGAGAGGGCTTGGTAGCTCCTTCTCTGGACCGAGTAGAGTCAGAGAGGGCTCGGTAGCTCGTTCTCCAAACTTAGGTCAGAGAGGGCTCGGTAGCTTGTTCTCTGGACCAGGTTGAGTCGGAGAGGGCTCTGTAGCTCGTTCTCCGGACTTAGGTCGGAGAGGGCTCGATAGCTCGTTCTCTGGATCGGGTTGAGTCAGAGAGGGCTCGATAGCTCATTCTCCGAACTTAGGTCAAAGAGGGCATGGTGGCTCGTTCTCTGGACCGGGTTGAGTCGGAGAGGGCTCGGTAGCTCGTTCTCCGGACTTAGGTCAGAGAGGGCTCGGTAGCTCGTTCTCTGGACCGGGTTGAGTCGGAGAGGGCTCGGTAGCTCGATCTCCGGACTTAGGTCAGAGAGGGCTCGGTAGCTCGTTCTCTGGATCGGGATGAGTTGGAGAGGGCTCGGTAGCTCGTTCTCCGAACTGTCATCAGAGAGGGCTCAGTAGCTCGTTCTCTGGACCGGGATGAGTCGGAGAGGGCTCGATGGCTCATTCTCCGGGACCAGACTAAGTCAGAGAAGGCAAGAGAGCCTGTTCTCTGGACTCAGGGTCGAAATGATTGGCTGGATCGGTCTGAAGTCCGATCAAGGAGTTGGCACGAACTCTCTTGATAGTAGATCGGTCACAAGACCGATCTAGGATGTCTGATCGCTCTATTGATCGATCCAGAGAGATTATGAGGGAACAGAAGGTTTTCTGAACGGTCTGGAGACCGATCAGAAAACGATCAGAATGGTCATAGAAAGATCAGAATAGCCTTTGGACCGATCAGTGAGACAGATCTGCATGTGGCTGATTGGTCCAGAATATGCCTGATCGGTCACCCACCTGGCTGATCGGTTAGGTTGACCGATCAGCATTGCCCTGATCGATCAGGAAGACCGCTCAGGGTAGTTTGGCTTGAAATCCCAGTAGGATAAGGGATCGGTCTGGTGACCGATCCCTGGTCTCTGATCGGTCAGTGAGACCGATCAGAACTTCACTAGATCGATCTGGCCCTTCACTGATCGGTCACATTGACCGATCAGTGCCTTGACTGGAAATCATCTGAAATTCACAGTAGGTATGAGGATCAATTTGGTGACCATCCCAGATCTCTGATCGGTCAGTGAGATCAATCAGAACTTCACTAGATCGATCAGAATGTAATCTGATCGGTCAGGAGGGAGTCTGATCGGTCAAGGTGACCGATCAACCCCTTAGAACTTTAATTCAAATTGTTGTCAGATTTTTGATTTGCTTCGCTAATGAATCTGTGAGTATGCAGATGATACAGAGCAGTGATATAGAGCAAGATGGAAGGTCAATGGTGACTTTCGCTGCGACTTTTCTGTTTGTTATACACTTGCAGGTATCAACTGTTAGTGATATGAGAGAAGTGTCCTAAGGCAATCGCCTTATGATTGTAATCATTTATTTTAATAAATGAATATTCACTATTTGAGTATACATGATTATTTGATTAAGATCTTAAGCTCATTTACTGAATGCCCGCAATATAATTCACAGCATGAGAGAATTTGTGATGAATTCACAACTAGTGATTATCTCTACATGTGCAATTGTGAAGTATTGAAATTGTCCCTAGTCGATGAATTGATAAATACGGACACTATCAATTCTGTTGAGACTAGCATGGGTTATTCTCTAATCAGCTGATTCTCACTGGCTGGTGACATTGAGATGTCTGGAGATAAACATGAATGCTAGTTAAGGGAACTAGTTCATTGGAGTGACTGGCTGTAAAACTTCATATGGTAGTCTATATATAGATATGTAAGTGAAGTTCTTACTGCACCATAAGTGCGATGTTCCTTTGACTTGCGGTGTTCAAGTCATCTTGGTCATGGAGACTTATACTTTGACATCTTAAGCAAGCATCTCCAAGGAGGTGTGGACCCAGGATGATTGGGTATAAGCCGAAGTGCCCGAAGATGTTTGAACAACCTACAAAGGATTCACCACTCCTTGCAAGGAGATGTATACTCGAGGCCTATCATCGTATTGTTACTCAAAGCCTCTGGCCAGAGCATGACATGTTCAGAGTATGAATCTCTTAAATACATGAGAGTAATTAGAATCCATAGGACGAGGAAACGCTACTTGGGCTAAGTGTGACGTAGTCAGCCTAGTGGGGACTGACACACATAGACCATGTCCTGAACCAAGTGGGTATAAGATGGTGAAGGGATTGGGGCACGATTCATTATAGCTGCTGAAGGGTTTCAGAATCATTTCTGAGGTCAACCGTTGATCTTTCAATTAATTGGGGATCATGATGTACTACTAGGTGCCACTCATGATCGTTCTATAATTAAATAGTTAATTATGGACAGCCAACATAAATTGAAAGCCTATTTGGTCACACGTATAACGAGTAATTCGAAGGATTTAAAACGAGTTGAGAATTGGATTCTCCAATCGAGATAGACTATTTTTGGTAAGTCTAAACAATAGTCAAAACGAATTTATTTCAGACGCATCCGAAGCATAGAATGGCTAAGTCTTTTAAAGACTTAATGGGTGAATTAAATAAGTTTAATTCATTAAGGGATTTGATCCAATTGGGGTTAGATGGGTCGGCCAAGGAAGGGGGTCACCTCTCTTCTTGTCATGGCCGGCCACCACCATAAGAGGATAAGGCTATTTTGGTTTGTTTTATAAAATAGACCAAAGGTTGGTTTATTTTATAAAAGGTTATAAAAATTTTATATAAATTTTTATATAATGAACCATGAGTTGGTTTGTTTAATAAAATTTATATAATGAACCAATTGTTGGTTTG
This sequence comes from Boesenbergia rotunda, assembly GCA_024364735.1. Lineage (NCBI taxonomy): Eukaryota > Viridiplantae > Streptophyta > Magnoliopsida > Zingiberales > Zingiberaceae > Boesenbergia > Boesenbergia rotunda. The sequence continues at coordinate 42,080 of JAGFNQ010007356.1, read as the reverse complement.
TTTTATAAAATTTTATATAATGAACCAATGATTGGTTTGTTTTATAAATTTTATATAATTATGTCAAAAGAAAGAGAGCCTTGATTATGGATTGATTGAGAAATTATTCCATAATCAAGAAGAAGAAGCTTGATCATGAGAGCCTTGATTATGGATTGATTGAGAAATTATTTCATAATCAAGGAGAGGTTTGCTTGGGAATTAAGAAACCTCTCCCTATATAAAGGACCCAAGGGGTGCTATGGAAGATGATCCATCCAAGAATAGCTAGGCCTCTCTCCTCTTCTTCTCTCCCTCTCTCTTGGCAGGCCATAGGCCTTCCTTCTTTCTTCTTGCCATGAGCACAAGGAGAAGCATCAAGGCGACGAAGTTCTTCCTTGCGACGATCTTCCTCTTCGGCCAACCTTGGTGGTGAGTCTTTCGATTTATTACTCTCTCGGTTTTCGTCGTGTTCACGGAGAATCTAGTAGTTCTCGTGAACACGAAACTCGTGGCTTAGCGAAGTCATCCCGACGATACCCGACGTGGATACGAATAGAGGTAGAGCTTTCAAGGGACGCTAACGGTTGGATCTCGTCCCTTCTTCCAAGTTACGCAAGGTAATTCGTAGTGTAATTTCCTTTTCTGCAAAAATTTTATATTACGATTATGTGAACACATTGCATACTTAGGATATGTGTTAGAATAATTTAGGAAATTATTCATGCTTTTGTTTCCGCTGCATGTAATTATGAAACAATTAAAATACGTGTCCGCATCGGCATGCACCTGGTCCCAAAAGTGGTATCAGAGCCAGTTAGTGTTCGACATAATCATATAATTATTTTGCGGAAAACTTTGTCATGATCTCAATTTTGGAAAATTTTTTAATTATTGAAACTTTCCAATTATGCTAAATTTTAGATTTAGGAATTTCAAAGTTTGGAAATCCTCATGAAATTTCGCAAACTTTTGAAATATCTCTGTTTCTGAAATTTTATGATAATTGTGAAAACTTTCCATTTTTGGAAACTTTCTAATTTTGAAATTTTCCTAATTTTAGAAATTTTCCAATTTTAGAAATACGTAAGTTTTCTTTGTACCAGAAACTTACAATAATTCTGAAAACCTTTTAATTTTGGAAAATTTCCATTTATGGAAAGCTCGTAATTTTGTGCACTTTCTTTTCATGAAAGTCTAGACATTTTATGGAAACATTAATTGACAATTAAATTCAAATTGGTTTTTAAATTATTAACAAAATTCTTTACTTTGGGGAGTGCCTCGGGGAGCCACCTAAATTAAAGTTAGTTGTTATAATTTAATTTCCTATTTTGAATATGAATTGTTAAAATTGATTTGGGTAGGCCTCAGGGAGCCATCCAAATTATATTATTAACAAGTTCTTTAATTGTCAAGTTTAATTTGGTTTTGCCTCGGGGAGCAGGCCAAATTAGATTTACAACAAATTTCTTTTCTTTGGGGAGGCCAAATTTCTTTTCTTTGGGGAGCAGGCCAAATTAGATTTACAACAAAGTAAATAATTTGTTGTAATTAATTATCCATAAATAAAATATGTGATCAAATCTTGAAAATTTTTGAGGTAATTCTCAAACGATAATTTCCTTATTTGATTTATGAGGTGATGCTCTTACATATTGTTATCTCCAAAATTAATTAGGAAAATTGTTTCCTATAGAGTTTATTTCCTTAAATAAGATTTTCATGAAAATAATATGTGGTTGAATTAAGAGAATCTGTCTCTTAATTTAATAAGATTTGATTTAGAGAAATCAAAATCTTAAACATATTATTTCCAAAATTGATTATGACAATTTAGGAAATTGTTTCCCAACACAATTTTTTGAATAAAGTATGAAATTAGAATTAGAAAATCCGGTTCCTAATTCAATTAATGAGACTTGATAAATTAAGTCACATACATACTTTATTAAGGAAATCGTTAGAATATGACATAATTATATGTCATGAATGTGCTTAAAAGGAAAAGGATGGGACCCAATACCCCTTACAAAATATTAAGGCCAACACCTTCCATTAATATGGTTAGAACCGGAGTTTTGTTTCTCGTTTGGGTTGATGGACACATCCATGCCCGGCATGAACCTCAAAATGTTCAAACCATGGAATTAGTTTATAATTAATATTGTTGGAGTCAGAGGTCAATCGTTAGTTTTGGTTGTTGGACACATCCAAGCCTGACTAAATGGTTGAATGAGCTCCAACCATATTTAAACTATTTCTTGATTAATGGGTCAGCCTTAAGCTTGGAGCATCGATTTGTTGTGTCACAGCCAAGGTCGATGTAAAGAGAGGTGCAGTTGGGTGCTATGTATATTGTTGCATACTTGTTAATGAGTTAACAACCCAATGATTTATGCAAACATTCAATTAGTTGATAACATAATGTGATAGTTACATATGTATAATATGTAATCGGTATAATTACCTACCTTCATAGCTAAGAATAACTTGATGGACTCTAGCCATGGTTGTTCTTATCTATGGTTGGATATCAACCTATTTGGAGATGTTCCTACGATCTCCCGAATTGATAAAAAGGGTTATTCAATTCAAAAAATAAATAGGATTTAATTAATGTATATTGATGCATTCGTTATCATTCTTCTCACATAAGCTCAATTTGTATTTCTAGGATAATCACATGATCATGTCTTCTCTGAATTTGCATTCCATTTTGGACACCAATAAGCTGACTGGGCCAAACTTCATGGACTAGCTTCGAAACCTGAGGATAGTCCTCAAGGCAGAAAAGCTTGCTTATGTCCTTGAAGAACAACTTCCCAACCATCCTCCAGAAGATGCAACTCCAGACCAGTTAGTGGCATATCAGAAACATGTGGCCGATTCTGAACTTGCGAGTTGCATCATGCTGGCCGCTATGGTACCTGAGCTGCAAAAGCAACATGAGCATATGGATGCTCATACCATCATCTTCACTCTTCATGAGCTGTTTGACGAGCAGGCGAGATCCGAAAGGTTCGAGGTCTCTAGACTCCTCTTCACCTCTAAGATGCAGGAAGATACTTCTGTCTCACAGTTTGTGTTGAAGATGTTGGGGTACATTGAGTGACTAGTGTTGGATCGGGTTGGACCGGATAGAGGGGGGTGAATAGACGGGAAAAAAAATTATGAAAGTGGAGGCACTCGTCTTTAAAAAAAACTTGGTCGCAACTGAGAACGTTGCTTCCAAGACAGTGGACGCTCAATAAAATATCTCCTTGTGGCGGAGAAACCTTACAAAAATAACTCGCTAGACTTTTAGAGATTTTACAAGAATGAATAAAAATGAGTGATTGAAAAGGTTGAAACTCTATGCCTATTTATAGCCTAAGAGAATAAATGTGGATTGTTGATTGTTGAGGAATTTTCTCTTGGCCGTTGATCCATGGATGTAATCTGGATGGTTGATCTTGGATGGGATTAAACTGCATCCATTGGATCTGATTCAAGGATAAGGTTTTATCCTTTAAGATTTTATCATCTGCTTTAGACTTCGATGTTATCATCTTCAAGTAGAATCATCGGCAGCCCTTTAGTATCATTAATTGCTATCCCAACTGGTAACCATGACAATCTATGTTAGGTGAGGTCATGAGATCGAGTCTCCTTAGTAGCAATTAAAATTTTCTTTTTTCGAGCGCCTTGTTTGACATGGTCAAACTGACCAGTCTTTGGTTCTTCTTCTTCTGGGTGATTTCCGGCCAACCGGAGTTAGGTTCACCCGAACCCGACTGCAACCTTTCGCCCCTCGAGCGTCCTTCCTCCCGGCTTCTCGTCCCTCGGACACCGCGCACGTCCTTCTCGCTCCACCGGCGTACTCTTCCGCAGCTTCCGCGTCCCTCGGATTGTACCGAGCCCGTCGGCTCACTTCCCCGCACAATCCTTCTCGTCCGCTACGTCTTACGCTCGACCTCCTCCGTACCTAAGCTCCTACACACTTAGCAGAGTGATTAAACATACCAGGACCTAACTTAAATCGGTTGATCACATCAAAATCAACCAGAGGTACTTACAATCTCCCTCTTTTTGATGTGCATCAATTCGAGTTAAGTTAGGGTAATCAAAATAAAAAAAAATGCATAATGAGGTAAACAGTTTAAGTTTAAAAAAAACTTAAATTTCGAGCAAATTAAAATTCTACCCCTTAACTTAATACTATTCCTCTCCCTTTGATCACATCAAAAAAAAGGAAAAATATAATTAGGGAAGAAGAAAAATTTTGAGTGCGATAAAAAATATTCTAAGTTGCCATAACTTTTTCAAATTTTAAAATGGCATATTTTCTCAAAGTTAATTCCATTTTTTTAAAAAAATGACTTAAAAAAAAATAATTTGATAAAATCCACAGCTGATGAGGAGTTCCAAAAAAATCAGATCTAGTCAAAATATTTTTCTATCGAATATTAAAAAAAATCATATTTCAATAAACAATTCATAAAAAATAAAAAAATCTGAATATTTTTGTTAAAGTCGAAGATGATGATATGAGTTTGGACAAAAATTTTGAGTTTTAAATTCGTTCATCAAGTCCAAAAATGACAAGCCAACACATAAGAGTTCTTGAAGAATAAATTTTAAAAAATTAGAAAAATTACTTCGAAAAATTAAAAAAAACATTGTAATGAGTCTTTCCCCTAAACTCTTAATTTCAAATTTCGAGGAAAAAAATATTCAAAAAATTTTGAAAGAATTTCAAGTAGATAGACAGCATAATTGTGCAAAAAAAATAAAGACATAAGTGTTAATTCATTTTTTAATTTTAAAAACTTAGGCGGAATATAGCTTTTGGGCACCTTTTTAAATTGACCCTTATGATTTTTAAAATACCAATTTAAATTATCAAGAAAGCTATTTTTCTTTTGGCGTAAATAAGCAATATCGAGTTCTAATTTTTGCACTAAGTTTTTCAAATTGTCATTTTCATTTTTCAAAATTTCAGATGAGGATATAAGTGTTAATTCATTTTTTAATTTTAAATTTTCTTTTTCTAATCTATAATTAGATTTGAGCAAAGCTTTAACTCCTGCATATAATTGATCATGAGGAAGAAAACAGACCTCACTTACCGGGTCGCTATCGAAAAGCGAGGTTCCTCTTTCGTCGTCGCTTTCTTCTGACGTCTCTCCCCCTTCATCAGTGCTCCCTTCTTGATGATTTGCCATCAGCGCAAGTCCCGCGTATTCTTGACCTTCCGACTCTTCTGACGAGGACTTATCGTCGAGTTGGATCTTCCTTGTGTTCAGTGCGGCGATGTCTGATTTCTTATTCTTTTCTTCATGCAATTCCAGGAATTTCTCCCAGAGCTCTTTTGCCGAGTTGTAATTCTCGATGCGGTTAACATCTTGCGCGGGAAGAACGACTAGTAGATGAAATTCAGCTTTGCCGTTTTCTTCAAATTTTGATTTCTCCTTCTTGGTCCACGACTCTATTTCTTTATCCTTGCCGTTGTTGTCTTTAGGAACTGAAAACCCATTTTTCATAATTATTAGCAATTCAATATCAGTTTTAAAAAATACCTGCATTCGACGCTTCCACATCGCGAACTCCCCCTCAAACTTCGGTGGGTAGATTACGGCTCCAACCATTTTCTTGAAATTGCTGCAGTCGGTGATTAGTCCTTCTGCGGCGACCTTGGCTCTGATACCACTTGTTGGATCGGGTTGGACCGGCTAGAGGGGGGTGAATAGACGGGAAAAAAATTATGAAAGTGGAGGCACTCATCTTTAAAAAAAACTTGGTCGCAACTGAGAACGTTGCTTCCAAGGCAGTGGACGCTCAATAAAAAATCTCCTTGTGGCGGAGAAGCCTTACAAAAATAACTCACTAGACTTTTAGAGATTTTACAAGAATGAATAAAAATGAGTGATTGAAAAGGTTGAAATTCTATGCCTATTAATAGCCTAAGAGAATAAATCTGGATTGTTGATTGTTGAGGAATTTTCTCTTGGCCGTTGATCCATGGATGTAATCTGGATGGTTGATCTTGGATGGGATTAAACTGCATCCATTGGATCTGATTCAATGATAAGGTTTTATCCTTTAAGATTTTATCATCTGCTTTAGACTTCGATGTTATCATCTTCAAGTAGAATCATCGGCAGCCCTTTAGTATCATTAATTGCTATCCAAACTGGTAACCATGACAATCTATGTTAGGTGAGGTCATGAGATCGAGTCTCCTTAGTAGCAATTAAAATTTTCTTTTTTCGAGCGCCTTGTTTGACATGGTCAAACTGACCAGTCTTTGGTTCTTTGTCTTCTGGGTGATTTTCGGCCAACCGGAGTTAGGTTCACCCGAACCCGACTGCAACCTTTCGCCCCTCGAGCGTCCTTTCTCCCGGCTTCTCGTCCCTCGGACACCGCGCACGTCCTTCTCGCTCCACCGGCATACTCTTCCGCAGCTTCCGCGTCCCTCGGATTGTACCGAGCCCATCGGCTCACTTCCCCGCACAATCCTTCTTGTCCGCTACGTCTTACGCTCGACTTCCTCCGTACCTAAGCTCCTACACACTTAGCAGAGGGATTAAACATACCAGGACCTAACTTAAATCGGTTGATCACATCAAAATCAACCAGAGGTACTTACAACTAGGCACACTCGGATTTGTAATGGATCATGAACAAAGTGTTGACGTAATTCTACATTGATTGCCCAAGAGTTACTCACAATTTGTGATGAACTATCGGATGAACAAGCTGGAGACTACCATTCCTGAGTTACTCAACCTGCTAAAGACTATAGAGCCTTCTGTAAAGCAGGATCAGAAGACGGTACTGTTAGATGGTTCCTCAAAGAAAGGCTCTAAGTGGAAGCCCAAAGAACAGAATAAGGGAAAGAAGAAAAAGGCCAAAAAGACTGAAAAACACCAAAAGGCACTTGCCATCACTGTGGCAAGGAGGGTCACTGGCGAAGAAACTGCAAGGTTTATCTTGAGTCCTTGAAGAAGAAGGCAACCGATGCCCCATCCTCTTCAGGTATCTTCGTTATTGAATGTCACTCTATTTCCTCGTCCACCTGGGTACTTGATACTGGGTTTAACTCACATATATGTAATGACATACAGGGGCTAAGGAATAGAAGAAGACTCGTCAAGGGAGAAGTGAATTTGCGAGTTGGAAATGGAGCAAAGATTGCTGCTGTTGCCATCGGAACATATTTGCTAAAGCTCCCTACTGGACTTGTCATAGAATTGGATAATTATTATTTTGTTCCTTCGTTAATAAAGAACATTGTATCTATTTCATGCTTGAATGAAAAGGGTTATCATTTAACTTTTAGTAACAATTGCTGTTATATAACTTTAAATGGTGTGGGACCGGAACTTTATACAATGGTATCTACACGTTTGATTTATCCGGTGACGTTTTCAATATCGAAGTTAGCAACAAACGTGCTCGAATAGATAATCAAATAGACTCCTATATGTGGCATTGTCGTCTTGGCCATGTAAGTAAGAAACGCATGACCAAATTACACCGATGTGGAATTCTGGAATCATTTGAACCCGGTTCATTTGATACATGCGAATCATGCTTAAAAGGCAAGATGACCAAATTACCCTTTTCCGGAAAAGGTAAACCAGTGGGAGAATTGCTTGGTCTAATACATACTGATGTATGTGGACCAATGTCAACTCTTGCACAAGGAGGTTATAGCTATTTCATTACCTTTATCGATGATCACTCACGATTCGGGTATGTGTTCTTAATGAAACACAAATCTGAAGCTTTTGAGAAATTCAAGGAGTTCAGAAGTGAAGTAGAGAAACAGCTTGGCAAAAGTATTAAGATACTTCGATCCGATCGGGGTGATGAATACTTGAGTCAAGAGTTTCAAGATTATCTTAGGGACAATGGGATATTGTCTCAATGGACTCCGCCATATACACCACAGCATAATGGTGTATCTGAGAGGCGTAACCGAACCTTGATGGACATGGTTAGATCTATGATAAATCATGCAACTCTTCCAAAATCCTTTTGGGGCTATGCGCTTAAGACAGCTGTTTACTTACTAAACAGAGTCCCGACCAAGGTAGTCTCTACTAATCCATATGAGACGTGGAATAGTAAGAAACCTCATTTAATTCACCTTAAAATATGGGGTTGTCCTGCTTATGTAAAGCGGACTGTATCAGACAAATTGGATGCTTAGTCTGATAAATGTCTATTTATTGGATACCCTAAGGAAACGAAGGGTTACCAATTCTATCATCCCATGGAACAAAAGGTGTTTGTTTCAAGGCATGCTGTATTTCTGGAAAAAGAATTTCTTTTACAAGAAAATACTCGGAGTAGCATTGAACTTGAAGAAGTTCAAGAAACTCCAATAGACATTACAGAGACACCTAGTCTAGACCCACAACCAATAACTCATAATGATGAGCTATCAGTTGAACCTAAAACAACACCACTTCTTCGTAGGTCTGATAGGATACACAATATTCCAGAGAGATACGGATTTCTCATAAGTGAATTGAACGACGTGTTACTCGTTAATAATGATGAACCTATCAGTTATGAAGATGTTCTGATAAATTCAGAAAGGGATAAATGGCTTGAAGCCATGAAGTCGGAAATGGATTCCATGTATGAAAATCAAGTATGGGATTTGGTTAACCCGCCTGAAGGGATTAAGCCCATAGGGTGCAAGTGGGTTTTCAAGAAGAAAACCAACATGGAAGGTAATGTTGTTACCTTTAAGGCTAGATTAGTGGCAAAAGGATATCGTCAGAAACAAGGAATTGATTATGACGAAACCTATTCTCCAGTAGCTATGCTCAAATCCATTTTGATGCTCCTGGCCATAGAAGCTCATTATGATTATGAAATATGGCAAATGGATGTGAAAACAACTTTCCTTAATGAAAACAACTTTCCTTAATGGAAACCTGCTTGAGGATGTATACTTGATACAACCTGAAGGTTTCACATCGGTTAATAAAACCAAAGTATGCAAGTTTCAACGATCCATATATGGACTAAAGCAAGCATCCAGGAGCTAGAACATCCGTTTTGATGAGACAATCAAAGAATTTGATTTGTCACAAAATCCTGACGAACCTTGTGTATACAAGAAGGTTAGTGGGAGTGTAGTCGTATTCCTAGTGTTATATGTCGATGACATTTTACTTATAGGAAACGATATATCAGTCTTACAGTCAGTTAAAATTTGGTTGTCCAAAACTTTCTCCATGAAAGACCTGGGAGAAGCAACCTATATCCTTGGGATTAGAATCTATATAGATAGATCAAAATGGTTTCTTGGTCTTTCGCAGTCTACATATATAGACCGAGAGCTAGAAAGGTTTAGCATGTCAGAATCTAAGAAAGGTTACCTTCCCATCAGGCATGGGATCATCCTTTCAAAGTCTATGTGTCCGCGCATAGAAGACGAAAGGATTTGCATGAATAAGATTCCTTATGCATCCGCGATAGGATCTATCATGTATGCTATGTTATGTACTAGGCCCGATGTATCATATGCTCTGAGCGTCACAAGCAGATACCAGTCTGATCCAGGAATGGATCATTGGGCGGATGTCAAGACAATCCTCAAGTACTTAAGAAGAACTACGGATGTGTTCCTAATATATGGAGAAGGTGATATGATAATACGTGGATATACAGATGCCTGTTTCCAGACAGATATGTAGGATCGATGCACGTGAGAGGGGGGGTGAATCACGTGACTTTTTAAAAAATTAGAGCGCTTTAAAAAGCGTGCACAGCGGAAAAAATAAAACACGAACGAAAAACTAATACAAACGACACAGGTAGTTTTACTTCGTTCGGAGCCTTCGGCGACTCCTACTCGAAGGCCTAGGTCCCTCGGACCTTTCCGTTGGGCAATCCACTAAAACTCTCTACCGGTAAACCCCGATAGAGTAGGCGACTACAAAAGAATTGAAAGTGTGACAAACCCACACTTTCAAGTAATTAAATGCAAGAAATAAAAATTGCGTTACCCAACAACTTAGAAGATCTCCTAGATGGGCTCAGATGTTGGGGTTGATGTTCCGGCAGCGATTAAACGTGAACACGTCGTAGCTTGGACCGCAGCAGGAGAGTTTGGAAGAGAGAGCACTTGAAAAGTCTTTTTTTCAGAAAAATATTTCGATGTACCTTCAAGCTCTACAGCCAGGCTATTTATAGAGGGGCTCTCGAGCTTTTTGGTTCTTATCCAGATCCTATTCACGTGTGCTCCTTATCTAATATTTAGCAATTAAAAATTAATTCAAAGGAGACTTTGTTTCTATCCTCATGCTTCACCGAAAAATATGAATTAATAAACAATTAAATAAGATGTAAGAAAATGGATAGGAATTAATTTAACAAGAAGTGAACAAGTTTTAGCAAATTAAAAATTAATTCAAAGGAGATTTGTTTCTATCCTCATGCTTCACCGAACAAAGCATGAATTAATAAACAATTAAATAAGATGTAACTAAGTAATTAAACAAAATGGATAGGACTTAATTTACACAAGAAGTGTTTTGTAGCTTAGTCCATATATCAAACAAACCCTGTAAGATAATGTTATCAAATATATTGGAGTAAAATATATTCATAGTTAATTAGAACCTGT
>JAGFNQ010007356.1:0-30069 GCA_024364735.1 Boesenbergia rotunda | reverse complement strand
TAGTTCATTGGAGTGACTGGCTGTAAAACTTCATATGGTAGTCTATATATAGATATGTCAGTGAAGTTCTTACTGCAGCTTAGTTGCGATGTTCCTTTGACTTGCGGTGTTCAAGTCATCTTGGTCATGAAGACTTATACTTTGACATCTTAAGCAAGCATCTCCAAGGAGGTGTGGACCCAGGATGATTGGGTATAAGCCGAAGTGCCCGAAGATGTTTGAATAGCCTGCAAAGGATTCACCACTCCTTGCGAGGAGATGTATACCCGAGCCCTATCGTCGGATTGTTACTCGAAGCCTCTGCCAGAGCATGACATGTTCAGAGTATGAATCTCTTAAATACATGAGAGTAATTAGAATCCATAGGACGAGGAAACGTTACTTGGGCTAGGTGTGACGTAGTCAGCCTAGTGGGGACTGACACACATAGACCATGTCCTGAACCATGTGGGTATAAGATGGTGAAGGAAATGGGGCACGATTCATTATAGCTGCTGAAGGGTTTTAGAATCATTTCTGAGGTCAACCATTGATCTTTCAATTAATTGGGGATCATGATGTACTGCTAGCTGCCACTCATGATCGTTCTATAATTAATTAGTTAATTATGGACGACCAACATAAATTGAAAGTCTATTTGGTCACACGCATAATGAGTAATTCGAAGGATTTAAAACGAGTTGAGAATTGGATTCTCCAATCGAGATAGACTATTTTTGGTAAGTCCAAACAATAGTCAAAACTGAATTTATTTCAGACGCATCGGAAGCATAGAATGGCTAAGTCATTTAAAGACTTAATGGGTGAATGAAATAAGTTAAATTCATTAAGGGATTTGATCCAATTGGGGTTAGATGGGCCGACCAAGGAAGGGGGCCTCCTCTCTTCTTGTCATGGCCGGCCACCACCATAATAGGATAAGGCTATTTTGGTTTGTTTTATAAAATAGACCAAAGGTTGGTTTATTTTATAAAAGGTTACATAAATTTTATATAAATTTTTATATAATGAACCATGAGTTGGTTTGTTTAATAAAATTTATATAATGAACCAATTGTTGGTTTGTTTTATAAAATTTTATATAATGAACCAATGGTTGGTTTGTTTTATAAATTTTATATAATCATGCCAAAAGAAAGAGAGCCTTGATTATGGATTGATTGAGAAATTATTCCATAATCAACAAGAAGAAGCTTGATCATGAGAGCCTTGATTATGGATTAATTTGAGAAATTATTTCATAATCAAGGAGAGGTTTGCTTGGGAATTAAGAAACCTCTCCCTATATAAAGGACCCAAGGTGTGCCATGGAAGATGATCCATCCAAGAATTGCTTGGGCTCTCTCCTCTTCTTCTCTCCCTCTCTCTTGGCCGGCTATAGGCCTTCCTTCTTTCTTCTTGCCGTGAGCACAAGGAGAAGCATCAAGGCGACGAAGTTCTTCCTTGCGACGATCTTCCTCTTCGGCCAACCTTGGTGGTGAGTCTTTCGATTTGATTACTCTCTCGGTTTTCGTCATGTTCACGGAGAATCTAGTAGTTCTCGTGAACACGAAACTCGTGGCTTAGCGAAGTCATCCCGACGATACCCGATGTGGATACGAATAGAGGCGGAGCTTTCAAGGGACGCTAACGGTTGGATCTCGTCCCTTCTTCCAAGTTACGCTAGGTAATTCGTAGAGTAATTTCCTTTTATGCAAAAATTTTATATTACGATTATGTGAACGCATTGCATGCTTAGGATATGTGTTAGAATAATTTAGGAAATTATTCATGCTTTTGTTTCCGCTGCATGTAATTATGTAACAATTAAAATACATGTCCGCGTCGGCATGCACCTGGTCCCAACATCAACGGCACCTGACGACCTGATGCTTCAGTTGAGGAGGTAGGTTGAGACCTCAGATGGGGTCAGTGGGTGACGATTGACCTAAAGCTTCAGCTGAAGAGGACTTCAGTGAGCTCAGAGGGGGTCAGTGGGTTACTCCTGGGTGTATGCAGAAGAAAGAGTTAAGAAGAAGAGGTTGGTGAAGCAGAGACAAGTATCACACAACAACGAGAATAAAGAACTGAGTGAAGGGTCTTGTGTTGAGTTGTGTTGTGCTTTGTATTCAGCTTCTTCGTGCTTGATCTTTCTGTGCTTGTGCTTAAGGTTGCATCTGTAAGCTTCATCTCAAGTCTCCTGTGCTTATTTTGATTTACTTTTGAGACTATCTGTGGAGAGGTTACGCCACCGAGAAGGAGAAATTCTTGGCCGGTTTCAATCCGGGGTCTGATCTGCCGAAGATCAAGGGATCGCCCACCTCACGGGCATGCCAAAGAGTAGGGGCAAGTTATCCCCGAACCTTGTAAATCCTGGTGTTCGTTTCAGTTCTATTTTTTATTTCTTTCTTTTTCTTTTTGTCTATTTTTTGTTTTTCCGCTGCTAACTTGAGTGCAGAAAGAAATGAAGCTAGAGTTTTTGGTGGCTTGCTATTCACACCCCCCTCTCTAGACATCCCGGATCCTAACACACCCGAGGGACCATGGATAGCAGGGACGATGAGCTGAGGGGTGCGGACATCGAGGAATGCATGAAGGATGGCTTGGAGGCAAGCTGGAGGCTTGTGTGCATCCGAGGGACGGGAGCCAAAGATGAAGAGGACGTGAAGGCAACAGTCGAGGCTGCTGGTGAAGAGTCAGCTGTGTCATGAAGGGACGAGAGCCGAGGGAAGAGGACTCCAAGGGCAAGCTGGGAAGTGGACTTCAAAGGGCACACGTATAGGGTGGCATGGAGGCAAGCCGAGGGCTTGCGTGTGCATCCGAGGGATGATAGCCGGTGGAAGAGGACTTCAAGGGGCAAGCCAAGGGAGTATGCTTGAAGGCACACGTGACGGAGGGTCTTTCAGAGTGAGGAGGAGTGTCTCTGTAAGCTTGGCAGTCGACTGGGAATATAACAGTTGACTGCCAGCAAGAACAGAAACTCACATAATGTTGTCAACCCTGGACCAGTCGACTGCCCCAGGGGCAGTCGACTAGTAAACCCAAAAACTAGCCGTTGAGAGAGTCATTGGCTAGCTAGTTGAGTGGGACCAGTCGACCGGTAATGGACCAGTGGACTGGTAGTGGCTGGGTTCAGCTTTAAGCCTTATTTAAAAGGCTTCGTTTTAGCTGGAACCTTTGTCGAATTTGGCTTTGGTCAAGAGCTAAATAGTAGTCTTTATACTCAGAGGTGTGCTTGTGATTGTGGCGAGGTTTCTCCACCCACAAGGAGATACACGAGTTAGACGGAGGGCATCTGGGGAGTGATCCACCGAAGGATCGAGGGATCGTCCACCTTTCGGACAGCCATGGAGTAGGAGCGTTATCTTCGAACCACGTAAACGGTAACGCGTTAGCATTGTTTTGTTTGTATTTGTTTATTCCTCTTGCTCTTGCTAACGTGTAGGTAGAAGAAATCGAGAAATTGCTATTCACCCCTTCTAGCAAGACGTAGACGATCTAACATATCCATGCTAAAACGAGTCAGGACAGTGTCTTGTATGAAGTTTGGGTAAGCACATCATCCTTGTCTAGAGATCCCTTAGATCTTTGATCCCCAAGGATGTGTGTTACTATTCCCAAGTCCTTCATAATTGATTGGACAATAATACCCTTACGTCTGATAGTATTTCGTTATTGTTTCCAATCAATAAAATATTATCTACGTACAACACAAGAATACCACTTCATTTCGTTCACATCACTTATATACACAATCTCATCCGTCCTTTGAACAAATCCATATGACTAGATTTATCTCTTCAAAGCGGACAATCCTCGTCATAGATCTAGGGGCCCGGTTCATGTTCACCAAGAACATAGTCCATAGACTCTCCAAGAACATGAAACATTTAGGTTGTCTAACAACCCTCCCCTACGATAATGTATCCCTTGTGTATTTTCTGTGACATGAGGTGTAGTACCTTGTGGTATTCCCTCTTGTACAGTTGGTACTAAGGTCAGAATGTCCTCGTTTTAGTTTTACTCAGAATAAGTCTACTCATGGGCTTGTGGTTTATTACATAGTCTTTTTTTCTAAAAATCAGTCATTCGTTCCAACGAACATCCTCTGATTTTTAGGACCATTAAGCCACCTTTTGTTACCCTAGGATAGCCTACGAACATGTGCACTAGATTCCAACTTGTCAGCATCTCTCTTCGGCACATGTGCTGAACTACCCATAATCTGACCAATGTCTTAGACTAGGCTCTTGCATAGTCTACATTTCTATGGGTTGAGTGACTACTGACTTAGTTAGTATTAAGCACATATACTGTTGTACCCAAGACTTATCCCTAAACAAAACTCGCTAATCTCAGAGTAGCTTATGATTATCCTAACCATTACATTAAAAGATCTTTTCCTTCTCTGTGCTGCACCATTCTGTTGGGGCATACCAGGTGCAGTAAATTGGGTCTTATCCCAATCTCTGATAAGTAAGTCCGTTAACTATCCCAAGAGGTACTTGCCATTACGATCTAATCGTAATGTCACCATACTTTTACTCTGATGTTTCTCCGCATCAGACTTGAATTCTTTGATTTCATCAAAGTAATTAGTCTTGTGGTACATCAAGTAAATATACATTAACCCTTGAATAATTGTTTATAAAATAAACAAAGTCTTCAAGATTACCTCTATTCTAGATTGATTAAGGACCTATACTTATCAAGTTGAACCAACTCCCACATACCTTTGCCTCTATGCCCCTAGGCTTGGAAGAGCCTCTTGGTCTTCTTACCTTCCTAGTAAGATTGAAAGATTTCAAGGAAGACAAGTCTTCCACCACCAATGAACCCAAGGGCTCATTGACTTTAAACCTTCGAATCCTACTAAAGGTTAATAAGACCAAGCCTTATAGCCTAAAGGTATGCTTGGTTCATCCAGGAAGAAACCTTTCTCTTACTATGGCTAGATGATAAGGTATTTAACATCTATTTACATCATGGGAGCTTTTGGTTTTAAAATAAACCAATTGCCTATTTATGTATAGATAATCCTTCTATTCTACTTTTAACAATAAATGCAATAGAATATCTTATTCCAGAAACTGAACAAAAGTTCTTTCCAAAATTTAAGTACATAGAGGCAGTCTTTATAAAACCAAAATTATATCATCCTATGTTAATGACATATATGAATAAATAAACTCCCACTACAAAAGTCATCTCCATAGTCTATCCATGTAGTTAGTAATCTCCTCCTCAGCTAGCCGTCGGGTTTCCTGTAACCCTGCACAAAAATGCAGACATGATTAGTGGCATCCATATTTACACACCCGATACTGGTAGATATCACCGCTAAACATGTTACAACGATAAAAGAAGAAAATATATGTAACGCCCGCCCTTATATCTACTCTCGGGGCGGGGTTACGTACAATCAATCATATAATTTTAACATAAAATAAATAAAAAAACAAAAATGCAAGGACTAAGTACTGAGCATGCTTGTTTAAAACTATCAAGTGATATTTACAAGTGCTAAGTATACTAGACAGTACATGCCAATCAGATATCATGCTTTAATGATTAGAACATGGTAGGTGCATAGCAAGTTCAGTAACACATAAATCATGATAGTGAGGTTATACATTCTATTGCAAGGCATCATGAAATCACATCCTAGAACATCATTTAGAAGCATAGTTATAGGTTTCCATGCATAATAACAGTTTATAAGATTGAGTCTAAAGGAAGTCTAGAACATCATGTGAAATATCTTAATCAAGAGTTATCCTATAACATGATAGGTTCACAAGTAGTTCAACTCACAACATAATCAAACATAATCAAGTATAAGAATAATCCAAGTGTAATCACTAACATTCAAGAGTACCAACCCTAATCACTAACATTCATTATCAAGGAAACATCAACATAAGCATAGTAAAGTAGATATAAGAATCTTTCTTTCCCGAGCCACCACCCCACACATCTTCAGCCCTCCTGCCTCTTCCTTTAGATTAAGTGTCCCTTACCCTTATCTGCAGCATAAGACAACACATAAACTAGTAAGCACAAATGCTTAGTAAGGATCCTGTCCTACTCGCAAAATCCATACGGAAGAATACAACATGTACACATAATGAATCATAAGCATGAGTTTATCATAGCATACTAAACATCAAAGTTTCTAAGTAAGCAGTATAAAATATCTCAAGCATACCCTTCACATATAATAAATGTTTTCAAAACAATTCCATAAAGGTATTACTTAAAAATACTTTAACATCATATAGGAGCCCAGTTGTGTACCAAATCAAGCGCGTTCCCTAATGAAATGGGGTAGCGAGCCACCAACCCATTAGAGAAGGACCCTTCCGTCCTACCGGAGCCATGACCTTCAGTTAACATGTACCCCGGATTTGTTTAACGACCCCCTTCCGAGTCGGGTACACAACTTTCAAAGTAAAATACTTATCATGCTTTTACATATATGCTAAGGAGTACTCCAAATCCATTCTCAAGGGACACACCACTCTTCAAGGGTGCTCATGATCCCATAGGGACACACCACACAATATAAGGGGTGCTCTTGATCCCATACTTAGTGGAGTATCCTTTCAGGCATATTAACATACACATCACATGCAATTCATAAGGGTGCCCCATGGGCTATAAGACATGCTCATACATACATCATATTTCAACCACTTAAACATACTTTATATATGATAAGATTGGTCACATAAATCATATTCATATCATAGGAAGTGGTAGCATGCTTCATGGATTAATTTAATTCTTCCCAACCCTAAAACTAGGGTTTGGCCGAAAGTCATAGGGTAGGGGTAAGTTAGGTTTTTGACATCAAACACCCCATACAAGCATCACATATATATACATCATGTATCATACTAAGCATAGCATACATCATAGGGTAATCAACCTTCACAACCCTAATGTTTCATGCATGGCCGAAAGTTACATGCTAAGGAAAGTTAAGTTTTCCAATCAAGCATTACATTTAAACATCACATGCATATACATATCATCTTACTAAACATAAACATATCTCATAGGGTAGTTTAACCATCACAAACCCTAACCTATTCATGTTGGCCGAATAGTGTAGGGTAGGGGGAATTAGGGTTTTTGAAATCAAACATTCACACAAACATTTACACAAACACCTCACATACATATCATGCAACATATTAAGCATAGAATACATCATAGGAAAATCATGCAACCCTAAACCCTAATTCTTCTAGGGTTGGCCGAAAGTGTAGGGTAGGGAAAAAGTTGGGCTTTTTTGTAACCAAACATTTATACAAACACCTTGTCTACACTATCACACAATACACTAAGCATGGATACATCATAGGATAATCATGCAACCCTAAACCCTAATTTTCATGCCTTGGCCGAAACATATAGGGTGTTCAACCCTAGTTTTTTTTTGTCATCACGACATGAAGGGAAACAACATATGTCTATACCCTAAGTCCCAAGGGGTCTCCTCATGCATCAAGGAGTAGCCAAGGTCTCCCCCTTGGCCGTGGCCGAAACTTACACAAGGGAAAAACTCCCATTTTCAAAAATGAAAAGGAGAAGGAATCATGCACAACAATTACACCGCAGGCGAGGGGATACTTACATCCTTTCGATTGAAATTCACCTTCTCTAAATCCTTAGGGTACCCTTGGTTGAAGGAGGGGTGAGAGATCCCCTTGCTAGAACTTCTCTAGGACCCTTGGCCCTAGTAGAGGGCAAGATCCTTGGATGGGGTCTTCTTCCTTCCAATTCCCTAGGGTTAGAACCCTAGGGTGTATTTTCGAAAATGAAATGGGAGAAAGAGCTTCTAGATTTCGGTGGGGAGAGTGGGGAAGAAGAAGAATGGAAGTTATTCCTCCCTCTCCCCCTCTTATTTATACTATTCTCATGAAGGGACATGTCTCTTCACTTCCCTAGCTTTAACGAGCACGTTTCTTATTCTCTCAACATGAAACACTCTTGGTGCATTGGTTAAGACATGGTTAGTGTAACTAGGCGGTTCACGGTTCGATCCTTGCTTCCTCCTTTCTACACTTTCTTTTTATCACATTTTGCACTAATCCACATCAAAGCCCATTAAGCCAAGCCCATCATGACATTTCATAATAATGTTTCATGAATTCATAATATTACTTAAGGATGAAAAATTGGGGTGTTACAATCCCCCACACCTTATAAAAAGTTCGTCCCGAACTTAAAACAATTCCGGATACTTTAATCGCATTGCCTCCTCTCGTTCCCAGGTGGCTTCTTCAAATTGCTCATTCCGCCATAGAACCTTTACTAAGGGCACTTCCTTGTTCCTTAGCCTCTTGACTTCCCGATCTAGGATCTGAATAGGTCGGCATTCGGAACTTAGGTTCTCTTGGTCTTGTACTGGTTGGGGCTCTATCATTTGATTCACATCAGAGGTACATTTCCTTAGCATTGATACATGGAAGACATTGTGGATAGCCAACATTTCTGGCGGTAGCTCCAGTTCGTAGGCCACTTTGCCTACCCGTCTCAGGATCTGGTACGGTCCCACATATCGCGGACTCAGCTTCCCTCTCTGTAACGACCCGGAAAATTCTCTTAATATTTTCTTAAAATATTGAGCATGTCTAGATAATTTTCCAAGGGACCTAGAAATATTTATATAAAATTTGGCCTAGAAATCCATATTTTCTCATTTAAATTGAGAAGTTAAGTATTAATGGGCCTTATATAGGCTTTTTAGTACCATAATTATTGGAGAATTTTAGGTAGAAATTTATATAAATATAAAGGGGTTTTAATGAGAAATATTAACATAATTATGGGGGAATTTTTAGAGAATTTTTGGAATTTTGGGGAAAATAATAGAAAATAAAAAGGAAAAATAAAAGAAAAATAAGGTGCATGGGCCAAGGATTGAACCTTGGACCTCTTGTACAACCATGTATGCTTCAACCAACTCATCTAGCAAGGGAATGTTATAAGGGAATGAAATAGAGATTGGTTAAGGCTTAGAAGAAGATGAAGGGTCATGGAGAGACTCTTCATTTACCTCCTTAATGGGTGATAAAGAGGGGGGTTTGGGAGTTTCTTTCTTCCTTCCATCAATTGCATTTGCTCCCCTCCTCCCTCCTCATTCTAGCCGAAACCCCAAGGAGGAGTTCTCCCTTGGAAAACCTTCCACCAAGGCTTCATCTCCAAGATCTAAGGTCTTCACAAGAGTACAAGGGCTAAGGGTGGTCAAGAGGCAACAAGATTTCCATCCTTCTCTCAAATCTAAGGTTTATAATCAAGATCAACCAAGGTAAGACTCCCTCACCTGTGGTATAATGGCTTTTCTTAAAGATTAAAATGATATGAAAGTTTTGTATGTGATGTTTATGTTGGAAAAACCAAAGGAAACCCATGAACCTAACCTTATAGGTTTCGGCCCCATGGGTTCTTGGTCTATAATGATGATAAAAAAATCAAAATCATGTTGTCTAATGTGCCCTTATGATGTTTAGAGATTTAATATAATTTTTGAGAATTTTTGGGGTACCCTAGAGACCCTATAAGTTTCGGCCAACTTCAAGGACCCATGGGTAGGGTTGGGTCTTAAATTTCAAGTATATGTTTTATGTATTATCATGATATAAGGGAGATGGAGGGTGATTTATGTGAATTTTCACATGGCCTAGAGACCCTATGAGTTTCAGCCAAGATGGGTTAATAGGGTAAAAGTTAGGATTTATTTCAAGTAAGGGCCCCAAGTGCCCTATGGTAAGATATAATTGATGGTTAATGATTGGTTAGGGATTTTAATGGAATTTTTCCATGCCCCCATGGCCTTATAAGTTTCAGCCAGCCCTAGGAAGGTGGACTAAAGGTTAGGGTTAACCCTAATCATGAGCCCCAATGACTTCCTATGGTCTCATAGATGATGTATGGTTGTTCCTTTACCTTATGCTATTATACATGTTTATGGGATTGATGGAACTCCACCTATAGGTTTCGGCCAAGCCATGTATCTAGGGTTTGGGGTGGAGTTGGGGTTCAAAGAATGATGGTACATGCTTACCATAAAGTATTTATATGTATAGGATCAAGCATGTGGTAGAAATCATGTTCACCATAACCCTAATGTTTAAGCACTATGTTTTATGTTTTATGTTTATGATTGGATGCCATGCTTAATAGGGATTATTATGTATGTCTTAGGTTTTGTGCCATGTATTTGAATGGTAGGTAGAATGCTATGGAAATCCTACCATGTATGCTTAAGATAGATATCATGCTTAGGCAAGAAATGCAATGGTTACCTTATGTATCATGATTATACAAGCTCTATGTAGTAGGATAAATATCTATGAAACCATGTCAAGTTCAATGCAATGCGTACCTTCTATGTTATGATCATGCAAGTACTAGGAATAGGAATGATGTGTAGGTATGCATGCCACGTTTATGTAGGAAGATGAATGCCATGTTTATGTAGGAAAATGAATGCCATGTTTTATGAATGATGATGCATGTCATGTTTACGAAAGAAGATGCCTGCCATGTTATGAATGAATGATGATGCTTATGTCTTTAAGGCATAAATATGCTAAACGGCACGGTCGACGGTCGACGGTACGACGGTCGTGAGGACCGGTAAATGGGCCGGTAGACGGGCCGAGCCGTAACAAGTTATGCTATGTTAAATATGCCATGAATGACTTATAAATGATGAAGCATGTAAAGTATTTTACTTTATGAATGGGCTTGTACCGGACCGAAGTATGGGTCCAAGGGATGGACACCTTAAGAACGCCCCGGTTCTGGACTACCGACTATGCTGTCCACGGTTCTGGCACTACCGGAGCTGTGCAACAGGGATGGGCTCCTTAAGAACGCCTCTGTTCGGGGACTACCGACTATGCTGTCCTTACCCTAGTAGGTCGGGGCTCGCTACCTCGGACTTGCTAGGGATGCGCGCTTATGATGTATGTATGTGGTACAAGCCGGGGACCCCAATGATATGATGATTATGTTTAAGCATTTAAAAGTATGTTTTTAAAAGTTAAGCATCCTTATGTATATGTATTCCACTCATGCATTCATTCATGTTATGCATTATGCTATGCTAATAAGATTTTATGCTTACGCTTCATGTTAAGAAAGATGCATGAAAATAAATGATCTATGTCATGATTATGTTAAGAAGATGTTCATATGCTATGATAGGAAGTATGCCTAGGTTTAGGCCATACATGTTGTTTCACACCTTATGGACATGTTTATACCATGTATTATGACATGTCAAGAATGTTTAGGATGTTATGTTTATACCATGAATTATGCTATGTGGTATGCCATGTTTACCATGAATTATGTCATGCTAGGTACGTTGATTATGTTTATGTTTATGCCATATAGTATGCCATGTTTAGAATGTTATCATGCTTATGTTCATGTCACGTAGTATGCCATGCTTAGAATGTTACGATGTTTACGTTTATGCCATGTCTCATGCCATGTTAGGAATGTTCACTTATGTTTATGTTCATGCCATGCTATGTATATGATAAGTAATTCAAGATGTTATGTTCTAAGTAGAGCACCAAGCATGTAAATGTTTCAGGTGCTCATTATGAGATGATGAATGGTTTTTGTGAGGAGGAAAGAGTCTTACTAAGCCTGTGTGCTTATAGTCTTATTTCCTTATACCGCAGATCATTCAAGGGGACAATGATGGAAGCAGCAGGAGGGCAAGAACACATGTGTGTGGTAGTGACTTGGCCCAGGGAATCATATGTTTATCGTTTATGCTAGAACTTTACTTTGGTCACTTATATGCTTGAATAATGACTTATGGAACTCTATGATGTGATGTTAAGTATGACATGATATGACATGATATGATGTTTAAGTATGAAGTCAATACGCCGAGTTTCCATGTCATTATGTTAGGAATGGTAGTAGGGCATGTATGTATAAGTTAAAGTTATTCCGCTGCCTTATGATGTCTACATGCCTTAAGTATGTTAACGTAGCGCCGCTTTATGAAAAAAAAAATGGGCGTTACAGGTTAGTATCAGAGCAGTAACCATCTCACTACACACACATCAAGCTCTCTTCCTGCCGCTTCCAAGTAAGTACCTCATTACATATTTTATGATAGTAAGCACTTTTAGATTATGATTCTAGAATATCAAGTAGGATATTATGTCTAGAATATGCAAGCATGAATGATGTTTATGATGAAAAGTACTTTAGGATATGTGACTATGAACGATATATATATTTTCTTATGAAATCAAATACTTTAGAATTGATATGCGGGTAGAATAGAAAAAAAACTATAATTTATGATATTATGTATAATCTATAATATAGTCACATGTAGAAAATTATCTGATAGCCTACATACATGAGATTATAACACTCTCACCTATGTTAGCGTATAGCATTAGTTCCATGATATTAATACTGATATAATTAATGGTATAAGTCATACGGTATAACTTAGGAGGGACGCATAGGGTAGGGTCCTAATTATGTTAACACTTATTATAGATTATGGGTCACTGTTATCTTATATATAATATATAAGATTACCTTAGTTATTTTATGGTAATATAATAAATAGGATCTCACCTATTCTATAATAACTATACAACTAATATGATTCGTAACTCAGGTTGAGAACTAATATTTCGGAAGCATACTATTATTAGGTTTACCCATAATTAAAATAAGTATATAATTATGATATATGCATATAATTATGTCATGGAGTTATTAATGACATTAGCCCAATTATATGCCAAGGAGACTTACAAGTGCTCCAATTCTTACCCTTCCGGAAAGTAACCAGGGCTTTGACATGTATAGCGACTGCCTCCCGACGGGGACTTGGAGCTGTACTTATGCAGAATGGAAAGTTATTGCCTACGCCTCTAGACAACTTAAGGAATATGAACAGAATTACCCCACTCATGATCTGGAACTGGCCGCGTGGTCTTCGCTCTTAAAATATGGAGGCATTATCTTTAATGGAGTGCAGTGTAAGATCTATACAGACCACCAGAGTCTGCGATATTTCTTCACTCAGAAAGACCTGAATATGAGACAACGCCGATGGCTTGAGCTGGTGAAGGACTATGACTGCGAGATCTTCTACCATCCAGGGAAGGCAAACAAAGTGGCCGATGCACTCAACCGGAAGTCCAGTGCCACCTTGATGTCCATAGCTGTATTACCCCGACCACTCGAAGAAGAAATTATGAATTTTGGGATCGAAGTCATCTCCGGGCGACTTTCCACCATGACAATATCACCCGCGTTATGTGAGAACATATTGGAAAAACAAAATGGTGATCTGAGTCTCCAGAAAATAAAACAGGAGATCCTAGAAGGAAAGGGCGATGGTTTTCATATCGCCAAAGGGGGGGTACTATACCTTAGGGATCGTCTATGTATCCCTAATGATCCGGAGCTTCGAAGGAAAATACTGACGGAAGCTCACGAAACCCCTTATTCGATGCATCCAGGATCCACCAAGATGTATCAGGATCTGAAGGAGAGGTTCTGGTGGTCCGGTATGAAGAGGGATGTGGCTCAACATGTTAGTACTTGCATGACTTGCCAGCAAGTGAAAGCAGAACATCAGCGACCCGGGGGAGTTCTGCAGCCACTCGCAATTCCGGAGTGGAAATGGGAGGACATCTCTATGGATTTTATTTCAGGGCTTCCCAGGACTACGAATGGATATGATGCAATTTGGGTTATTGTGGACAGGCTGACAAAGTCTGCTCACTTCTTGGCGATCAAGATGACTTATTCGATTGAGCAACTGGCTCAATTATATGTCAAGGAAGTAATTAGGCTTCATGGAGTTCCCAAGACCATCATCTCAGATAGGGATGGTCGCTTTACTTCACATTTTTGGGAATGCGTTCAGAAGTCTCTCGGCACTAAATTGTGATTTAGCACCGCCTTTCACCCTCAGACGGACGGGCAAACTGAACGGGTGAATCAAATACTAGAAGACATGTTGAGAGCTTGTGCCCTGGATTTCAAGGGAAGTTGGTGTCGATATCTATGCTTAGCGGAATTCGCTTACAATAATAGCTACCAAGCTACTATTGGAATGACACCTTATGAAGCCTTGTATGGAAGGAGATGTAGGTCTCCGATTTGTTGGTACGAGGGTGGTGAAAAGAAGAAAATGGGGCTCACAACGGATGTTATCGACAGCGCCACCCGAGCTATACAGAATATTCGACAACGGATAGAAACTGCTCAGAGCCGGCAGAAGAGTTATGCCGATGTCCGACGTAGACCACTGGAATTTAATGTTGGAGATTTGGTGTTTCTCAAAGTGGCTCCTATGAAGGGGGTGACCAGATTTGGGAAGAAAGGAAAACTAAGTCCGCGCTATGTGGGGCCGTACCTGATTCTGAAAAGAGTCGGTAAAGTGGCATATGAGCTAGAGCTGCCTCCAGAGATGTCAGCTATCCATAACGTATTCCATGTGTCCCTGCTGAAAAAGTGTATCCCAAATATGGACCAAGTGATCGAGCCACAGACAGTGCAAGTGCAGGAGGACCTAAGCTATGAGAGCAGACCCATCCAGATTTTGGATAGGGAAGTCAAGAAGCTGAGGAGTAAGGAAGTACCCTTAGTCAAGGTCCTATGGCAAAGTCAACGGTTCGAAGAAGCTACCTGGGAACGCGAGGACGAGATGAGGCGCAAGTACCCGGAGTTATTCTAAGTTCGAGGACGAACTTTCACGAGGTATGGGGGATTGTAACGACCCGAAAATTCTCTTAATATTTTCTTAAAATATTGAGCATGTCTAGATAATTTTCCGAGGGACCTAGAAATATTTATATAAAATTTGGCCTAGAAATTCATATTTTCTCATTTAAATTGAGAAGTTAAGTACTAATGGGCCTTATATGGCTTTTTAGTACCATAATTATTGGAGAATTTTAGGTAGAAATTTATATAAATATAAAGGGGTTTTAATGAGAAATATTAACATAATTATGGGGGAATTTTTAGAGAATTTTCGAATTTTGGGAAAATAATAGAAAATAAAAAAAAATAAAATAGGAAAAATTAGTGCATGGACCAAGGATTGAACCTTGGACCTCTTGTACAACCATGTATGCTTTAACCAACTCATCTAGCAAGGGAATGTTATAAGGGAATGAAATGGAGATTGGTTAAGGCTTAGAAGAAGATGAAGGGTCATGGAGAGACTCTTCATTTACCTCCTTAATGGGTGATAAAGAGGGGGGTTTGGGAGTTTCTTTCTTCCTTCCATCAATTGCATTTGCTCCCCTCCTCCCTCCTCATTCTAGCCGAAACCCCAAGGAGGAGTTCTCCCTTGGAAAAACTTCCACCAAGGCTTCATCTCCAAGATTCAAGGTCTTCACAAGAGTATAAGGGCTAAGGGTGGTCAAGAGGCAACAAGATTTCCATCCTTCTCTGAAATCTAAGGTTTATAATCAAGATCAACCAAGGTAAGACTCCCTCACCTGTGGTATAATGGCTTTTCTTAAAGATTAAAATGATATGAAAGTTTTGTAAGTGATGTTTATGTTGGAAAAACCAAAGGAATCCCATGAACCTAACCCTATAGGTTTCGGCCCCATGGGTTCTTGGTCTATTTTTGGGGTACCCTAGAGACCCTATAAGTTTCGGCCAACTTCAAGGACCCATGGGTAGGGTTGGGTCTTAAACTTCAAGTATATGTTTTATGTATTATCATGATATAAGGGAGATGGAGGGTGATTTATGTGAATTTTCACATGGCCTAGAGACCCTATGAGTTTCGGCCAAGATGGGTTAATAGGGTAAAAGTTAGGATTTATTTCAAGTAAGGGCCCCAAGTGCCCTATGGTAAGATATAATTGATGGTTAATGATTGGTTGGGGATTTTAATGGAATTTTTCCATGCCCCCATGGCCTTATAAGTTTCGGCCAGCCCTAGGAAGGTGGACTAAAGGTTAGGGTTAACCCTAATCATGAGCCCCAATGACTTCCTATGGTCTCATAGATGATGTATGGTTGTTCCTTTACCTTATGCTATTGTACATGTTTATGGGATTGATGGAACTCCACCTATAGGTTTCGGCCAAGCCATGTATCTAGGGTTTGGGGTGGAGTTAGGGTTCAAAGAATGATGGTTCATGCTTACCATAAAGTATTTATATGTATAGGATCAAGCATGTGGTAGAAATCATGTTCACCATAACCCTAATGTTTAAGCACTATGTTTTATGTTTTATGTTTATGATTGGATGCCATGCTTAATAGGGATTATTATGTATGTCTTAGGTTTTATGCCATGTATTTGAATGGTAGGTAGAATGCTATGGAAATCCTACCATGTATGCTTAAGATAGATATCATGCTTAGGCAAGAAATGCAATGGTTACCTTATGTATCATGATTATACAAGCTCTATGTAGTAGGATAAATATCTATGAAAACATGTCAAGTTCAATGCAATGCGTACCTTCTATGTTATGATCATGCAAGTACTAGGAATAGGAATGATGTGTAGGTATGCATGCCATGTTTATGTAGGAAGATGAATGCCATGTTTATGTAGGAAGATGAATGCCATGTTTATGTAGGAAGATGAATGCCATGTTTTATGAATGATGATGCATGCCATGTTTACGAAAGAAGATGCATGCCATGTTATGAATGAAAGATGATGCTTATGTCTTTAAGGCATAAATATGCTAAACGGCACGGTCGACGGTCGACGGTACGACGGTCGTGAGGACCAGTAAATGGGCCGGTAGACGGGCCGAGCCGTAACAAGTTATGCTATGTTAAAGATGCCATGAATGTCTTATAAATGATGAAGCATGTAAAGTATTTTACTTTATGAATGGGCTTGTACCGGACCGAAGTATGGGTCCAAGGGATGGGCACCTTAAGAACGCCCCGGTTCTGGACTACCGACTATGCTGTCCACGGTTCTGGCACTACCGGAGCTGTGCAACAGGGATGGGCTCCTTAAGAACGCCTCGGTTCGGGGACTACCGACTATGCTGTCCTTACCCTAGTAGGTCGGGGCTCGCTACCTCGGACTTGCTAGGGATGCGCGCTTATGATGTATGTATGTGGTACAAGCGGGGGACCCCAATGATATGATGATTATGTTTAAGCATTTAAAAGTATGTTTTTAAAAGTTAAGCATCCTTATGTATATGCATTCCACTCATGCATTCATTCATGTTATGCATTATGCTATGCTAATAAGATTTTATGCTTACGCTTCATGTTAAGAAAGATGCATGAAAATAAATGATCTATGTCATGATTATGTTAAGAAGATGTTCATATGCTATGATAGGAAGTATGCTTATGTTTAGGCCATACAGGTTGTTTCACACCTTATGGACATGTTTATACCATGTATTATGCCATGTCAAGAATGTTTAGGATGTTATGTTTATACCGTGAATTATGCTATGTGGTATGCCATGTTTACCATGAATTATGCCATGCTAGGAACGTTGATTATGTTTATGCTTATGCCATATAGTATGCCATGTTTAGAATGTTATCATGCTTATGTTCATGTCACGTAGTATGCCATGCTTAGAATGTTACGATGTTTACGTTTATGCCATGTCTCATGCCATGTTAGGAATGTTCACTTATGTTTATTTTCATGCCATGCTATGTATATGATAAGTGATTCAAGATGTTATGTTCTAAGTAGAGCACCAAGCATGTAAATGTTTCAGGTGCTCATTATGAGATGATGAATTGTTTTTGTGAGTAGGAAAGAGTTTTACTAAGCCTGTGTGCTTATAGTCTTATTTCCTTATACCGCAGATCATTCAAGGGGACAATGATGGAAGCAGCAGGAGGGCAAGAACACATGTGTGTGGTAGTGACTTGGCCCAGGGAATCATATGTTTATCGTTTATGCTAGAACTTTACTTTGGTCACTTATATGCTTGAATAATGACTTATGGAACTCTATGATGTGATGTTAAGTATGACATGATATGACATGATATGATGTTTAAGTATGAAGTCAATACGCCGAGTTTCCATGTCATTATGTTAGGAATGGTAGTAGGGCATGTATGTATAAGTTAAAGTTATTCCGCTGCCTTATGATGTCTACATGCCTTAAGTATGTTAACGTAGCGCCGCTTTATTAAAAAAAAAAGCGGGTGTTACAGGTTGGTATCAGAGCAGTAACCATCTCACTACACACACATCAAGTTCTCTTCCTGCCGCTTCCAAGTAAGTACCTCTTTGCATATTTTATGATAGTAAGCACTTTTAGGATACCTTATGATTCTAGAATATGCAAGTAAGGATGATACCTATGATTCTAGAATATGCAAGCATGAATGATGTTTTATGATGAAAAGTACTTTAGGATATGTGACTATGAACGATATATATATTTTCTTATGAAATCAAATACTTTAGAATTGGATATGCGGGTAGAGATAGAAAAAAAACTATAATTTATGATATTATGTATAATCTATAATATAGTCACATGTAGAAAATTATCTGATAGCATACATACATGAGATTATAACACTCTCACCTATGTTAGCGTATAGCATTAGTTCCATGATATTAATACTGATATAATTAATGGTATAAGTCATACGGTATAACTTAGGTAAGGACGCATAGGGTAGGGTCCTAATTATGTTAACACTTATTATAGATTATGGGTCACTGTTATCTTATATATAATATATAAGATTACCTTACGTTATTTTATGGTAATATAATAAATAGGATCTCACCTATTCTATAATAACTATACAACTAATATGATTCGTAACTCAGGTTGAGAACTAATATTTCAGAAGCATACTATTATTAGGTTTACCCATAATTAAAATAAGTATATAATTATGATATATGCATATAATTATGTCAT
Organism: Boesenbergia rotunda; assembly: GCA_024364735.1. Lineage (NCBI taxonomy): Eukaryota > Viridiplantae > Streptophyta > Magnoliopsida > Zingiberales > Zingiberaceae > Boesenbergia > Boesenbergia rotunda. The sequence continues at coordinate 11,159 of JAGFNQ010007356.1, read as the reverse complement.
GGAGTTATTAATGACAATACACGCAAATATGTTCCGATGGCAATTCAATTCACAGCATAAGAGAATTTTGAAAATTTAGCATACAGTTGTTCCTTCTGAAGAATCTGTAGTACTATACTCAGGTGTTCAGCATGTTCTTCGGGAGTTCTCGAATATATAAGGATATCGTCGATAAAGACGATCACAAATCTGTCGAGGAATGCCGAGAATACCCGATTCATTAAGTCCATAAACATAGCTGCAACATTGGTAACTCCAAATGGCATAACTACGAACTCATAATGTCCGTATCTGGTTCGGAAGATAACCTTTCATTTACAGCACTCGATAGAGGCGCCGTATTTGTTCAAGGAATCCATGCCCAATATCACATCATAATCTGACATATCAAGCACTATCAGGTCGAAGTAGAGTTCCCTATCTGCGATTCTGATCGGTGCAGCACGTAGCATTTGGGTAGATAAAATCTTATTTATTATATCACTAAAATTTATTTATCAAATCTTATAAGTCTATATACAAAACTATCCTCACTCAGTGAGCTAGATGGCCCGCCATCATACCCATAACAAAGAACATCATCGCAATCACTGCCACTCCTTCGTTCATCTCTCCTTGGCCTGCCCCTGGATCTTCTACCGTCTCCATCGGATCCTCTTCCTCTATCTCGGGAACCTCCTCAGCCACTTCAGGGTCTTCCCCAAACATCTCGAGCATCTCGGGGTCTTCCTCGAAGGGCTCAGGATCTTCCTCGTATATCTCAGGATCCTCTTTGGACATTTCCGGGTCCTCCTCAAACATCTCATTATCCTCCTCCGAGTCCCCCAGGTCTTCCGGGAACTCATGGCGGAGAAGTTGCTTACATAATTCCGTGTATGAGAGACGACATCCGTGCTGCCCCCAGATCTGATGAGCAACCTCTCTCGCCCGATTGGGCAATGAGCGAAGCAGAGCTCCGATCCTATGATCATCCATGACTGGAAACCCTTCCCACTCCAATTTCCAGAACAGCCGATCTAATAACCCCATGTTGCCTTGAATTCCACGGGTCGGAATGTACTCAACTTCCTCTATCCGGTTCATCAGCTCACGGCACCTCTCAGTGTAGTTCTCATGCAACATCTGGAATTGAAAAAAAATGACATAGTTAGTACTAAACCTGCCCCAAGCCAGTACCAAAACCATTTCTTTTTCAATTCGCAAATATATACCGAGAAAAACACCCGCAACTCGATTTCTTCTACCCTAGTGATTAAAATGTGTAATCACTTTCCTACCCTTAAATTCTAAATATTTGATTCATGAAAGAAGATAAAAATATCGTTCATGGTTACATATCCTAAGGTACTTTTCATCATAACTATCGTTCATACTTGCATATCTTAAAGTCATAAAACATCTTTATATAATCATTACTGCACATGAAACAATGTAAAGTGAGGTTAGGATCTCTTACTTGGAAGCGGCAGGATGAAGCTTGATGTGTGTGTAGTGGAGGGGAAACCAGCTCTGATACCAACTTGTAACGCCCGCCCTTATATCTACACTCGGGGCGGGGTTATGTACAATCAATCATATAATTTTAACATAAAATAAATAAAAAAACAAAAATGCAAGGACTAAGTACTGAGCATGCTTGTTTAAAACTATCAAGTGATATATAAAAGTGCTAAGCATACTAGTCAGTGCATGCCAATCAGATATCATGCTTTAATGATTAGAACATGGTAGGTGCATAGCAAGTTCAGTAACACATAAATCATGATAGTGAGGTTATACATTCTATTGCAAGGCATCATGAAATCACATCCTAGAACATCATTTAGAAGCATAGTTATAGGTTTCCATGCATAATAACAGTTTATAAGATTGAGTCTAAAGGAAGTCTAGAACATCATGTGAAATATCTTAATCAAGAGTTATCCTATAACATGATAGGTTCACAAGTAGTTCAACTCACAACATAATCAAACATAATCGAGTATAAGAGTAATCCAAGTGTAATCACTAACATTCAAGAGTACCAACCCTAATCACTAACATTCATTATCAAGGAAACATCAACATAAGCATAGTAAAGTAGATATAAGAATCTTTCTTTCCCGAGCCACCACCCCACACATCTTCAGCCCTCCTGTCTCTTCCTTTAGTTTAAGAGTCCCTTACCCTTATCTGCAGCATAAGACAACACATAAAATAGTAAGCACAAATGCTTAGTAAGGATCCTGTCCTACTCACAAAATCCATACGGAAGAATACAATATGTTCACATAATGAATCATAAGCATGAGTTTATCATAGCATACTAAACATCAAAGTTTCTAAGCAAGCAGTATAAAGTATCTCAAGCATACCCTTCACATATAATAAATGTTTTCAAAACAATTCCATAAAGGTATTACTTAAAAATACTTTAACATCATATAGGGGCCCAGTTGTGTACCACATCAAGCGCGTTCCCTAATGAATTGGGGTAGCGAGCCACCAACCCAATAGAGCAAGACCCTTCCGTCCTACCGGAGCCATGACCTTCAGTTAACATGTACCCCGGATTTGTTTAACGACCCCCTTCCGAGTCGGGTACACAACTTTCAAAGTAAAATACTTATCATGCTTTTACATATATGCTAAGGAGTACTCCAAATCCACTCTCAAGCGACACACCACTCTTCAAGGGTACTCATGATCCCATAGGGACACACCACACAACATAAGGGGTGCTCTTGATCCCATACTTAGTGGAGTATCCTTTCAGGCATATTAACATACACATCACATGCAATTCATAAGGGTGCCCCATGGGCTATAAGACATGCTCATACATACATCATATTTCAACCACTTAAACATACTTTATATATGACAAGATTGGTCACATAAATCATATTCATATCATAGGAAGTGGTAGCATGCTTCATGGATTAATTTAATTCTTCCCAACCCTAAAACTAGGGTTTGGCCGAAAGTCATAGGGTAGGGGTAAGTTAGGATTTTGACATCAAACACCCCATACAAGCATCACATATATATACATCATGTATCATACTAAGCATAGCATACATCATAGGGTAATCAACCTTCACAACCCTAATGTTTCATGCATGGCCGAAAGTTACATGCTAAGGAAAGTTAAGTTTTCCAATCAAGCATTACATTTAAACATCACATGCATATACATATCATCTTACTAAACATAAACATATTTCATAGGGTAGTTTAACCTTCACAAACCCTAACCTATTCATGTTGGCCGAATAGTGTAGGGTAGGGGGAATTAGGGTTTTTGAAATCAAATATTCACACAAACATTTACACAAACACCTCACATACATATCATGCAACATATTAAGCATAGAATACATCATAGGAAAATCATGCAACCCTAAACCCTAATTCTTCTAGGGTTGGCCAAAAGTGTAGGGTAGGGAAAAAGTTAGGTTTTTTGTAACCAAACATTTATACAAACACCTTGTCTACACTATCACACAATATACTAAGCATGGATACATCATAGGATAATCATGCAACCCTAAACCCTAATTTTCATGCCTTGGCCGAAACATATAGGGTGTTCAACCCTAGTTTTTTTTGTCATCACGACATGAAGGGAAACAACATATGTCTATACCCTAAGTCCCAAGGGGTCTCCTCATGCATCAAGGAGTAGCAAAGGTCTCCCCCTTGGTGGTGGCTGAAACTTACACAAGGGAAAAACTCCCATTTTCGAAAACGAAAACGAGAAGGAATCATGCACAACAATTACACCGCAGGCGAGGGGATACTTACATCCTTTCGCTTGAAATTCACCTTCTCTAAATCCTTAGGGTACCCTTGGTTGAAGGAGGGGTGAGAGATCCCCTTGCTAGAACTTCTCTAGGACCCTTGGCCCTAGTAGAGGGCAAGATCCTTGGATGGGGTCTTCTTCCTTCCAATTCCCTAGGGTTAGAACCCTAGGGTGTATTTTCGAAAATGAAAAGGGAGAAAGAGCTTCTAGATTTCGATGGGGAGAGTGGGGAAGAAGAAGAATGGAAGTTATTCCTCCCTCTCCCCCTCTTATTTATACTATTCTCATGAAGGGACATGTCTCTTCACTTCCCTAGCTTTAACGAGCACGTTTCTTATTCTCTCAACTGTTGGGACCGGGTGCATGTCGACAAGGATACGAGTTCGTAAAATTCAAAATTTTTACGTGCAGCGGAAGAGTTTGCATAAAATAATTTCCTAAATTATTTTTAACTTCGTATCTAGCATGCAACCTTACATTGTGTTGACATAATCATAAAATAAAACATTGCGGAAAAGTAAACAAATTTACCAAGTACCTCTCGTAACTCGAAGTAAGGGACGAGATCCAACCGTAGCGTCCCTTTGAAGCTTCGCCTCTATTCGCGCCCACGCCGAGTTCTCTTCGGGATGACTTCGCAAAGTCACGAGTTTTGTGCCGACGAGAACTACTAGATTCTCGGAAGGCACAACTTAGAAGAACAAGAGAAAAATTAGGAAACTAACCAATGAAGTAACGGAATCGAATTCCGGGAAGAGAGGAATCGCTATCCGCTTCTTCTTCTTCGTGTTCGGGTTCTCCTTCTTCTTCTTGAAGCTCACGGCCTCCACCACCTTGGATGTAGGTTGGGCGCCGGCACTAGGGGAGCTAGGGTGGGCGCCGGCCCTAAGGGAAGAGAGGGAGGAGGAGAGGAGAGATTAAGAGAGAGAGGGAGAGAATAATTAATCTCTTGATTAATTGATTGGAATAAGGGCTAGCCTTTGGTTCCTTTATATAGTAGCAACTCCTTTGCTAAGTCTCCCTCTAAACCGAATTAACAGAATTAACGGAATTAGTTATAAGAAATTTATCTTATAAATTTTCTTATTAATTATTCCGTTTAAACCGAGTCTTTATTATAAACCAATTTATAATAAAACTAATTCTTCTTCTCTTTAAATTATGGAATAAATTTTTATAAAAAATTTATAAACTTTCTTATTATGGAAAAATCAATTCATAATTGATTTTATAAAATTAAAATAAACCAATTCATGGATTATTTTAATCTTCCATAAAAGAATAAATTTCTATAAATTTTATTTATATAAATTTCTTTATACAAATTTATTTATCCATAATTTATAAAATAAATCGCACTAGATTCATTTTATTAATTAAACCAAAATTAATTGGTTTTCTCCTATTTATTGGCCGGCCACCAAAGGGGGGGTTAACACCCTCTTTGGTCGGCCAAAACCAACCCGAACCGCCGCGAATTAAACTCATTTAATTCGCCCAAAAAGCCTTCAAAAGACTTAGCCATTTTTAGCTTCCATTGCGCCTCTGACTAAATCAGATTCGACTTATTTCTCTTGATCGGAAAATCCAATTTTCAACTCATTTTAAATCCCTCGGATTACTCGTAGTGCGTGTGACTAAATAGGCTTTCGATTTATGTTGGCCGTCTATAATTAACCCATTAATCATAGAACGATCATGAGTGGCACCTAGTAGTACATCATGATCCCCAATTAATCGAAAGATCAACGGTTTGACCTCAGAAGAAATTATTCTGAAACCCTTCAGCAGCTCTAATGAATCGTGCCTCATTCCCTTCACCACCTTATACCCACTTGGTTCAGGACACGGTCTATGGTGTCAGTCCCCACTAGGCTGACTACGTCACACCTAGCCCAAGTAGTGTCTTTCTCGTCCATTGGATTTCTAATTACTCTCATGTAGTTTAGAGACTCGCGCTCTAAACATGATATACTCTGGCCAGAGGTTTTGAGTAACAATCCGACGATAGGCCTGGGTATACATCTCCTCGCAAGGAGTGGTGAATCCTTTGTAGGCTGTTCAAACATCTTCGGGCATTTCGGCTCATACCCAATCATCCTGGGTCGACACCTCCTTGGAGATGCTTGCTTAAGATGTTAAAATATAAGTCTCCATGACCAAGATGACTTGAACACCGCAAGTCAAAGGAACATCGCACTTAAGCCGCAGTAAGAACTTCATTGACATATCTATATAGATAACCATATGAAGTTTTACAGCTAGTCACTCCAATGAACTAGTTCCCTTAACTAGCATCCATGTTTATCTCCGGACATCCCAATGTCACCAGCCAGTGAGAATCAGCTGATTAGAGAATAACCCATGCTAGTCTCAACAGAATTGATAGTGTCCGTTTTTATCAATTCATCGACTAGGGATATTTTCAATACTTCACATTTGCACATTAGAGATAATCACAAGTTGTGATCCCATCACAAATTCTCTTATGCTGTGAGTTGTATTGCGGACATTCAGTAGATGAGTTTAAGATCCCAATCAAATACACAACATGTATACTCAAATAGTGAATTATCATTTATTAAAATAAATGTTTACAATCATAAGGCGATTGCCTTAGGACACTTCTCTCATATCACTAACAAACTCCCACTTGGCCTAATGCCAATCGCTACGGTATCCAATACCACAGCTCTAACATGACCCTCAAACTTGCTTTGAGGCAAGGCCTTAGTTAAAGGATCCGCTAAATTCCTTTCAGTGGGAATTTTCTCAATTTGTATGTCATTCCTACTTATAATCTCTCAGATGATAGCGGCGAAGCACGTGTTTGGATCGCTGATGAGACCTTGGTTCCTTTGCTTGTGCAAAAGCTCCATTGTTGTCACAGTAAACCGGCACTGCTTCATCAATGGTTGGAACACCTCAATCAAGTTTCGAGACCATCTTCTCTTGAAGCCATATACTGCTTCCGTGGTATAATCCGCTACGGTGTCTTGTTTGGAACTCTTTCCAACTTACTGCGCCTCCATTCAAAGTAAATACGTATCCAGACTGCGATTTGGAGTCATCCTTATCTGTCTGGAAACTGCATCTGTATACCCACGTATTACCATATCTCCTTCACCATATATTAGGAACACATCCTTAGTTCTTCTTAAGTACTTAAGGATTGTCTTGACAGCCGCCCAATGATCCATTCCTGGATCCGACTGGTATCTGCTTGTGACGCTCAAAGCATACGATACATCGGGCTAGTACATAACATAGCATACATGATAGATCCTATTGCGGATGCATAGGGAATCTTATTCATGCAAATCCTCTCGTCTTCTGTGCGCGGACACATAGACTTTGAAAGGTTGATCCCATGCCTGATGGGAAGGTAACCTTTCTTGGATTCCGACATGCTAAACCTTTTTAGCACTCGGTCTATATATGTAGACTGCGAAAGACCAAGCAACCGTTTTATCTATCTCTATAGATTCTATCCCAAGGATATAGTTTGCTTCTCCCAGGTCTTTCATGGAGAAAGTTTTGGACAACCAAATCTTAACTGTCTGTAAGACTGATATATCGTTTCCTATAAGTAAAATGTCATCGACATATAATACTAGGAATACGACTGCACTCCCACTAACCTTCTTGTACACACAAGGTTCGTCAGGATTTTGTGAGAAATCAAACTCTTTGATTGTCTCATCAAAACGGATGTTCCAGCTCCTAGATGCTTGCTTCATCCATATATGGATCGTCGAAGCTTGCAAACATTGGTTTTATCAACCGATGTGAAACCTTCAGGTTGTATCATGTATACATCCTCAAGCAGGTTTCCGTTAAGGAAAGCTGTTTTCACATCCATTTGCCATATCTCATAATCACAATGAGCTGCTATGGCTAGGAGTATCCGAATGGATTTAAGCATAATTACCTTCCATGTCGATTTTCTTCTTGAAAACTCACTTGCACCCTATGGGCTTTATCCCTTCAGGTGGGTTAACCAAGTCCCATACTTGATTTTCGTACATAGAATCCATTTCCGACTTCATGGCCTCAAGCCATTTGTCCCTTTCTGAACTTTTCAGAACATCTTTATAACTGATAGGTTCATCATCGCTTATGAGTAACACGTCGTTCGATTCACTTACAAGAAATCCGTATCTCTCTGGAATATTGCGTGCCCTATCAGATCTACGAAGAGGTGGTGTAGTTTTAGGTTCAACTGATAGCTCATCATTATGAGGTATTGGTTGTGGGTTTAGACTAGGTGTCTCTGTGATGTCTATTGGAGTTTCTTGAACTTCATCAAGTTCAATGCCACTCCCACTGTTTTCTTGTAAAAGAAACTCTTTCTCCAGAAATACAGCTTGCCTTGAAACAAACACCTTTTGTTCCAAGGGATGACAGAATTGGTAACCCTTCGTTTCCTTAGGGTATCCAATAAATAGACATTTATCAGACTTAGCATCCAATTTGTCTGATACAACCCGCTTCACATAAGCAGGACAACCCCATATCTTAAGGTGAGTTAAGTGAGGTTTCTTACTATTCCAAATCTCATATGGAGTAGTAGAGACTACCTTGGTCGGGACTCTGTTTAGTAAGTAAACAACTGTCTTAAGTGCATAACCCCAAAAAGGATTTTGGAAGAGTTGCATGATTCATCATCGACCTAACCATGTCCATCAAGGTTCGGTTTCGCCTCTCAGATACACCATTATGCTGTGGTGTATATGGCGGAGTCCATTGGGATAATATCCCATTGTCCCTTAGATATTCTTGAAACTCTTGACTTAAGTATTCACCACCCGATCGGATCGAAGTATTTTAATACTTTTGCCAAGCTGTTTCTCTACTTCATTTCTGAACTCTTTGAATTATCAAAAGCTTCAGATTTGTGTTTCATCAAGAACACGTACCCGAATCGTGAGTGATCATCGATAAAGGTGATGAAGTAGTTATAGCCTCCTTGTGCAGGAGTTGACATTGGTCCACATACATCGGTATGTATTAGACCAAGCAACTCTCCCACTGGATTACCTTTTCCGGAAAAGGGTAATTTGGTCATCTTGCCTTTTAAGCATGATTCGCATGTATCAAATGAACCGGGTTCAAATGATTCCAAAATTCCACATCGGTGTAATTCGGTCATGCGTTTCTTACTTACATGGCCAAGACGACAATGCCACGTGTAGGAGTCTATTCGATTATCTATTCGAGCACATTTGTTGTTAACTTCGATATTGAAAACGTCACTGGATAAATCTAACGTGTAGATGCCATTGCACAAAGTTCCATTCCCATAAAGAACGCCATTTAAGGTTATGTAACAACAATTGTTACTAAAAGTTAAATGGTAACCTTTTTCATTCAAACATGAAATAGATATAATGTTCTTTATTAACGAAGGAACAAAATAGCAATTATCCAATTCTAAGACAAGTCCAGTCGGGAGCTTTAGCAAATATGTTCCGATGGCAATAGCAGCAATCTTTGCTTCCATTTCCAACTCGCAAATTCGCTTCTCCTTGACGAGTCTTCTTCTATTCCTTAGCCCCTTTATGTCATTACATATCTGTGAGCTACACCCAGTATCAAGTACCCAGGTTTTGAGGAAATAGAGTGACATTCAATAACGAAGATACTAAAGAGGATGGGGCATCGGATGCCTTCTTCTTCAAGGACTCAAGATAAACCTTGCAGTTTCTTCGCCAGTGACCCTCCTTGCCACAATGATGGCAAGTGCCTTTTGGGTTTTCCAGTCTTTTGGCCTTTTTCTTCTTCCCTTATCTGTTCTTTGGCCTTCCTCTTAGAACCTTTCTTCGAGGACCAACTACAGTATGTCTTTGATCCTGCTTTACAGAAGGCTCTACGTCTTCAGCAGGTTGAGCAACTCTGGAAATTGGTCTAGAGTTGCATCTTTAGAAGGACGGTTGGGAATTGTTCTTCAAGACATAAGCAAGCTTTTCTGCTTTGAGGACTATCCTCAGGTTTCGAAGCCAGTCATGAGTTCGCCCAGTCAGTTTATTGGTGTCCAAAATGGAACGCAAGTTTAGTAAGACATGATCGAGTGATTATCCTAGAAATACAAATTGAGATTATGTGAGAAGATTGATTAAGAATGTATCAACATACATAAATTAAATCCTATTTATTTTACGAATTGAATCACCCTTATTATCAATTCGGAGATCGTAGGAACATCTCCAAATAGGTTGATATCCAACCATAGATAAGAACAACCATGGCTGTGGCCATCAAGTTATTCTTAGCTATGAAGGTAGGTAATTATACCGATTACAATCACATATATGTAACTATCACTTTATGCTATCAACTAATTGAATGTTTGCATAAATCATTGGGTTGTTAACTCATTAACAAGTATGCATCAATATACATAGCACCCAACTGCACCTCTCTTTCATCGACCTTGGCTGTGGCACAACAAATCGATGCTCCAAGCTTAAGGCTGACCCATTAATCAAGAAATAGTTTTAATATGGTTGGAGCTCATTCAACCGTTTAGTCAGGCTTGGATGTGTCCAACAACCAAAACTAAGGATTGACCTCTGACTCCAACTATATTAATCATAAACTAATTCCATGGTTTGAACATGTTGAGGTTCAAGCGGGCATGGATGTGTCCATCAACCCAAACGAGAAACAAAACTCCGGTTCTAACCATATTAATGGAAGGTGTTGCCTTAATATTTTGTAAGGGTTTTGGGTCTCATCCTTTTCTAAGCACATTCATGACATAGAATTATGTCATGACTAACGATTTCCTTAATAAAGTATGTATGTGACTTAATTTATCAAGTCTCATTAATTGAATTAGGAACCGGATTTCCTAATTCTAATTTCATACTTTATTTAAGGAATTGTTTTGGGAAACAATTTCCTAAATTGTCATAATCAATTTCGGAAAATAATATGTTCAAGACTTTGATTTCTCTAAATCAAATCTTATTAAATTAAGAGACAAATCCCTTAATTCAACTACATATTATTTCATGAAAATCTTATTTAAGAATAACTCTATAGGAAACATTTTCCTAATTAATTTTGGAGACAACAATATGTAAGAGCATCACCTCTTAAAACATATTTTATTCATGGATTTAATTAATTACAACAAATTTTTCTAAGGGTGGCTCCCCGAGGCTCAGATACCCAAAGAAAAGTAATGTGTTGTAAATCCAATTGGACGGCTCCCCGAGGCTCAATCCAAATCAAACATGACAATTTCAATTAAAAATTGGGAAATTAAATTACAACAACTAACTTTAAATTGGACGGCTCCCCGAGGCTCAATCCAAAATAAAGAATTTTGTTGTCAATTTAAAAACCAATTCAAATTTAATTGTCAATT
>JAGFNQ010007355.1:0-97117 GCA_024364735.1 Boesenbergia rotunda | reverse complement strand
GGGGTATGGTCCTACATATCTGGGACTTAGCTTACCCTTCTTCCCAAAACGCATTACTCCCTTCATGGGAGCCACTCTGAGGAACACTGTATCCCAACTTCAAACTCTAATGGTACTACCGTGTATATCAGCATAGCTCTTCTTGGCGGTCTTGAGCTGTTTATATTCTCTGGCGGATCTGCTGTATAGCTACGGTGGTATCATCTATAAGATCTATCTGTAGGCCTAACTCTTGTCTCTCACCACCTCGTACCAGCAGATAGGAGATCTACACCTCCGCCCATATAAAGCCTCATAGGGTGCCATGCCGATAGTGGCCTGATAATTATTGTTGTAAGCGAATTCCGCTAAGCACAAGTATCTGCACCAACTGCCCTTGAAATCTAAAGCACAAGCTCTAAGCATATATTCTAGTACTTGATTAACTCTCTCTGTCTGACCATCTGTCTGAGGATGGAAAGCTATGCTAAACTTCAGTTTGGTGCCTAGTGCTGTCTGTACGCACTCCCAGAAGTGCGAAGTGAACCTACTGTCCCTATCTGAAATGATAGTCCTAGGGACTCCATGTAGTCTGACGATCTCCTTGAGGTATAACTGAGCTAGCCGTTCCATGGAATAGGAGATCCTGATAGCTAGGAAGTGGGCAGACTTAGTCAATCTGTCAACTATTACCCAGATCGCATCATATCCATTCGTTGTTCTGGGTAGTCCCACTATAAAATCCATGGAAATATCTTCCCATTTCCATTCTGGAATCTGAATAGGCTGCCGAACTCCACCTGGTCTATGATGTTCTGCCTTGACTCGTTGGCATGTCAGACAGGTACTGACATATCTGGCGATGTCTCTCTTCATCCCAGGCCACCAAAAACGTCCCCTGAGGTCTTGGTACATTTTGGTGGAACCAGGATGCATTGCATAAGGAGATCTATGTGCTTCCTCCAGGATCTTCCTTCGGAGCTCTTCTTGGTTCGGATCACATAAGCGGTCACCGTAGTACAGTGTCCCACTATCTGATAGGCGAAACTCCTCATTTTTTATTCTGCTATCCCCTGCTTGATTTTCTGAAGGTCAGGATCCTGATCCTGTGCTGTCTGGATGTCTTCAAGCAGGGTTGACACTAATGTCAAAGTGGAGAGCTTCCCAACTATAATTTCCAGTCCGAACCCGGATATTTCCTTCTGAAGGGGCTGTGACATCGTAGACAAAGCTAGTAGGGTGGCATTAGATTTTCTTCTAAGTGCATCTGCCACCTTATTAGCTTTACCTGGATGGTAGAGGATGCCAATGTCATAATCCTTGACTAGCTTGAGCCACCTGCGTTGTCTCATGTTCAGATCCTTCTGAGTGAAGAAATACTTTAGACTCTGATGATCGGTGAAAATCCTACATTGAGCTCCGTATAAGTAATGTCTCCAGATCTTGAGGGCGAACACTACTGCAGCTAGCTCAAGATCATGGGTAGGGTAATTCTTCTCATAATCCTTGAGTTGTCTAGAGGCATAGGCAATAACCTTGCCATTCTGCATCAGCACTGCTCCAAGTCCTAATTTAGAAGCATCACTATATATGTCAAAGCTGTCAGTGGTCTCTGGAAGAGTCAAGATGGTCGCGCTAGTCAATCTTCTCTTTAATTCTGTAAAACTATTCTCGCAGTCCTCTGTCCACTGAAACTTTCTGTTCATTCTGGTAAGAGCTGTCAGTGGGGAGGCTATTCTGGAGAAATCCTCTACAAACTTCCTGTAGTAACCGGCTAGACCCAGAAAACTTCTGATCTCACTGGCATTCTTTGGTCTAACCCAGATACTTACTGCTTCTATTTTGCTGGGGTCTACCATCACACCATCCTTAGAGATGATGTGACCCAGAAAAGACACCTAATCGAGCCAAAACTCACACTTGGAGAATTTCGCATAGAGTTGGCTCCGCTGAAGAATTTCTAATATTGTTTTCAGGTGTTCTACGTGTTCCTTCTGAGTCATGGAATATATCAGAATGTCATCGATGAATACGATAACAAACTTATCTAAATATTCTCGGAACACTCTGTTCATGAGGTCCATAAAAGTCGCTGGAGCGTTCGTTACGCCAAAAGCATAACTACAAACTCATAGTGTCTGTATCTTGTTCTGAAAGCTGTCTTGGGGATGTCACCTTCTTTAAACATTCACATGGTGATAACCCGATCTTAAGTCTATTTTTGAGAACACTGCTGCTCCCTTTAGTTGATCGAACAAGTCATCAATTCTTGGCAAGGGATACTTGTTCTTGATGGTGACTTGATTCAAGGCCCGGTAATCTATACACAAGCGCATGGACCCGTCTTTCTTCTTTACGAACAATACAGGAGCTCCACAAGGTGGATGACTAGGGCGTATGAAGCCCTTGTTAAGCAGCTCCTATAGTTGCTCCTGAAGTTCTCTTAATTCTGCTAGAGACATTCGGTATGGTGCTTTTGAAATGGGATTGGTACCTGGAATGAGATCTATCTCAAGATCTATCTCCCTGTCTGGCGCTAAGCCTGGTAACTCGTCAGGGAAGGCTGCTGGGTAGTCACATACCACTGGGACCTCTTCTAGCTTTTGGTCTTTCTCTTGTTCGGTATTGACTACATGTGCTAGAAATCCGGTACATCCTGAATCCAGCAGTTTCTGTGCTTTTAAAGAAGAGAGAAATTTCTTGGCTTTTCTCTTGGGTTCTCCGATGTATTCAAACTGCACTCCTTCTTCAGGTTGGAATATGACTTTCCTTTTACGACATTCTATGGAGGCACCATACTTGATTAGGATGTCCATTCTAAAAATGACATCATGATCAGTCATATCCAGCACTATTAGATCACCATAAAGTTATCTGCCTGCTATACTGACTGGCACTGCACGAAGCCAGTGCGTGGATGCTATAATCTCTCCTGAAGGTAGGGTGGTTAAGAATTGGCCACTGAGTACATCTGGAGGTATAGTTAACTTCTCTGCGAACGCCCTGGGGTTTCTGAGTTCCTGAACTACCTTGGCCTTTACTTTCTATCATGACTGACTTCTGCTGTTGCATGCTGTTCAGGTAGTGCTCGGTGATCAGAGCACTGCTAACTAGTTCTTCTGAGGTTTGCGGCCTATGGACGCCGCTGGCCACATTCAATGCTATTTCTGGCCTTAGCATCTTGAGCATTAGCCTGACTCGCTCTCGTTCAGTGCTGACCAGTTCAGGGCACAGGTGAGCCAGTCTGTTGAATCTCTTCACGGCTTCCTCTACTGATAGGTTACCTTGACGAAATTCAGTGAATTCATCATAATGCCGGTTGGTAACCCGCATATGAAAGAATTCTTCAAAGAACTCTGCTTCGAAGTTGGCCCACGTCATCTGGTTTATGTCTCGCTTGGCCTTCCCCCTTTCCCACCACATTCTACCATCTCCTGCTAGGCAGAAGGAGGCACACTTCACTTTCTCATGTTCTGGCCAGTCCAGAAGCTCCATGGTACTCCCCAGGGTTTTGAACCAGGCTTGTACATCCCATGGTTCACTAGTGCCTGAAAAGGTCTCTGGTTTGAGTTTTTGCCACTGAACCAGATATACTTCTCTTCTAGCTCCTACTGCTGGGGCTTCTGGCGCTATTGGTGGGATTGGTGCTCAAGGTGGAACCTCTATCACTATTGGGGTTTCTACATTTGGTCCTGGCGTAGTAGTAGGTGTGGTCTGCTGATTAGCCCTTAAAGTGGCTATCTCTTGCTGTTGCTCAACTATATATCTCTGGAGTTGAGCCACTATCTCCACGAGATTAGGTGGAGTCACTATGTCAGTTGCCTCCAATGGAGGCTCAGTAGCTGGTGCCTTCTAGTTGGGCGTCCTCTAGCCATTATCTAAATGACAGAGGACATACCGTTCATATTCTAATTCTAAAAAAAACATGCTATCAGATATATACTAAAGTATTAAACATGCTTCCGTTAAATGCAAACAAGAATTGACTAGAAAGAAGATAGCATGAATAACATGTAAATACTATAATTCTGAAAGTAAGAAAATATAGTAATGTGAGAGATACTCTTACTTAGAAGCTGCAGGTCTGATGCTGATGTGTGTGAGGAGGAAAGATGGAACTTGCTCTGATAACACTCTGTAACGACCCACCTTTTGGTACTAAGCTGTAAGGCGGGTCGCTACTAACTAACTGGCTGGCTGACTAATTAGTGATTTCTGATAATGCTAAACCAACTGGGAGAATTTAAAATTTCTTATTTCGCTATTTACTGAACTAACAATTCATAATCACGTTTAAAATACTAACCAGCCAAAATAAAACAAAAACTTTAATTTTATTAGTTTGGCCAGGATTCGATCCCTCAACCTCTACATTGCATGACTAAAGCACTAACCAACTGCTCTACACCAATTTTATTTTACACAGCACCAGTCGACTGATATATACCAGTCGACTGGTCGGGCCACCGAATGGTTCTGTGCCCGATACCAGTCGACTGGAGTTTTCCCAGTCGACTGGTAGTTCTGAAAACCCAGATTTCAGAGTTTCAGAAAGTGCCAAAGTCGACCTATTCCGTACCAAATGCTCCATAAATTCATATCTAAGCTTCCTAACAGATCTACAATGATTCTAGGGCATTTGATACATGTTTTTAGAGGGTTTCTAGCAGGAATAGCAACTTAGAAATCTTAAAAGCGACATGTAGAAGCATAAACATGAATGTGCCAAGTTTGTATCAACTTCTTATTGTAACTATTCATTTCCAATATCTGATAGCATCCTTAGCTACTACATGTCATTCTATATGGTGCATTAATCTTAGAACAAGCATATCATAAGTATTTAGCATGTAGATCAAAAGTATCATGTTCTTACTCCTAAAACGTAAACATGGGTCTAAATTACCCTATCACAAGTAAATGACTCATGACATTCAAGCATTTACAAAACCAATATTAAGTCAGGTAAGTAAACTACTTAAAGCGTACCAGGCACAACGAATACAAGTCTGATTAAGTTCATACATGGTTCACATAATATATTGCGGAATAACTAAAGAAGCATAATAAAGACTGTTTCTATGCTTTGCATGTTCCGAAGACTTTTATTCCAACTCTACCATCACACACACTTTGCATCAAGCCCCGCCGCCTCCGCTACTAGTGCTTTCCTTTACCTGTATCTGCAGTATAAGAAAATGCAAACTAATAAGCATAAAGCTTAGTAAGTACCATCTAGCCTCACAAAACTATGAAAACTCGAATTATGCTTTTGTAAAACATGCTATGCACATACATGCTCATATCCATAAGTAATCATACTAGGCTCATGCTAAAATACGTATCATAGACTGTCATGGCATATAACTGAGACATGACACATACTGAACTAGAACTGAAAAGTAAGCTATAGCATGACATACATATCTGAACTGGAACTGAAACTAACTAACATAAAACTAATTATTAAATTCACCACATGCTAATATGAATTTCTGAAAACTAAATACATATAGTAGGTGAAAGTAATAATCAACTTCTATGGGTCCGGCAATGTACCAATTGTGCGTGCATCCCTAATAAACCCGAGGTAGCAAATCCCGAATCCATTAGGGTTCTACTAGGTTATCTAAACCTAGGGGCAACTAGGAGCCCATCCCATACTAGGTTATCTAAACCTAGAGGCAACTTGGAGCCTATCCCTGGACCGAAGTCCGGTACAATGCCAACTGAAAATAAAATTATCCTTTATACTTTTCTTTCCTTTTCTGATTCTTGCTTTTACTAGGTTATCTAAACCTAGGGGCAACTAGGAGCCCATCCCGTTGGACCTTGGTCCCAATCATAAACTGGAGCAAGAATTTCTATTCTTTAATGCTTTCTATAGCATTAACTGAACTGAACATTTTAACAACCACCTAACTTGCGTGCTTGTTCATAATTTACGATTTCTAATCGTAAAGCATAAATACAAGGAAATAAGGCATATGAAAATCAATCGAAACTACTTATACTGTAGGTGAGGGGTACTTACATCCTGCGCTAGGTTTTCTTACGAATAAAAATATGAAATTCCTGAGGGAACATCGAACTACAACGTTCTTCTTGCTTCTTGGCGTTCTCCTCGCGTCTACGAGGGTCCCCGTAGAGAATAGGGCCTCTTGAGTCTTTCCCTTTGCTTCCCCTTTGTCTTGGGCTGTAAGAGAAGAGGAGAAGAGGAAGGAAAATCGCGAGAGGGAGAGAGGGAGTCGGCGGTGAGAAGATGTGAGTGAAAAGAATGAATATAAAAACCTTAAGTTTCCCTTTTATACTTATGGAAAATTTAACTAACTTTACCTTATCTATATTTCCCTCTAATTTATTTCAATGAAAATAGATTAGCCCAATTGGTAAGTTTATTCTCTTTTTACGGTACAGGTCTTGGGTTCAAACCCCATTTAAATCTTTTTACTGCGCATTCTATTTTTATTCATTTTTGCCTTATTTGTCCATGGAAAAATTCTATAAAAATATCCATAAATTCAGAATTAATTCTAAGATATTTCTAAAATTAGGTTTGAGAATTTTCGGGCGTTACAGTTTCTCAATCACACCTCTAACCTTTCTCAAGTCTCAAGGCCTCCCCTTAAATAGAGGAGAGATCCGTAAAATAGCTTAGTCCCGACATTAGTCGATTGATGCCAAAACCAGTCAACTAATGCTCAGCCAATGACTATAATTCAAATAGCAGTCGACTGCCTTCTAGACCAATTGACTGGTCCTACTTTTTAACTCTTACACAAACATCATTCGACTGGTGTCCCAACCAGTCGACTAATCTGAGTAGACACTCACACTCATCCTCTCCGGAGTCACCCTTTGATGGCCTCTTCCTTTGGCTCTCGTCCCTCAGATGCATATTAGCCCACAGATTGTGCCCATGTCATCCTTCGTGTATGTCTTGAAGTCCGATTCCCTAGGCTCCACTACATTACTCCATATCCGGCAGTCCCTCGGATGCACCATCCTTCACCGACTTAAGGACCCGAGCATCAAGATAAGATCTTCTATATGAGTCCACACTTGGTCGCACCAAGCTCCTCATGTGTGTTCCACTAAATCATGCATGACTCAAACTCACATCTCCTAACTAAAACTTATTGACACACACATCAAAACCCATGATCATACCAATCAAACTTGGGTCGATTGCACCAACAATCTTCCCCATTTTAATGTGTGGCAATATGTTTAAGTTAAGAATAAAAATATCAATTTGAAAATTAGAAGCATAGTATAATATGAGACATAATCATGCAACCTCCCCCTTAACCTTTGCTCTATCACAAGATTTTCAAATTTTACACAAAAATAAGATAAGATTTAACTTAAACCCTTCCATTCTCCCCCTTTGACACCATCAAAAAGATCATACCAATTAATTTTAACTTATAACATCAAAGTAAAAATATGGTGAGTTTTAATTATGAAAAATAGCAGAAATTAAAAAACTATGGGTTCTAGTCAACCGACACAGATATCAGTTGATTGCCCGCAACAAAACTACCTTTCATACCAAAAACCAGTAAGATCAGTCGACTGGCCCTCTGCATCAGTCGACTCACACAACTCTGATCCGAATTTAATTCTTTTGAGCTGAATTTTAAAAATGCATAAAAAAATTTCAGAAAATTCAAAAAAATCATGAAATTTTACAACCATATTTCTTGAACTATTCTTTAATAAGAAAAAATAAGTTTGCATGAAAAGTCAAAGTATTTTTGAAATTTTGATCAAATCTCAAAAACTTAAAAACACTAAAGTTTTATATCAACATTGAAACCTAGTTTTGAAACCATATATATTTCAAAAGTATACCACTGTAAGTAAAGTATAGAATTATTTTCAACAAATTTGAAATATACAACTATGATTTATGGGCAAGATGTCCATTAATTACATATTTTCTTTCCCTATAGTTAGTCTATTATTGCTAAAATGATACATTTTATAATCATCAAAATGTCCTAATCACATGTGAATTATGAGTATCATCCTAATATCTCACATGCATAAATGAAAACATAAACCAAATCATTATGAGATATAATAAAGGTAATCCCTACATAGCTCATTTGATCATGAGTTTTATTTGGCAAAGTCCTCCCCCTTAAGTTCTCAAGTCAACCAGTTTTCAAAAATTTAAATTTTAATGTTCATGGTTGACTATCCCCTAAATTTTTTAACCTTTAAGGATTGATTTAGGTACACAATAGAAATGCTTCTTAATTGGGTTGACCAAGTGCTCATTAGGGATCCATTTTCTATTTAGGGTCTTGGTTATTAATTGTCCCTTAGCAAGCAAGCAATGATATTATTTCTCATTGCTAGACTCATTGAATCCTAATCCCATTTTCTTAAAACTTGTCCTTTGGCTCCTAATGATCATATTTAGTGTCTTTTAACCAATATCAAATTTTCCTAGGGCTTTTGAAAGGTAGTCTACATTTTTCCTTAATTTTCTTTTTTCCCCTTCTAAACATGAACCATTTGAACTCAATGGAGAGGAAGCATGCATGTCATTATCCATGGATTCTATCTTTTCATTAAGCATGCAAATCTCATTTTTCAAATCTTTTATTTTCTTCCTAGACTTAAACAAATCATTATTAGTGCTTGAAATAATTTTAACTAGAGTACTAGTGGGTAGATTGTATACCTCACTTACTGAGACATCCAAATCCGAAGGTTGACCTCCCCCTTCACTTGAGCTCCCTTCATCATCTTCACTTGAGCTTTTTCATCTTCGGATAATATGGAGATCATGTCTGTTGAGGCAATCAGCCCTTAAATGATTGGAAGATCATGGTTTTGATGTGTGTGTGTGAATATGTTTAAGGTTAGAGTGTTATGTTGTATTTGATGTGTGTGATTGAATTTGTAGGACTTGGAGGATCACACATGGTGGACATATCCGAGGGACGAGAGCCGAGGGAGGAGAGCTCCAAGGGCAAGCAGGGAAGTGGACATCAAGGGCACATATGAAGGGTGGCATGGAGGCAAGCCAAGTGAAGGCTTACGTGTGCATCCGAGGGACGATAGCCAGAGGAAAAGGACTTCAAGAGGCAAGCTAAGGGAGCAAACCTGAAGACACACGTGAAGGAGAAGGTCTGGAGTGGCTGGAACTAGGTTGAGAGAAAGGTCAGTCGACTGCCCCTAGGGAAGTCGACTGCCAAAGATCACAAAAAGTTTTCAGCCTCGGACCAGTCGACTGACCCCAAGGCAGTTGACTGGTATACCCCGAAAACTAGCCGTTAGCTAGCAATTAATGCTAGGCCAGTCGATTGCCCCAGGGGCAGTTGACTGGTATGGGGCTGGACAGACTGTGAGTCTGTCCTGTTCACCTATAAAAGGAGCACCTTTTTGAACGTGAGCGGTACGGTTCCGTACAGAGTCGAAGTGCTGCTCATCTGTAGAGTGATTCCTACTTCCTCTCCCATATTTTTTGCATTTTGTAAAGAGGAAGATCATGACTGTAAAGGTTTCTCCACCTGAAGGAGGGTTTCATGGTGAAAGTGGTGCTCGCAGCGTGGATCCTTGGACTAGTCACCCATCTGGGTGGATACCAAGTAACTCCTTTTGTTAGCATTGCATTTTGGTTCTTTTGCATATTATCGTTCCGCTGCGCTAACAACTCTGTAGAGATCAAAACAAACGACAAAGTGCTATTCACCCCCCCCTCTAGCACGCCTAAAACGATCCATCAGTTGGTATCAGGGCCGGTGCGTTTCGGAAGAACTAACCGTCAACCGAAGCAAATATAATGGCGTTTCAAGAGGGATACTCCACCGCACGACCACCCTTCTTCGACGGGAATGACTTCGCTTACTGGAAAGGTAGGATGCAATACTACCTTATAAATGATATTGAGAACTGGATTAGTGTTGCAGATGACTTCAAGGCACCCGTCGATGAAAGAGGAGAGCCGACACCGATGAGATCCTGGTCGAAGGAGATAATGAAGAGGGCGCAATCCAATGCCATGGCCACCACCACACTACAGTGCGGACTCTCAAAGGAGCAACTGAACAAGGTGGGGTCGTTCAAGAGCGCCAAGGAACTGTGGGACAAGTTGGTGGAATTGAACGAGGGGTCGAACGAGTCCAGAAGACCCAAGAAGGACTTGCTCATGGCCCAACTCCAGTCCTTATCCATGGAGAGCAACGAGACTGTCAGCCAGCTACATGAAAGGGTAAAGGAGGTAATCAATGAGCTCCACGTGATTGGAGAGAAAATCGAGAACCGGGACATCGTCAGGTATGTTCTGCAAACCTTCCCGAGAACCACCTTGTGGGCATCCATGGTTGATGCATACAAGGTATCAAGGGATTTGTCCATTGTTAAATTAGACGACTTGTTCTGTGAATTTGAGCTACACGAGCAAGCTAATGTCTCTGCCAAAGAAAAAAGTATTACTTTTGTTGCAGAAAAGGAGAAGAAGAAGAGGAATGAGAAGAAGAAGGTGGTATACTCTTCCTCATCAGATTCAGAGGAATCTAGCGCCTCCTTGGATAGCGATCAAGAGGCGTTCATGGTAAGAAAATTTCGTAGAGCTTTTAAAAGTTTGTCTAACAAATCATATGCTAGGAAAGGGTCCAAAGGTTAGGGTATGGCCAAGGGCATCATATGCTATAACTGTCACCAAGAGGGACACATGAAGAATGAGTGCCCTCAATTGAAGAGAAGAGATGACAAGAAGGAGGAGAAAAAGAAAGGTGACAAGAAAAGGACAAAGGGAAAGGAGAAGGGTGCCACCAACCTCAAGGCGACGTGGCATGATCCATCATCCTCAGAGGAAGAAGAAGAGCAAGTCTCCCACTTTGCTCTTATGGCACAAGACCACTCAGATTCATCAGATGATGAAAGAAGCTCAAGTAGTGAAGATGAGAGCTCCACCACTTCATCATCAGAGTCAGAAGCTTCGGTAAGTGAGGTATACCACTTACCCTCCTCTACTTTAGTAAAGATAATTTCTAGCACTAACATGGACTTAGCTAAGGCTAGAAGTAAAATTAAGTATCTAAAAGGAGAAATTGCCATGCTTAAAGTAGAATCTACCAAACTTGAAGAATTGCATGCTAGATCTACCTCTTCATATTCTTCACATCTTGAAACTGAAAATAGGGAACTAAGGAAGAAGGTAGATGACCTCTCCAAGGCCTTTAGAAAATTCCAAGTAGGATCTAATAACCTAGACATGATAATCAACAGTCAAAGGACCGTTTATAACAAGGCCGGTTTAAGATATAGGCCAAAGACAAAGGAAGTAGCCTTTGTCTCACTCACGGGTAGGATTGGTGCATCTAGGAGACTAGGGGCTAAGGGAAACACAAAGAAGGCATGGGTACCTAAGAGGTTTTTACATGATGCTTATGGATCAAGGATTTGGGTACCAAAAGAATATGTTTTTCATGTTGTATAGGTAAAGGTGAAGGAGACCTCAACTATGTGGATAGTAGATAGTGGATGCTCAAGACACATGACCGGGGATATGAGCAAGTTCACGACTATTAGCTACTTAAGAGAAGGGACGGTCTCCTTTGGAAATAGTGGAAAATTGAGAATCATTGGTAGGGGCACCATTGAAGTATCTCCCACAATTTCCATACATAAGGTACTCCTAATCAAAGATATGAAATTTAACTTGCTAAGTGTGAGTCAATTATGTGATGCTGGTTTTAGGGTCGAATTTCATGTTAGGAAGTGTCTAATCAAACATAATGAATCTAATGACATCATATTAGAAGGGTTTAGAGAGGCAAATTTATACTATCTTGATCTTGCCTATGCTACTAACAATGTTACTAAGTTTTTCATGTTTAAAGAAGAAGAAGGGTGGTTGTGGCACCGGAGGCTTGGACATGTCAACATGAGAAGCATTGCAAGAGTGGCCAAGGAAGAGTTGGTGAAGGGGCTACCAATGATAAAATATGAGAAGACCAAATTGTGTGATGCATGCCAAGAGGGTAAGCAATCAAAATCATCACACAAAGGTAAAACCCTAACCACTACCTCTTTACCATTAGAGCTTTTACATATAGATCTATTTGATTGACATAATACTCCCTCACTTGTAGGGAGTAAATATTGTTGAGTCATAGTAGATGACTTTTCTATGTTTACATGGGTTTATTTTTTGAAACATAAGGATGGACCCTAGAGATTTTTATAGGATTTAGTAAAAGGGTAGAAAACGAAAAACATATCAAAATAAACCAAATTAGGAGTGACCACGGTGGGGAGTTTCAAAATGCAAGTTTCACACAATTTTGTGTTGAAAATGGATACAAGCATAAATTTTCATGCCCAAGGACTCCTCAACAAAATGGGGTAGTTGAGAGGAGAAATCGAGTCCTACAAGAAGTTGCTAGGACTATGCTTAATGCATATTCCCTTCCTAGCTATTTTTGGGCCGAAGCGGTTAACACCGCTTGCTATATTCAAAACCGGATTTTGGTACATAGGTTCCTAGGAAAAATACCTTTTGAACTATGGAATGGAAGGGTACCACAAGTTCACTACTTTAGGGTCTTTGGATGTAAAGTCTACATCTTAAATACCAATGATGACCTAAAGAAGTTTGAGTCAAAAGCCGATGAAGGAATTCTAGTAGGGTACTCATTAACTAGTAGGGGTTATATAGTTTACAACAAGAGGACAAAAGTGATTGAGGAGTCCTCAAATGTTAAGTTTGATGAAACAACAAGTACCTACCCTAGAAAAGCCTCAATTGATAAGGATATAGAAGAGGTACAACCCCTTGCCTAAGGAATCCAAGACCTACATTTGGAGGGCAATGATCAAGGGGGAGTAAGAGGTATCCTAGAGGATGAGGAAGAAGGAGTCAATGAACCCACAACCTCTAGGCCCTTGAGACATCACCACGATCACCCTATTGACCAAATAGTAGGTGATGTAACTCAAGGAGTAAGGACTAGGTCCTACTTTAGGGATCAAACTAGTCAAATAGCTCTGATCTCTCAATTGGAACCCAAATCCATTGATGAAGCTTTAGGAGATGCTAATTGGGTTTTAGCTATGCAAGAGGAGCTAAATCAATTTGAGAGGAGTGAAGTGTGGGAGTTGGTTCCTAGGCCCAATGACTGCACTATTGTAACCACAAGATGGGTCTTTAGGAACAAACTTGATGACCAAGGCAAAATCACTAGGAACAAGGCTAGATTGGTAGCTAGGGGGTTTAACCAAGTTGAGGGATTAGATTATGATGAGACTTATGCCCTCGTAGCTAGGTTAGAATCTATTAGAATTCTACTAGCCAATGCCGCTCACATGAGTTTCACACTTCACATAATGGATGTGAAGTCGACATTCCTTAATGGGATCATTAAGGAAGAGATCTATGTAGAACAACCCCCCGGGTTTGAGGACCCTAACTATCCAAGGCATGTTTACAAATTAAGAAAAGCTTTATATGGTTTGAAACAAGCTCCCCGGGCTTGGTATGAAAGGCTTTCTTCATTTCTAGTGTCTAAGGGGTTTAGGAGAGGAACAATTGACCCTACTTTGTTCCTAAAATCTAAGTATAAGGGCATATTTATTGCCCAAGTCTATGTAGACGATATCATTTTTGGGTCAACAAATAATAACTTCTTAGAAGAGTTCATCAAGTGTTTGGAAGATGAATTTGTGATGAGTCTTGTAGGAGAGTTAACCTTCTTTTTAGGTCTTCAAGTTAAGCAAACTAATGAAGGGACACATGTCTTTCAAACCAAATATGCTAAGGAAATGTTAAAGAAATTTGGTTAAGAAAATGCTAAGGTAGCATTTGTTGGTGCAGACATCACCCAAGTCAAACCTGTATTTTGATAAATGGCAAAGGGTTCAAAAGTTAAGTCTTATTTGTTTTTTTAACAAGTTACTCAAGTGTGCAGGAAAAAGCCCTAGCGAAGGCCGGCTAGGCAGCTGGCAAAGGAATGCCAGGAGACAAAGACCTAGCGAAGGACTGCTAGGCAACTAGCGAAGGACTGCTAGTCACCAAGTCCTAGTGAAGGACTACTAGGCAACTAGCGAAGGGCTGCTAGTCAACAAGACCTAGCGAAGGAATGCTAGGCACCAGGCAAAGGACAGCCTGGTACTGAAGTCCTGGCGAAGGACTGCTGGGCAAAAGTCTAACCAGAGGAGCGGTTGGCGACAGGTAAACTCTCCTGAGAGGAGTAGGTGAGGACGCGTTCTCCATTGAGGGAACAGTAGGCGTCGGTTCGACCGAGGGTTCCATTTTGAAAACCCAAAGTCAGAACCAAGACAGCTAAGGCTGTATAAAACTAACAACCTACTGCTTTATGTTGCTTTCGGACTAACCCTGGATGCAGGACCAAAGGAACGAGTGTCTGCAGCTCAGAGAGCCTCAAAGGAGTAAGGCAGCAGCTGAGTAGGGCGCCCTGAGTATCCCGGGCGCCCCCAAGGTGAACATGAAACAAATGAAGCAAAAGGAGCTTCAACTGAATACTGGCCGGGGCGCCCCCAGCACCCAGGGCGCCCCGAACGCCCAGGGCGCCCCCAGCCACCAGAGCGCCCCGCGCCTGAAGTCAGCGATGAGGATAAGTCTCATCCAGCCGATATTCCCGCTGAAAAGGTCAGCCAGGGCGCCCTCAGCTTCCCGGGCACCCCCGTCAAGGACTTATCCCGATTTTGAAGGGATAACTCACTGACCGCGAAGTGAGCGGATCACAGGCCACGTGGAGGGCGCCCCCGTGCTCTAAGGCGCCGTCAGAACCCTATAAAAGGCCCTCGACCGCTCAAGCCTGAGAACAACTTCTTCCAACGCTGTTACGTTCTTCTGCTCCTGCACTTCGCCCCAGAAACCTTCCAACTCGACACGAAAGCGCCGACGACGTCCCTCTGCTCCGAGAAACATCCGATATCGGACGTCGGTAACGAAGAACTGATTTTTCATTTCTGTTATACTATTACTGTACTACAATTGTAAACTCTTGTAAGAATCTTTGCGCGATTATAGAATTGCCCTCAGTAAATGGTCAACGACCGTGGGCCTTGGAGTAGGAGTCGACCCAGGCTCCGAACCAAGTAAAAATCCCTGTGTTTGCGATTGTTCTTATTCCGCTGCATACTTACTCTAATTCACTTCCGAAAAGTTTTCACGATATTCACCCCCCCCTCTATCGTGTCTCTCGATCCAACAAGTGGTATCAGAGCGGGGAAGCTCAAATTTGGTGCAACCACCAATTTGAGAATTTTTTCAATTTTTTTTTTTCGTTTCTTTATTTGTTTTTCGAAAGTCGAGGTTGGTGCAACACCCCTCGACAAATATTTTTCTTCTTAGTCTCGCACTACTAATCCAAGACCAAGTCTTGGGATATCTCTATTTTTTTTGGTTTCAGATAAATGACCATGCAAGAAGGATTTAGCACTGCAAGACCATTTCTCTTCAGTGGGGAGGATTTCTCCTATTGGAAGAGCAGAATGGAGGTCCACCTGAATACTCAGGTGGACATGTGGATAATCATCGAGTCCAGACTGGAGATTCCGAAGAACGCTGAAGGAGTACCGCAGACCTACTCAGAATGAGACAACGCTCTGAAGCGCAAAATTGAAGCCGATGCAAAGGCAACTCAGACCCTCCAATGCGGCTTAACAAAAGAGGAGCTGAACTGGGTAGGTCCTTTCAACAGTGCCAAGGAGCTGTGGGCAAAATTGATCGAGCTGCACGAAGGAACAACAGACACTCGGATAAGCAAGAGAAATCTGCTCCTGAACAAGCTGTATACTATCAAAATGACCGACAATGAGACGGCAGCGCAGCTTCACGCCCGAATCCAAGAACTTATGAACGGTCTACACACTATTGGTCACAAGGTCGAAAACTGTGACCTTATAAGGTATGCTTTAAATGCTTTCCCTAGAAACACCTTGTGGGCATCTATGGTAGATGCATACAAGGTTTCAAGGGATCTCTCAAAAATTAAATTAGATGAATTGTTTTCCGAATTAGAATTTCATGAACAGACTAACTGCAATTTGGCCGAGAAAGGTATTGCCTTTTTTGCAGGTAAAACTGGAAGGACAACAAAGAAGAAGCCTCAACCTGAACCCGAGTCTAACTCAGACTCAGACTCAGAAGACGAAGAAGGAGATCGACCTAAGCTGGTCCGACTGGCCCGAAGTTACTATAAAGAATTGAAGAACCAAACCAACAGACGGAAAACAAGCCGAAGAAAGGACGAACCAGCTGAAGCCGCAAATGACAAAAATAAGCCCAACGTGACCTTCTATGAGTGCAAGAAGAAGGGCCACTACAAGACGGAGTGTTCGAACCTAAAGGAGACCAAGAAGACAAGAAGAAAGAAAGCACTCCAAGCAACCTGGGACGAATCTTCCTCAGAAGAAGAAGAAGAAGCACCCCAGTCAAACCTACTAGCCCTGACCGCCTCAGAAGAAGTCGAGACCGAGTCAGAATCAGAACAGGATGACGGCAGACTAACCTTTTCAGAAGACGGCGAAATCAAGGTAAGTGGTTTTAGTAGAAGTCAGTTAAATGAACTTATTTCGTATCTTTCTCGAGATTTGGCGAAAGCCAAACTCCGAATCGAATCCCTCCGATAGGAAGTAAAACTCCTGAAAGAGGGAGCTGACTCTAAACCCTTAACCGAGAAAGTTCAAGAAGGAACTCCTACTCAAGTTGAAAAACTTGAGAAAGAGAACTCCTCCCTGAAAACTCAGGTTAAGGATCTTAGAGCTGCCTTAGAATGATTCACTTCTGGTTCCAAGGGTCTTGACATGATTCTTGGAAAATAGAAGTCCATTCTTAATCGATCCGGACTAGGCTATTGAACCAAATCTAGGCAAAGATCCTATTATACTGTACTAAACCAATCCAGACCTAAAGTTCAGGCATGGGTACCTAAACTGTACCTGAACAAACCAACTGGACCAAATCAGTATTGGATCCCCAAGGACAAGATTCACATCTTGCCTAACCATTACGTGACTTTAGTCCAGGGGGAGCCAAATTAAAAACTATATTTATTGTTAAATAGAATTTAATTCTTGCAATTTGCTTGTTTGATTGTTTATTTAATTTCTGCAATTTACCAAGCTTAGACTTAGGAATGGTTAGTTTAAGGACTGAACAAACTTAATTGAAGCTTGACAACATAGTATTGGGTGGAGGTGAGATGATAGTACGTTAGGGAAACCAATTCTAGTAAGATCAAGTTTACTTGGTCTCTTTAGACTGGTGAAACTAGCCGAAGCTACCGATCCAAAACCCAAACTAGTTAGACCAGAACGTTTCAAAGATTAATTTTGAAAATGAAATTTCATTAAACGGCTTTGTCAAGGAAAGGGTTGATGATCCAATAAGGCTACAGCCAAAGAAGGCTTAGTGCCTCGCCAAGACCTGGAAGCCAATTTTTGAATTTCAAATTCAAATTATTCTTTGTAAAATTCGAATCTAACACAAACATCCAGTTAATTATAGACTCAAACATTTTTCAAATTAAAAATCAACTGTTTTCAAAATCAATTAAGTTTTTCAAAACGAATCACAAAATAATTTTATCAAAACCTGTCTCACAAAACCTATAAGGTTAACGTGACTGAAAACCCTAGATTTGGGTGAGACAGACTAGGCAGTGAAAATCAATTTAAGCTATTCCTGACTCTAATTGGATCCAAATCAACAAAACTCTTTATGTGTAGGAACATAAAGATTTGGACCAATGGATGTTGGATAGCGGTTGCTCCAGACACATGACTGGAGATAAATTGAAATTCACCAAACTCAAGTTCATGAACCTAGGCTCAGTGGCATTTGGCAACAATGCTACACTCAAGGTAATTGTGTAGCGACCCGCCTTCTTACTACCTTAGACGGATCGTTACTTATCTCTACTTCTTGACTTCTATACATGACTAAAGAAAATTGCGGAAATCTTTTTTTTTTTAAACTTTAAAATTCATCTAACAATTATGTTCTAACTTAAGCAATCATGTATAATAATACCATGTCATACTCTCTTCTCAATCCCATAGCCAATACCCATCGAAAAACAGCCTTACCCTTCTTAAACAGCCTGTATCAGTCGACTGATGACGTCATCAGTCGACTGATACGGCTGTAAGCTGTTTTACAGATTTCGGCCCTTGCTGTCCAAGGCCACCCTTCCCTCAATTTCGAGCCATATCAAACTACAACATCATTTCTATACTCTATATCAGTTTCCTAAACGATTTAGCCATTCAAACGAATTCATAAACTTGAATTTAGGACTTTTATGGAAGGAAACGAACTAAGCAAGTTTATATAAACTTTAACAATGGATATTGTACCAATCTTAGCTTCTATTACTTTATAACACCAAATACATGTTCTATGACCTTGCTAAAACATCATGAAATATGAATGCAACTTTTCTAAACATATTCGAGAATGAGACTTAATTCAAAAGGAAAATTGATACTATCTTGGCACAAACACTTTTTCTCTAACAAAGTATCAATATTTCTAACTACTCACACTTTTACTCATCTAATGCAATCATGGGAATATATATGCTAAAGGAAATGACATGGAATCTTTACTCTAAGAATTTAGCATATAAAACTATCCAAAACTCAAATACTCCATAATCTCCATAAAGTAAGAACTTGTAATTTGAATAAACTTAAACACTGCAATTCAAATAACTAAATAGTCTCGTCTCAAAGATCTCTCCATAATCAGCCACCACACACACTTTGCTCAGCACCGCCTCGTCGCCTTCCTTCAGAATTGCCTGCCTTTACCTTTATCTGCAATAAGAGGAAATGCATCTATAAGCAAAAAGCTTAGTAAGTACTATCTAGCTCACAAAAACTCGAAATATGCAAACTTGCTTCTAGATCAAACTGAACATCATATGAGATACTAATATGCTTGAAAGAAAACTAAGGACATGTATAACTCAAAACATGCATACTCAAGCAATAAATAATCTCAATCTACTTTTCTTGGCTCAACTTGAAACTTTAGCTATTCTTTAACTTTTGAAAACTTTCTTAAACTTTCGAAAACTTTGCTAAAGCATATACTTGAAAATAATAATCACTTGGATCCACTGAAGACGTAAGTACCATCTCATGCGCGTTCCCTAAAAGGTTGGGGTAGCGAGCCACCAATCCTAATAGAGCAGACCTTGGTCTACCAGGGCCAAGACCTTGGAATTGGACACCTGGATTTCTTTAACGACGCCCTTGGACGCCGGGTACTGGCCTTATAAAATAAAATAGCTTTTCTTTCTTTTCTTTCTTATCTGTAAATGCCTTGGCATTTTCTGGAGCACCTTGCGTGCTAAAATCCCTAAGTCTTGACTTTTGGGGATTTTCTTAAGGCCTTGGCCTTTTCTTTTCTTATCTTTATCTTCTTTTCTTTTCTCATAACTTTCTTGGCCCTAAACTCACATAGGGTGCTTATCAAACATATACAAGCATATAAGAACTAAGATCACATGCAAAAGCTAAAGCAAAAAGGAAAAATTCTCTTTTAAAAACTTTTAAAGGAAATTCTCGCGGTAAAACCGCCTCTTACTGCAGGTGAGCAGTACTTACATTGATATCTTGGACTTACAACCAAGATTGAGGTCTAGAACTCGGGAGAAACTCGAGATCTCGAAGAATTCTTCACGTCTACGCGTTCCTCTCGTCGCGGGGATCTCGAATATAGTATTATCTCTTGGAGAAAGGGTCTCGGCCGACCCTCTTGGCCTTGATTTGCGTGCGCACAAGAGAGGAGAGGGAGAGGGGTCGGCGCAAGGGGTGTTGGCCGAAGGGTTTGAGAGAAATCCCAACTTCTCTCTTTAAGTTTTCTATTTATACACTTAAGGATCGGATCAACCTAACTACAGCTTAAGTATTTATTTTTCTTTCCTTTTCTGTGCTTGATACCCTTAGCCCGGCTGGTTGCGTGCGCTTGCTGTTTCGGTGGTGGTCGCTGGTTCGAACCCCCGCTGCCCCTTATGGTATTTTCCTATTTTGGCTTCTTTTTCCTTTTTCTTTTTCTTTTTCCAAAAATACCAAACGGACTCGGAAAATTCCATAAAAATACTCTAAAAATTCCTAAAAATATCTAGAATATTTCTAAACCATTTCTAAATAATTCTAAGGACTTTAAGAACTAAAAATGGAAATTTTGGGGCGTTACAATCCCCCATACCTTATAAAAAGTTCGTCCTCGAACTTAGAATAACTCTGGATATCGTTCTCTCATGCTGTCCTCACGTTCCCAAGTAGCCTCTTCATGCTTTTGATTCTGCCAGATGACCTTCACTAGTGGCACTTCTTTGTTTCTTAATCTTTTAACTGCTTTGTCCACTATCTGTGTCGGTCTGCTCTCATAACTAAGATTTTCTTGGATCTGTACTGACTGAGGCTGAATCACTTGGCTAGGGTCGTGAATACACTTCTTTAACATAGAGACATGAAATGTACTATGGATAGCTGACATATCCTCTGGTAAGTCCAGCTCATAGGCTACCTTCCCAACTCTCTTTATAATATTATAGGGTCCTATGTAGCGAGGACTCAGCTTGCCCTTCTTGCCAAATCTCACCACTCCCTTCATGGGAGCGACCTTGAGAAATACTGAATCTCCAACTTGGAATTCAAGTGGTCTACGGCGTGTGTCAGCATAACTCTTCTGTCTACTTTGGGCAGTCTCAATCCTCTGGCGGATCGTCTGGATAGCCTGAGCGGTCTCATCTATAAGCTCAGTCTGGTTGCCTAGTCCTGACTCCATCTCTTTCTTCTCACCAGCTTCTTGCCAACATATGGGTGATCTACATTTCCTGCCATATAATGCCTCATAAGGTGCCATCCTGATGGTGGCCTGATAGCTATTATTGTAGGCAAACTCAGCTAAGCACAGAAATTTACACCAACTACCTTTAAAGTCCAATGCACAAGCCCTGAGCATGTCTTCTAAAATCTGATTTACTCTCTCTGTCTGTCCATCTGTCTGGGGATGGAAAGCTGTGCTGAACTGAAGTCTGGTGCCTAAGGCGCCCTGAACACACTTCCAAAAATGGGAGGTGAATCGCCCATCTCTGTCAGAAACGATCGACTTCGGGACTCCGTGAAGCCTGATTACTTCTTTCACATACAGCTGTGCTAATTGCTCTACCGAATGCGATAACTTGATGGCTAGGAAGTGGGCAGACTTGGTCAATCTGTCCACTATCACCCAAATTGCATCATGTCCATGGGTGGTTCTTGGAAGACCTGTGATAAAGTCCATGGATATTTCTTCCCACTTCCACTCTGGAATGGGAAGTGGCTGTAGAACTCCTCCTGGTCTCTGGTGTTCTGCTTTGACCCTCTGGCAGGTCAAGCAGGTACTGATATATCTGGCCACGTCTCGCTTGAGTCCAGACCACCAGAACCTCTTCTTTAAATCTTGGTACATCTTGGTAGAACCAGGATGCATAGAGTACGGGGTACTGTGGGCCTCCTCTAGAATATTCTTCCTTAGTTCCTCATCATCGGGGACGCAAAGGCGGTCTCCAAAATAGAGGATGCCACTGTCTGATACTCGAAACTCTGAATGTTCTGCCTCTTGGATCCCCTGCTTGATCTTCTGGATTTCTGGGTCTTGACTTTGCTTTTCTTGTATATCCTTAAGCAGGGTTGACTCTAGGGTCAGTGCAGAAAATTGCCCAATTATTACCTCGACTCCAAAATTCTTTATTTCTTTCTGAAGTGGTAGAGACAGTGATGATAAGGACATCAGTGCTGCACAGGATTTTCTGCTCAGTGCATCTGCCACTTTATTAGCTTTACCTGGGTGGTAGAGGATTTCACAGTCATAATCTTTGACCAACTCTAGCCACCTGCGCTGCCTCATATTTAGATCCTTCTGAGTGAAGAAGTACTTCAAACTCTGATGGTCTGTGAAGATTCTGCACTGCACTCCATACAGGTAGTGTCTCCAGAGCTTCAGTGCAAAGACCACAGCTGCTAGCTCAAGGTCGTGCGTAGGATAATTCTCTCGTAGTCCTTGAGCTGTCTGGAGGCATATGCTATTACTTTACCTCTTGCATGAGGACAGCTCCAAGGCCCATCTTGGATGCATCACTATAGATGTCAAAGGCCTTGTCACTCTCTGGAACAGTCAGGATGGGAGTACTAGTCATCTCTTCTTCAGCTCTAGAAAACTGTGCTCGCATTTATCTGACCATTCAAACTTCTTGTTCTTTCTGGTCAAGGCTGTGAGTGGAGAGGCTATCCTGGAAAAGTCCTCCACAAATTTTCTGTAATATCCTGCCAGGCCTAAGAACTTCTGATCTCACTGGCACTCTTGGGTCTACACCAGTTGCTGACTGCTTCTATCTTGGCTGGATCAACTTGAATGCCTTCTTTGGATACAATGTGACCTAGAAAGGTCACCTGATTTAGCCAAAACTCACACTTTGAAAATTTTGCATAGAGCTTCTCCTGCTGAAGGATCTGCAGCACTATCCTCAAGTGTGTAGCATGGTCCTCTAGAGTCTGTGAGTATATGAGAATATCATCAATAAACACAATGACGAATTTATCGAGATACTCCCTAAAGATGTGGTTCATCAGCTCCATGAAGACTGCTGGAGCATTGGTTACTCCGAAAGGCATCACTACAAATTCGTAGTGGCCGTATCTCGTTCTGAAGGCCGTCCTGGGGATGTCACTTTCTTTAACCTTTAGCTGATGATACCCAGAACGCAGATCTATCTTCGAGAACACTGTAGCCCCTTTGAGTTGATCAAATAAATCATCTATTCTAGGAAGGGGGTACTTGTTCTTGATGGTTACCTTGTTCAGAGCTCTGTAGTCTATGCACAGACGCATAGACCCATCCTTCTTCTTCACGAAAAGTACAGGAGCTCCCCAGGGTGAATGACTCGGGCGAATGAAACCCTTGTCTAGTAGCTCCTGGAGTTGCTCTTGTAATTCCTTCAACTCTGCTGGAGACATACGATATGGGGCCTTCGAGACCGGACCGGTACCGGGCACTAGCTCGATCTCGAATTCCACTTCTCGGTTGGGAGGTAGTCCAGGTAATTCTTCTGGGAACACTTCTGGATATTCGCAGACTACCCGTACATCCTCCTGCTTGAGTTCTTCTTTTGCTTCTGATTCCACTATGTGTGCAAGAAAACCAGCACACCCTTGCTCTAGCATCTGGTGGGCTGCCAAGGCTGAGAGAAATTTCTGAGTCTTCCTCCTTGGGGCTCCTTGAAACTCGAATGGTGGTTTCCCTTCTGGGCTGAAAACCACCTTCCTTCTACGGCAGTCCACTGAAGCGCTGTACTTACTGAGGGAATCCATCCCATGGTTTACTTGTGCCTGGGAAATTCCCTGGCTTCAGTTTCTTCGACTGAATGAGGTATGCTTCTTGCCTTACTCTCCCGAGCCACCACCTCTAAGAGATTTGGTGGTGGTACTGACTCTATTACCCCTTGCCCTCTAGGAACTTGCTCCTCGTTTTGGGCCTTTCTAGGGCGTCCTCAAATGTATAACTTAACACTTAACGGTAATGTTCTCAAACTTGCTTTAGGATACAACAATACCTTGGTCTTGTTTCTCATCTCATTTCTTAGTCCTATAGTTCGTCCTTGGGCTTAGTAAGACCTTGGTCTTACTCAGAACTTTTATCGGACACCTTACATGCCGAAATCCTCCAAACCTTGTGTTTGGGCAAATCAAGACCTTGGTCTTGCTATACTAAGATCACAACATGAAGGACGTCCTCCACTCCTGCTGTGGGTGGTGTAGGGGGCACTGGGTGCTGATTTGCCATCAGTGTGGCGATGGTCTTCTGTTATTCTGAAATCTAAGCTTGCATTTGAGCAATGACTACCATCAGGTTTGGCTGTTCTGTGCCAGGCTCATTGTTATCTTGAACTGGAGTTCCATTCCTTGCATTAGGGGCTCGGCCTCTTCTTGCCCTCTAATAATGCATAAGGAAACAAGAAATCACTAATACATCTCTAGGTATAAACTTGTCTTCTTACTTAGTATCCTAATATCCATTCTAGGGATTAAACATGATTCCGTGATACTAAGGTATTAAACATGCTTCCTTGTTCTATGCACATATAAGTAAGTACTTAAGCATTTCTCTGTACTGCAATTAAATAAAGGAGCAATTTAAAAACTGAAACTTAAAGCTTTCTTACTTGAAGACGGCAAGGTTGATGCTGATGTGTGTGTGATGCTGGAGAATGGGACCTGCTCTGATACCACCTGTAGCGACCCGCCTTCTTACTACCTTAGACGGATCGTTACTTATCTCTACTTCTTGACTTCTATACATGACTAAAGAAAATTGCGGAAATCTTTTTTTTTTTTAAACTTTAAAATTCATCTAACAATTATGTTCTAACTTAAGCAATCATGTATAATAATACCATGTCATACTCTCTTCTCAATCCCATAGCCAATACCCATCGAAAAACAGCCTTACCCTTCTTAAACAGCCTGTATCAGTCGACTGATGACGTCATCAGTCGACTGATACGGCTGTAAGCTGTTTTACAGATTTCGGCCCTTGCTGTCCAAGGCCACCCTTCCCTCAATTTCGAGCCATATCAAACTACAACATCATTTCTATACTCTATATCAGTTTCCTAAACGATTTAGCCATTCAAACGAATTCATAAACTTGAATTTAGGACTTTTATGGAAGGAAACGAACTAAGCAAGTTTATATAAACTTTAACAATGGATATTGTACCAATCTTAGCTTCTATTACTTTATAACACCAAATACATGTTCTATGACCTTGCTAAAACATCATGAAATATGAATGCAACTTTTCTAAACATATTCGAGAATGAAACTTAATTCAAAAGGAAAATTGATACTATCTTGGCACAAACACTTTTTCTCTAACAAAGTATCAATATTTCTAACTACTCACACTTTTACTCATCTAATGCAATCATGGGAATATATATGCTAAAGGAAATGACATGGAATCTTTACTCTAAGAATTTAGCATATAAAACTATCCAAAACTCAAATACTCCATAATCTCCATAAAGTAAGAACTTGTAATTTGAATAAACTTAAACACTGCAATTCAAATAACTAAATAGTCTCGTCTCAAAGATCTCTCCATAATCAGCCACCACACACACTTTGCTCAGCACCGCCTCGTCGCCTTCCTTCAGAATTGCCTGCCTTTACCTTTATCTGCAATAAGAGGAAATGCATCTATAAGCAAAAAGCTTAGTAAGTACTATCTAGCTCACAAAAACTCGAAATATGCAAACTTGCTTCTAGATCAAACTGAACATCATATGAGATACTAATATGCTTGAAAGAAAACTAAGGACATGTATAACTCAAAACATGCATACTCAAGCAATAAATAATCTCAATCTACTTTTCTTGGCTCAACTTGAAACTTTAGCTATTCTTTAACTTTTGAAAACTTTCTTAAACTTTCGAAAACTTTGCTAAAGCATATACTTGAAAATAATAATCACTTGGATCCACTGAAGACGTAAGTACCATCTCATGCGCGTTCCCTAAAAGGTTGGGGTAGCGAGCCACCAATCCTAATAGAGCAGACCTTGGTCTACCAGGGCCAAGACCTTGGAATTGGACACCTGGATTTCTTTAACGACGCCCTTGGACGCCGGGTACTGGCCTTATAAAATAAAATAGCTTTTCTTTCTTTTCTTTCTTATCTGTAAATGCCTTGGCATTTTCTGGAGCACCTTGCGTGCTAAAATCCCTAAGTCTTGACTTTTGGGGATTTTCTTAAGGCCTTGGCCTTTTCTTTTCTTATCTTTATCTTCTTTTCTTTTCTCATAACTTTCTTGGCCCTAAACTCACATAGGGTGCTTATCAAACATATACAAGCATATAAGAAACTAAGATCACATGCAAAAGCTAAAGCAAAAAGGAAAAATTCTCTTTTAAAAACTTTTAAAGGAAATTCTCGCGGTAAAACCGCCTCTTACTGCAGGTGAGCAGTACTTACATTGATATCTTGGACTTACAACCAAGATTGAGGTCTAGAACTCGGGAGAAACTCGAGATCTCGAAGAATTCTTCACGTCTACGCGTTCCTCTCGTCGCGGGGATCTCGAATATAGTATTATCTCTTGGAGAAAGGGTCTCGGCCGACCCTCTTGGCCTTGATTTGCGTGCGCACAAGAGAGGAGAGGGAGAGGGGTCGGCGCAAGGGGTGTTGGCCGAAGGGTTTGAGAGAAATCCCAACTTCTCTCTTAAGTTTTCTATTTATACACTTAAGGATCGGATCAACCTAACTACAGCTTAAGTATTTATTTTTCTTTCCTTTTTTGTGCTTGATACCCTTAGCCCAGCTGGCCGCGCGCTCCCTTGGTCTCGTGGTGGTCGCTGGTTCGAACCCCCGCTGCCCCTTATGGTATTTTCCTATTTTGGCTTCTTTTTCCTTTTTCTTTTTCTTTTTCCAAAAATACCAAACGGACTCGGAAAATTCCATAAAAATACTCTAAAAATTCCTAAAAATATCTAGAATATTTCTAAACCATTTCTAAATAATTCTAAGGACTTTAAGAACTAAAAATGGAAATTTTGGGGCGTTACAAATTGGGTCAGGTAATATTGAACTTAAATCTGACTTTGTTATTAAAAAAGTTCTGTTGGTTGAAAACTTCAATTTTAACTTGCTTAGCATAAGTCAGTTATGTGATTCTGGTTATATAGTCGCCTTCAACAATTCTAACTGCCTAATTAGAAACGTACAAAACTCAGAAATCATGCTTAAGGGCACTAGGAAAAATAATGTTTACACTATAAACCTTCCCCTTGTACCCAAATGTATGTTAACTCAGATAGAACAATCAAATCTCTGGCATAGGAGACTAGGTCATACGAACCTAAGAACTATTTCAAACATCACCCAACTTGGTCTAATTAAAGGTATACCTAAAATTAAAAATCATGAAAACTTAATATATGATTCATGTAATCAAGGTAAACAAACCAAGTCTAGTCACAAACTAATCCAATCCGATCAAACTCAAACCACACTTGAGCTCCTGCACCTTGACCTATTTGATTCACATGGAGCCAAGTCACTAAGCGGAAACCGGTACTGCTTAGTAATAGTTGATGATTACTCTAGATTTACCTGGGTTAGGTTTCTAAATACCAAAGATGAAACCCTAAACCTTTTTAATGACTTTTGTAAGTTAATTGAAAACCAAAACGATACTAAGATTAAAAGACTTAGGAGTGACCACGGGGGAGAGTTTGAAAATCAACGGTTCGAGGAATTCTGTAAGGTAAATGGGTACATACATGAATTTTCATGTCCTAGAACCCCCCAGCAAAATGGGATAGTTGAAAGAAGAAATAGAACCCTACAGGAAGCCGCTAGGGCTATGCTCAACGAATTCAAACTGATCAATCAATATTGGGCAGAAGCAGTTAGTACGGCTTGTTACATTCAAAATAGGGTCCTGATTAACAAGCGACACAACAAAACATCTTATGAGTTATATTATCATAGACTTCCAAATCTACACTACCTAAGGGTCTTTGGATGTAAAGTATATATCCTAAACACCAAAGACTATTTAGGGAAATTTCAGTCCAAGTCAACCCCAGACATCTTCCTAGGATACTCAACCACAAGTAGAGCTTATAGGGTTTACAATAAACAAACTAAGAAAGTTGAAGAAACAACAAACTTAATATTTGATGAAGAAATCAACTCAACATCTGATAATCCAGACCTAACTTCATCAAATTCTGATCAAGAGAATAATGAACAAACTGTTGAACCTTTAATTGAACCCTTAAACAAACTATCTATTGAACCAACTACTGAGTCAAATCAACCAACTATTAACCCAACAATTGAACCAGCTCAAAGAGACGAATCAAACTGTGAACCAAACTGACCAGCCGGACCTGAGGCTGAACCAAGTTCTAGAAGAACCAAGAAACCCAGACTCAGTCACCCAACCGATCAAATTGTGCGTGATCCAACTCTAGGAGTCAAGACTAGATCCTCCTATAGAAACCTTAGTCAAATAGCTATGATATCAAAAATAGAACCCAAAAATATAGATGAAGCCCTACCTGACCCTGACTGGATCATAGCTATGCAAGAAGAATTAGCCCAATTTGAGAGGAACCAAGTCTGGGAACTAGTGCCTAAACCTGAAGGCAAATCCATCATTGACACTAAGTGGGTCTTTAGGAATAAGCTAAATGATCAAGGAGAAATAGTTAGAAATAAAGTCCGCTTAGTAGCGAAGGGATTCAACCAAGTAGAGGGATTAGATTACGATGAAACATATGCCCCAGTAGCTAGACTTGAGTCCATAAGAATGTTGTTAGTCTTTGCATCCCATAAAGGATTTAAGCTATATCAAATGGATATAAAGTCAGCTTTCCTAAATGGATTCATTAAAGAAGAAGTTTATGTAGGATAACCCCCTAGGTTTGAGGACTTAGAAAAACCTGACCACGTTTACAAACTAACTAAAGCACTATATGAACTAAAACAAGCACCTAGGGCCTGGTATGAATGTTTATCAACTTACTTAATCTCTAAAGAATTTAAACCAGGACAAATTGACTCAACCCTATTTATTAAACCCTAGGAAAAGATATATTTATTGCCCAAATTTACGTAGATGACATAATCTTTGGGTCCACCAACTCGAACTTTCTAAAAGAATTTGTTAAAATAATGGAAAATGAATTTGAAATGAGCCTAGTTGGTGAACTTAACTTTTTCCTAGGCTTACAAATTAAACAAACTAGGGATGGAAACTATGTCCATCAATCCAAATATGCTAAAGAGTTAATAAAGAAATTCAAAATGGATAACTCTAAAAGCATAAGTACCCCCATGGCCCCAAATGTAAAAATAGATAGTGACCTTGATGGTAAACCAGTAGACCTTAAACTCTATAGGAGTATGATAGGTAGTCTACTGTACCTTACAGCCAGCAGACCTGATATTCTTTTTACTGTAGGGATGTGTGCTAGATACCAAACCTGTGCTAAGGAAACGCACTTAGCAGCCCTAAAAAGAATACTAAGATATGTTAAGGGCACCCTAAATATAGGGATTTGGTATCCTAGGACCTCAACCTTTGATTTGTCAGGATACTCAGATTCTGACTATGCTGGCTGCAAATTAGATAGAAAGAGCACAAGTGGAAGCTGCCAACTGTTAGGAAACAGTCTAGTAAGTTGGTGCAGCAGAAAACAACACTGTGTAGCTCTATCCACAACTGAAGCTGAGTATGTGGCCATAGGAGAGTGTGTAGCACAACTTTTATGGATGATGCACACTCTTAAGGACTTCCAGCTCAACTACACTCAAACCCAAGTCTTCATTAACAACATAAGCTCGATCAATCTAACCAAGAATCCAATCCAACATTCCAGGACTAAACACATAGAAGTTAAACACCATTTTGTAAGAGACCATTTAGCCAAGGGTGAAATAGTCCTTAAGCATGTAGACTCTAAATCTAACTTAGCTGACATTTTCACTAAACCCCTACCTGAGTCTGAGTTCAGCTCACTAAGAAGGCAGTTAGGATTGTGCTTAGTAGACTAGGTTCAACCTGACTTTTCATTTTCATACTACTTCACTCAACTTAAAATCAGTTTTGCTTTAAAAATCAGCCTTTATTCAGTTTTGAAAAGCTTTAAAAACAAAAAAAATTTTTACTTAGTTTATTTTTAAAACTACCCCTTTCAAAATTAGGGCTTTTTTGTAAATGGACTTAGCCTAGGCCCTAACCCTAGAAATGCATGCACCTATAGACTTAGAAGCCAGCATCTCACAAGCACCTTAGGGTACTTTTGATTGATAACCTACAAAGGGTTGAGATGCTTAGGTTTTTACCTTAATTCAAGATGCTTTAAGTCAGTGCATCTGCAGTAATTGGGGCACTAAATACAACCTATAGAGTAATCAAGTTAAGTGTCAAGTTTAGAAAATCTAACTTGAACAGAACACTTAACTTGACTAACCCTAGCGAAAACTACTGTTTATAACAGTGAGTAAGTAGCTAATCGGGTTAGAAAGGACCCTAAACGAAAAATTAAAACTGATTTGATTGAGGTCATATCTTGAATTAGTTCAGTACAAGCAAATTATGCAGTTTTTTTCTCTATTATGCAATCTGCATGTTTGCTATATTTCTTTATTTTTGATATATGGCAAAGGGGGAGAGAAAGGAAAGGAGAGAGTTTAATTTTTTTTTCAAAATTCAAAACTCTATCCTTTATTCAAAAAGTTTTTTAAGCTTTCAAAATTCTTCTAAATCATAAGCTTTCAAAATTCTTCTAAGCTTTCAAAAAAATTTTCTAAACTTCTAAGCTTTCAAAATTTTTTCTAACTTCTAAGCTTTGAAAACCTTCTAAGTACTTTAGAAACTCAAGTTTTTTAAGTAATCAAGTTTTTCACACAAAACGTTCTAAGTGTTTGAAATCCTACTATGTACTTTAAAGTTTTCATGTTTGAAATCCTACTAAGTACTTTAAACTTAAAGTTTTCAAAACTGTTTGAGCACATTAAAAACTTAAGGCTTCAAAAGTATTCAAACTTAAGTTTTCAAAATCTTTAAACTTTCTACAAGTACAAAGTGCACAACCAAAATCATGATTGAAAAATCAAGGGGGAGATTCCTTCCAGGGGGAGGGAACTAAATCTGCTATGATTAACTTAACTTTTTGAATCAGGTTGCCATAAATCAAAAAGGGGGAGATTGTTGGTGCAGACAGCACCCAAGTCAAACCTGTGTTTTGATAAATGGCAAAGGGTTCAAAAGTTAAGTCTTATTTGTTTTTCTAACATGTTACTCAAGTGTGCAGGAAAAACCCCTAGCGAAGGACTGCAAGGCAACTGGCAAAGGAATGCCAGGAGACAAAGACCTAGAGAAGGACTGCTAGGCAACTAGTGAAGGGCTGCTAGTCACCAAGTCCTAGTGAAGGACTACTAGGCAACTAGCGAAGGGTTGCTAGTCACCAAGTCCTAGTGAAGGACTACTAGGCAACTAGCGAAGGACTGCTAGTCAACAAGACCTAGCGAAGGAATGCTAGGCACCAGGCAAAGGACAGCCTGGTACTGAAGTCCTGGCGAAGGACTGCTGAGCAAAAGTCCAACCAGAGCAGTCGGTTGGCGATAGGTAAACTCTCCTGAGAGGAGTAGGTGAGGACGCATTCTCTGTTGAGGGAATAGTAGGCGTCGGTTCGACCTAGTGTTCCATTTTAGAAACCCAAAGTCAGAACCAAGACAGCTAAGGCTGTATAAAACTCACAACTTACTGCTTTATGTTGCTTTCGGACTAACCCTGGATGCAGGACCAAAGGAACGAGTGTCTGCAGCTCAGAGAGCCTCAAAGGAGTGAGGCAGTAGCTGAGTAGGGCGCCCTGAGTATCCCGGGCGCCGCCAAGGTGAACATGAAACAAATGAAGCAAAAGGAGCTTCGGCTGAATACTAGCCAGGGCGCCCCCAGCACCTAGGGCGCCCCGAACGCCCAGGGCGCCCCCAGCCACAAGGGTGCCCCGCGCCTGAAGTCAGCGATGAGGATAAGTCTCATCCAGTCGATGCTCCCGCTGAAAAGGTCAGCCAGGGCGCCCTCAGCTTCCCGGGCGCCCCCGTCAAGGACTTATCCTGATTTTGATGGGATAACTCACTGACCGCGAAGTGAGCGGATCACAGGCCACGTGGAGGGTGCCCCCGTGCTCTAAAGCGCCCTCAGAACCCTATAAAAGGCCCTCGACCCCTCAAGCCTCAGAACAACTTCTTCCAACGCTGTTACGTTCTTCTGCTCCTACGCTTCGCCCCAGAAACCTTCCAACTCGACACGAAAGCGCCGACGACGTCACTCTGCTCCGAGAAACATCCGATATCGGACGTCGATAACGAAGAACTAATTTTTCATTTCTGTTATACTATTACTGCACTACAATTGTAAACTCTTGTAAGAATCTTTGCGCGATTATAGAATTGCCCTCAGTAAACGGTCAACGACCGTGGGCCTTGGAGTAGGAGTCGACCCTGTTAGTAATATGAGAGAAGTGTCCTAAGGCAATCGCCTTATGATTGTAAACATTTATTTTAATAAATGAAAATTCATTATTTGAGTATACATGTTTGTGTATTTGATTGGGATCTTAAACTCATTTACTGAATGTCCGCTATACAATTCATAGCATGAGAGAATTTGTGATGGAATCACAACTAGTGATAATCTCTACATGTGCAATTGTGAAGTATTAAAAATAACCCTAGTCGATGAATTGATAAATACGGACACTATCAATTCTGTTGAGACTAGCATGGGTTATTCTCTAATCAGCTGATTCTCACTGGCTGGTGACATTGGGATGTCCGGAGATAAACATGATTGTTAGTTAAGGTAACTAGTTCATTGGAGTGACTAGCTGTAAAACTTCATATGGTAATCTACATATAGATATGTCAATGAATGTTCTTACTGCAGCTTAAGTGCGATGTTCCTTTGACTTGCGGTGTTCAAGTCATCTTGGTCATGGAGACTTATACTTTGACATCTTAAGCAAGCATCTCTAAGGAGGTGTGGACCCAGGATGGTTGGGTATAAGCCGAAGTGCCCGAAGATGTTTGAACAGCCTACAAAGGATTCACCACTCCTTGCGAGGAGATGTATACCCAAGGCCTATCGTTGGATTGTTACTCGAAGCCTCTGGCCAGAGCATAACATGTTCTGAGTATGAATCTCTAGGAAACATGAGAGTAATTAGAATCCATTGGACGAGAAAGATATTACTTGGGCTAGGTGTGACGTAGTCAGCCTTGTGGGGACTGACACA
Source organism: Boesenbergia rotunda (assembly GCA_024364735.1). Classification (NCBI taxonomy): domain Eukaryota; kingdom Viridiplantae; phylum Streptophyta; class Magnoliopsida; order Zingiberales; family Zingiberaceae; genus Boesenbergia; species Boesenbergia rotunda. The sequence continues at coordinate 64,281 of JAGFNQ010007355.1, read as the reverse complement.
CATAGACCGTGTCGTGAACCAAGTGGGTATAAGATGGTGAAGGGAATGAGGCACGATTTATTAGAGCTGCTAATGGGTTTCAGAATTATTTCTGAGGTCAACCGTTGATCTTTCGATTAATTGGGGATCATGATGTACTACTAGGTGCCACTCATGATCGTTCTATAATTGATGAATTATAGACGACCAACATAAATCGAAAGCCTATTTAGTCACACGCACTACGAGTAATCTGAGGGATTTAAAACGAGTTGAAAATTGGATTTTCCGATCAAGAGAAATAAGTCGAATCTGAATTTATCAGAGGCGCACCGGAAGCTTAAAATGGCTAAGTCTTTTGAAGGCATATTGGACAAATTAAATGAGTTTAATTCGCAAGGGATTGGCTTGGTGTGGCCAGCCAAAGAGGGTGCCCACCCTCTTTGGTTTGGCCGGCCACCACATGGAGGGAAACCAATTTATTTAGTTTAAATTATAAAATAAATCAAGCGCGATTTGTTTTATAAAATTATGGATAAATAAATATAAAGAAATTTATGTAAATAAATTTATTTTCATGGAAATTAAAATAAACTTTAAATGGTTTATTTTATTTATAAAATCTATTATGAATTGATTTTTCCATGATAAGAAAAATTTATATAATAAATTTATTCTTTTTATGGAAATTAAAATAAACCATGGATTGGTATATTTTATTTATAAAATCAATTATGAATTGATTTTTCCATGATAAGAAAAATTTATATTAAATTTATTCTTTTTTATGGAAATTAAAATGAACCATGGATTGGTTTATTTTATAAAATCAATTATGAATTGATTTTTCCATGATAAGAAAATTTTATATAATAAATTTTTTTGTGAAAATTTATTCCATAATAAAAGAGGAGATGAGTTTGTTTTATTATAAATTTAGTTATAATAAAACTTGGCATAACGGAATAATTCATAAGAAAATTTATAGGATAAATTTCTTATGAAAATTTATTCCGTTAAAAGGGAGACTTGGCGATGGAGAGGCTACTATATAAAGGAACCAAGGCAAGGCTTGAATTCCTATTAATTAAGAGAAATAGTAGCAAGCTCTCTCTCTCTGTTATTCTCTCCCTCTCTCTCTCTAGGGCCGGCACCCCTTTCTCTCTCTAGGGACGGCGCCCTCTCTCCTCCCCTAGGGCCGGCGCCTCCTTCCCTTGCCGTGAGCCACCATCAAGAAGAGGCCGAAGAAGAAGAAGAAGAAGCGGGTCGCGTTTCCTTCCTTCCTTTCCCGGAATTTTGATTCCGTTACTTGGTGGTTTGTTTCCAACTCTCTCTCTTGATATTCTAATTGTGCCTTTGGAGAATCTAGTAGTTCTCGTTGGCACAAAACTCGTGGCTTTGCGAAGTCATCCCAAAGAGAACTCGGCGTGGACGCGAATAGAGGCGAAGCTTCCAAGGGACGCTACGGTTGGATCTCGTCCCTTTCTTCGAGTTACGCGAGGTATTGAGTAAATTAATTTACCTTCTGCAAAATTTTAATTTATGATCATGTCCACACATCATAAGGTTGCATGCTAGATACGTGGTTAAAATAATTTGAGAAATTATTTATGCTAATTCTTCCGCTGCACGTAATTATTTATAAAAATTACAAACCCGTATCCATGTCAACATGCACCCGGTCCCAACAGTGGTATCAGAGCCGGTTAGTGTTCGACATAATCATATAATTGTTTTGCAGAAATCTTTGTCATGATCTCAATTTTGGAAAATTTTCCAATTATGGAAACTTTCCAGTTATGGAAACTTTCCAGTTATGATAAATTTTAGATTTAGGAATTTCAAAGTTTGGAAATCCTCATGAAATTTCGCAAACTTTTGAAATATCTTAGTTTCTGAAATTTTATGATAATTGTGAAAACTTCCTATCTTTGGAAACATTCCAATTTTGGAAATTTCTTATTTTGGAAATTTTCCAATTTTGGAAATATGTATGTTTTCTTTGTACCAGAAACTTACAATTATTCTGAAAACCTATTATGAAATCTCACAATTTTGGGCACTTTCTTTCAAGAAAGTCTAGACAAATTTATGGATCATTAATTGACAATTAAATTCGAATTGGTTTTAAATTATTAACAAAATTCTTTATTTTGGATTGAACCTCGGGGAGCCGTCCAATTTAAAGTTAGTTGTTGTAATTTAATTTCCCATTTTGAATAAAAATTGTCATGTATAATTTGGTTACGCCTCGGGGAGCGGACCAAATTGGATTTATGACTAATTTCTTTTCTTTGGGTATCTGAGCCTCGGGGAGCCACCCTTAGAAAATAATTTGTTGTAATTAATTAATCCATGAATAAAATATGTGATCAAATATTGGAAATTTGATTTAAGAGGTGATGCTCTTACATATTGTTGTCTCCAAAATTAATTAGGAAAATGGTTTCCTATAGAGTTTTCTTAAAAGAGATTTTCATGAAAATAATATGTAGTTGAATTAAGGGAATCAGTCTCTTAATTTAATAAGATTTGATTTAGAGAAATCAAAGTCTTAAACATATTATTTCCGAAATTGATTATGACAATTTAGGAAATTGTTTCCCAAAACAATTCCTTGAATAAAGTATGAAAATAGAATTAGAAAATCCGGTTCCTAATTCAATTAATGAGACTTGATAAATTAAGTCACATACATACTTTATTAAGGAAATCATTAGTCATGACATAATTATATGTCATGAATGTGCTTAGAAAAGAAAGGATGAGACCCAAAACCCCTTACAAAATATTAAGGCTAACACCTTCCATTAATATGGTTAGAACCGGAGTTTTGTTTCTCGTTTGGGTTGATGGACACATCCATGCCCGGCTTGAACCTCAACATGTTCAAACCATGGAATTAGTTTATGATTAATATAGTTGGAGTCAGAGGTCAATCATTAGTTTTGGTTGTTAGACACATCCAAACCTGACTAAACGGTTGAATGAGCTCCAACCATATTAAAACTATTTCTTGATTAATGGGTCAGCCTTAAGCTTGGAGCATCGATTTCTTGTGCCACAGCCAAGGTCGATGTAAAGAGAGGTGCAGTTGGGTGCTATGTATAATGTTGCATACTTGTTAATGAGTTAACAACCCAATGATTTATGCAAACATTCAATTAGTTGATAGCATAAAGTGATAGTTACATATATGTGATATGTAATCGGTATAATTACCTACCTTCATAGCTAAGAATAATTTGATGGCTACAGCCATGGTTGTTTTTATCTATGGTTGGATATCAACCTATTTCAAGATGTTCCTACGATCTCCCGAATTGATAAAAAGGGTTATTCAATTCGAAAAATAAATAGGATTTAATTAATGTATGTTGATGCATTCTTCTCACATAAGCTCAATTTGTATTTCTAGGATAATCACTCGATCATGTCTTCTCTGAATTTGGGTTCCATTTTAGACACCAATAAATTAACTAAGGACAAAAGGATTGAAAAGACACAAAAAGGCACTTGCCGTCACTGTGGCAAGGAGGGCCACTGGCGAAGAAACTGCAAGGTTTATCTTGAGTCCTTGAAGAGGAAGGCATCCAATGCGCCATCCTCTTCAGGTATCTTCGTTATTGAATGTCACTCTATTTCCTCATACACCTGGAAACTGGATACTGGGTGTAGCTCACATATATGTAATGACATAAAGGGGCTAAGGAATAGAAGAAGGCTCGTCATGGGAGAACCGAATTTGCGAGTAGGAAATGAAGCAAAGATTGCTGCTGTTTCCATCGGAACATATTTCCTAAAGCTCCCTGCTGGACTTGTCTTAGAATTGGATAATTGTTATTTTGTTCCTTCATTAATAAAGAACATTGTATCTATTTCATGTTTGAATGAAAAGGGTTATCATTTAACTTTTAGTAACAATTGTTGTTACGTAACTTTAAATGATGCTCTTTATTGGACCGGAACTTTGTGCAATGGTATCTACACGTTAGATTTATCCGGTGACATTTTCAATATCGAAGTTAGCAACAAACGTGCTCGAATAGATAATCAAATAGACTCCTATACGTGGCATTGTCGTCTTGGCCATATAAGTAAGAAACGCATGACCAAATTACACCGATGTGGAATTCTGGAATCATTTGAACCCGGTTCATTTGATACATGCGAATCATGCTTAAAAGGCAAGATGATCAAATTACCCTTTTCGGAATAGGTAATCCAGTGGGAGAATTGCTTGGTCTAATACATACTGATGTATGTGGACCAATGTCAACTCTTGCACAAGGAGGCTATAGCTACTTCATTACCTTTATCGATGATCACTCACGATTCGGGTATGTGTTCTTGATGAAACACAAATCTGAAGCTTTTGAGAAATTCAAAGAGTTCAGAAATGAAGTAGAGAAACAGCTAGGCAAAAGTATTAAGATACTTCGATCCGATCGGGGTGGTGAATACTTAAGTCAAGAGTTTCAAGATTATCTTAGGGACAATGAGATATTGTCTCAATGGACTCCGCCATATAGACCACAGCATAATTGTGTATCTGAGAGGCGTAACTGAACCTTGATCGACATGGTTTGATCCATGATGAATCATGCAACTCTTCCAAAATCCTTTTGGGGCTTTGCACTCAAGACAGCTGTTTACTTGCTAAACAGAGTCCCGACCAAGGTAGTCTCTACTACTCCATATGAGACGTGGAATAGTAAGAAACCTCACTTAACTCACCTTAAGATATGGGGTTGTCTTGCTTATGTGAAGCGGACTGTATCAGACAAATTGGATGCTAAGTCTGATAAATGTCTATTTATTGGATACCCTAAGGAAACAAAGGGTTACCAATTCTATCATCCCTTGGAACAAAAGGTGTTTGTTTCAAGGCATGCTATATTTCTAGAAAAAGAATTTCTTTTACAAGAAAACAGTGGGAGTAACATTGAACTTGATGAAGTTCAAGAAACTCCAATAGACATTACAAAGACACCTAGTCTAGACCCACAACCAATAACTCATAATGATGAGCTATCAGTTGAACCTAAAACAACACCACCTCTTCGTAGGTCTGATAGGACACGCAATATTCCAGAGAGATACGGATTTCTCATAAGTGAATCGAACGACATGTTACTCATAAGCGATGACGAACCTATCAGTTATGAAGATGTTCTGAAAAGTTCAGAAAGGGACAAATGACTTGAAGCCATGAAGTCGGAAATGGATTCCATGTACGAAAAACAAGTATGGGACTTGGTTAACCCACCTGAAGGGATTAAGCCCATAGGGTGCAAGTGGGTTTTCAAGAAGAAAACTGACATGGAAGGTAATGTTGTTACCTTTAAGGCTAGATTAGTGGCAAAAGGATATCGTCAGAAACAAGGAATTGATTATGACGAAACCTATTCGCCAGTAGCTATGCTTAAATCCATTCGGATGCTCCTAGCCATAGCAGCTCATTATGATTATGAGAAATGGCAAATGGATGTGAAAATAGCTTTCCTTAATGGAAACCTGCTTGAGGATGTATACATGATACAACCTGAAGGTTTCACATCGGTTGATAAAACCAAAGTATGCAAGCTTCGACGATCCATATATGGACTGGAGCAAGCATCCAGGAGCTGGAACATCCGTTTTGATGAGACAATCAAAGAGTTTGATTTCTCACAAAATCCTGACGAACCTTGTGTGTACAAGAAGGTTAGTTGGAGTGCAGTCGTATTCCTAGTATTATATGTCGATGATATATTACTTATAGGAAACGATATATCAGTCTTATAGACAGTTAAAATTTGGTTGTCTAAAACTTTCTCCATGAAAGACCTGGGAGAAGCAACCTATATCCTTGGGATTAGAATCTATAGAGATAGATCAAAACGGTTGCTTGGTCTTTCACAGTCTACATATATAGACCGAGTGCTAAAAGGGTTTAGCATGTCGGAATCCAAGAAAGGTTACCATCCCATCAGGCATGGGATCAACCTTTCAAAGTCTATGTGTCCATGCACAGAAGACGAGAGGATTTGCATGAATAAGATTCCTTATGCATACACGATAGGATCTATCATGTATACTATGTTATGTACTAGGCCAGATGTATCATATACTCTGAGCGTCACGAGCAGATACCAGTCTGATCTAGGAATGGATCATTGGGCGGCTATCAAGACAATCCTTAAGTACTTAAGAAGAACTAAGGATGTGTTCCTAATATATGGAGAAGGAGATATGGTAATACGTGGGTATACAGATGCCAGTTTCCAGACAGATAAGGATGACTCCAAATCTCAGTCTGGATACGTATTTACTTTGAATGGAGGTGCAATAAGTTGGAAGAGTTCCAAATAAGACACCATAGCGGATTCTACCACGGAAGCAGAATATATCGCAGCTTCGGAAGCAGCAAAGGAAGCAGTCTGGATCAAGAAGTTTGTGTCCGAATTTCGTGTGGTTCGAACCATTGATGAAGCAGTGCCGGTTTACTGCGACAACAATGGAGCTATTGCACAAGAAAAGGAACCAAGGCCTCATCAGTGATCCAAACACGTGCTTCGCCGCTATCATCTGATGAGAGAGATTATAAGTAGGAATGATATACAAATTGAGAAAATTCCCACTGAAAGAAATTTAGCGGATCCTTTAACTAAGGCCTTGCCTCAGAGCAAGTTTGAGGGTCATGTTGGAGCCTGTGGTATTGGATACCGTAGCGATTGGCATTAGGCCAAGTGGGAGTTTGTTAGTAATATGAGAGAAGTGTCCTAAGGCAATCACCTTATGATTGTAAACATTTATTTTAATAAATAAAAATTCACTATTTGAGTATACATGTTTGTGTATTTGATTGGGATCTTAAACTCATTTACTGAATGTTCGTAATACAAATCACAGCATGAGAGAATTTGTGATGGAATCACAACTAGTGATAATCTCTACATGTGCAATTGTGAAGTATTGAAAATATCCCTAGTCGATGAATTGATAAATACGGACACTATCAATTCTGTTGAGACTAGCATGGGTTATTCTCTAATCAGCTGATTCTCACTGGCTGGTGACATTGGGATGTCCGGAGATAAACATGAATGCTAGTTAAGGGAACTAGTTCATTGGAGTAACTAGCTGTAAAACTTTATATGGTAATCTACATATAGATATCTCAATGAATGTTCTTACTGCAGCTTAAGTGCGATGTTCCTTTGACTTGCGGTGTTCAAGTCATCTTGGTCATGTGGACTTATACTTTGACATCTTAAGCAAGCATCTCTAAGGAGGTGTGGACCCAGGATGGTTGGGTATAAGCCGAAGTGCCCGAAGATGTTTGAACAGCCTACAAAGGATTCACCACTCCTTACGAGGAGATGTGTACCCAAGGCCTATCGTTGGATTGTTACTCGAAGCCTCTGGCCAGAGCATAACATGTTCCGAGTATGAATATCTAGGAAACATGAGAGTAATTAGAATCCATTGGACGAGAAAGACATTACTTGGGCTAGGTGTGACGTAGTCAGCCTAGTGGGGACTGACACTGTAACGCCCGTCTTTTTTTTTCCTAAAACGGCGTTACGTTAACATACTTAGGGCATGTAGACATCATAATGCAGCGGAAACCTTTAACTTACTCCTACATGCACTTATGACCATTTCTAGCACTATAACATGGGAACATAGCGTAGTAACTTTATACTTAGCATCATATCATACTTAGCATCATGTCATTCGTAGCATCATGTCATACTTAGCATCATGTCATACTTAGTATCATGTCATAGAGTCATACTTAAACACATAACAGTAAAGATAAAGTTCTATCATGAGACGAGCAACCATAGTGCTCCTTGGCCAAGTCACTATCACACACATTCTTTGATGCCCTCCTGCTGCTTCCTTACTGTCCCCTTGCGTGATCTGCGGTATAAGGAAATAAGACTATAAGCACACATGCTTAGTAAGACTCTTTCCTACTCACTAAAACCATTCATCATTCATTCATGAGCACATAAGCCATTACATACTTAGTGCTTTACTTAGAACATAAGCCTTTTCATCACTTAACATACATTCGTCATGGCGTAAACATAACATAATCATCTTCATAGCATAGCATAAACATAACCATAAACCTTCATGGCATGGCACAATACTGGGCGTAGACATAAACATAACAAACATAACTTCATAAACATTCTTAGCACGAATATAAATAAAATCATGGCGTCCTATCTCAGTATAACATAGTTAGAACATGGCATCATAAATTGATATGGACATCATAAAAAAAATCATGGCATTCTAACTTAGCATAAACATAATTAAATCATGGCATTCTAAACTAGCATGAACATAAATCCAATCATGGCATACTATCTTAGCATAAACATAATTACATCATGGCATCCTAACCTAGCATGAACATAAATCAAATCATGGCATTCTAACTTGGCATAAACATAATTAAATCATGGCACCCTAAACTATCATGCACATAAATAAAATCATGGCATTTTAAACTAGCATGAACATAAATAAATCATGGCATCCTAAACTAACATGAACATAGATAAATCATGGCATTCTAAATTAGCATAAACACAATCAAATCATGGCATCATATAGTAACATGAGCATAAACAAAATCATTTGCATAAACATATCTTGCATAAACTTGCTTTGCATAAACTTACTTTGCATAATATTCTTATCATAATTATAATGCATAACATGGATGAATGCATGAGACAATTGCATATATATAAGGATGCTTAACCTTTTAAAACATACTTTTAATGCTTAAACATATTCATCATATCATTGGGCCCTGGCTTGTACCACATACATACATCATAAGCGCGCATCCCTAAGTAAATACGAGGTAGCTAGCCTCGACCTACTAGTGTAAGGACAGCATAGTCGGTAGTCCCCGAACCGAGGCGTTCTTAAGGTGCCCATCCCTGTTACCCAGCTCCGGTAGGGCCAGAACCATGGACAGCTTCGGTAGTCCAAAACCGGGGCGTTCTTAAGGTGTCCATCCCTTGGACCCATACTTCGGTCCGGTACAAGCCCATACATAAAGTAAAATACTTTTCATGCTTCATCATTCATCATTCATTCATAGCATACTTAACATAGCATAACTTGTTACGGCTCGGCCCGTCTACCGGCCCATTTACCGGTCCTCTCGACCGTCGTACCGTCAACCATCGACCGTGCCGTTTAGCATATTTATGCCTTAAAGACATAAGCATCATCTTTCATTCATCATACTTGTCGTTCATCATCATTCATTCATCATACTTGTCATTCATCATACTTAACATCATAGCTGTGCCTTAAAGGCATGTACTTTAACTTCATTCATAAGACATGGCATACATGCATATTATTCATAAAACATGGCATATCATTCATATCATAAACCTAACATATCATAGCATCATTTTTATCGTGATCATAACCCTATCATTCTTATCATGGCATCATTCATATCCTGAACATAAACTTATCATACATATCATGACATCATTCATATCATGAACATACATAATCACTTAGCATGGTTCTTAGCATAGCATGGGCATATAACTTAACATGGTTCCCTACATCACCCTTATATCATGGCAACACCTAAACATATACTTGAAGTTAAAGGCTCAACCCTAACCCTTGGGTCCTTGAGGTTGGCCGAAACATATGGGGTCTCTAGGGTAATCCAAAAATTCCCAGAAATTATACTTAACCTCCACACATCATAAGGGAACATAAATTAACATTATCAAGATTTTTGGCTTAATTATAGACCTTTAAATCATGGTGGCCGAAACCCTTAAACTTAGGGTTCTTAGTTTTGTTTCTTTCATGTTGGCCGAAACCCTAGGGTGTCCTAGGGTACTTCAATAATTCCCAAAAATTATACTTAACCTCTACACATCATAAGGGAACATTAAATAACATTATCAAGATTTTTGGCATAATTATAGACCTGTAAATCATGGTGGCCAAAACCCTTAAACTTAAGGTTCTTAGTTTTGTTTCTTTCATGTTGGCCGAAACCCTAGGGTGTCTTAGGGTACTCCAAAAATTCCCAAAAATTGTAATTAACCTCTACATATCATAAGGGAACATTAAATAACATTATCATGATTTTTAGCATAATTATAGACCTGTAAAACATGGTGGCCGAAACCCTTAAGCATGAGGGTCTTGGTTTTCTTTCCTTTCAACATCAAATTCGAAAACTAACCAATATATCATGCTAAAAATCATGGAAATCATAGGGAACTATTATACCACTGGTGAGGGAGTCTTACCTTGGGGTTTCTTGATTTTTATACCTTAGATGGGAAGAAGAAGGAAGACTTGTTGTCTCTTGATCACCCCTAGCCTTGGAACCTTAGGAAACCTTTAGATCTTGGTGGTAGGACCTTCTTGTGGAGTTTTCCCAAGGGGAAATCTCCCTTGTAAATTTCGTCTAGGATGAGAAAGAAGGAGGAAGAGAATGTAATTGATGGAGAGAAGAGAATAACTCCCAAAACCCCCCCTCTTTATAACCCATTAAGGTGGTGAATGAAGAGTCTCTCCATGACTCTTCATCTTCTTCTTAATCTCAACATATATCCACTTCATTTCCTTATAGAAATCCCTTGCTAGGTGAGTTGGTTAAGGCTTACATGGTTGTAGAAGAGGTCCAAGGTTCAATCCTTGGCTCATGCACCTTTATTTTTATTTTATTTTCATTTCATTTATTTTATTATTTTTATTTCTTAAATTCCGAAAATCCCCCTAAAATCACCCATAATTATGCCAATATTCCTAAATAAAATTTTTTTATATTTATATTAATTTTACCTAATTTATATTAATTTTACCTAATTAATACCCATTTTTGGAGCCCATTTAAAGCTCATTAGTACCTAGTTTTTCTCAATTTAAATGAGAAAACATGGATTTCTAGGCCCAATTTTACATAATTATTTCTGGGCCCCTCGGAAAATTATCTAGACATGCTCAATATTTTAAGAAAATATTAAGAGAATTTTCTGGGTCGTTACAGACACACATAGACCGTGTCGTGAACCAAGTGGGTATAAGATGGTGAAGGGAATGAGGCACGATTCATTAGAGCTGCTAAAGGGTTTCAAAATTATTTCTGAGGTCAACCATTGATCTTTCGATTAATTGGGGATCATGATGTACTAGTAGGTGCCACTCATGATTGTTCTATAATTGATGAAATATTGACGGCCAACATAAATCGAAAGCCTATTTAGTCACACGCACTACGAGTAATCCGAGGGATTTAAAACGAGTTGAAAATTAGATTTTCCGATCAAGAGAAATAAGTCGAATCTGAATTTTTCAGAGGTGCACCGGAAGCTTAAAATGGCTAAGTCTTTTGAAGGCTTATTGGACGAATTAAATGAGTTTAATTCGCAAGGGATTGGCTTGGTGTGGCCGGCTAAAGAGGGTGCCCACCCTCTTTGGTTTGGCCGGCCACAACATGGAGGGAAACCAATTTATTTGGTTTAAATTATAAAATAAATCAAGCGTGATTTGTTTTATAAAATTATGGATAAATAAATATAATGAAATTTATGTAAATAACTTTATTTTCATGGAAATTAAAATAAAATTTAAATGATTTATTTTATTTTATAAAATCAATTATGAATTGATTTTTCCATGATAAGAAAAATTTATATAATAAATTTATTCTTTTTATGGAAATTAAAATGAACCATGGATTGGTTTATTTTATTTTATAAAATCAATTATGAATTGATTTTTCCATGATAAAAAAAATTTATATAATAAATTTATTCTTTTTTATGGAAATTAAAATGTACCATAGATTGGTTTATTTTATTTTATAAAATCAATTATGAATTGATTTTTCGATGATAAGAAAAATTTATATAATAAATTTTTTTGTGAAAATTTATTCCATAATAAAAGAGGAGATGAGTTTGTTTTATTATAAATTTAGTTATAATAAATCTTGGCATAACGGAATAATTCATAAGAAAATTTATAGGATAAATTTCTTAGGAAAATTTATTCCATTAAAAGGGAGACTTGGCGATGGAGAGGCTACTATATAAAGGAACCAAGACAAGGCTTGAATTCCAATTAATTAAGAGAAATAGTAGCAAGCTCTCTCTCTCTCTTATTCTCTCTCCCTCTCTCTCTAGGGCCGACGCCCCTTTCTCTCTCTAGGGTCGGCGCCCTCTCTCCTCCCCTAGGGCCGGCGCCTCCTTCCCTTGCCGTGAGCCACCATCAAGAAGAGGCCGAAGAAGAAAAAGAAGCGGGTCACATCTCCTTCCTTCCTTTCCCAGAATTTTGATTCCGTTACTTGGTGGTTTGTTTCCAACTCTCTCTCTTGATATTCTAGTTGTGCCTTTGGAGAATCTAGCAGTTCTCGTCGGCACAAAACTCGTGGCTTTGCGAAGTCATCCCAAAGAGAACTCGGCGTGGACGCGAATAGAGGCGAAGCTTCCAAGGGACGCTACGGTTGGATCTCGTCCCTTTCTTCGAGTTACGCGAGGTATTGAGTAAATTAATTTACTTTCTACAAAATTTTAATTTATGATCATGTCCACACATCATAAGGTTGCATGCTAGATACGTGGTTAAAATAATTTGAGAAATTATTTATCCTAATTCTTCCGCTGCACGTAATTATTTATAAAAATTACGAACTCATATCCATGTCAACATGCACCCGGTCCCAACAGACCCATGCTCTGAACCAAGTAAAAATCCCTGTGTTTGCGATTGTTCTTATTCCGCTGCATACTTACTCTAATTCACTTCCGAAAAGTTTTCACGATATTCACCCCCCCCCTTATCGTGTCTCTCGATTCAACAGCATCTACACCCTTAGGAACCAATGTGAAAATGGATAGTGACCTTGAAGGGAAAATGGTAGACTCTAAACAATATAGAAGCATGATTGGTAGCCTTCTATAACTAAACGCTAGTAGACCCGATATACTTTTTACGGTAGGTATGTGTGCAAGGTACCAATCTTGTGCCAAAGTGTCCCATTTGGTTGTAGTTAAGAGGATCCTAAGGTATGTTAAATGTACCCTCAATGTCGGACTTTGGTATCCTAGAACCCCTAGTGTTCATCTAATTGGATACACCGACTCGGACTATGTCGGATGTAAGCTAGATAGGAAGAGCACTAGTGGAGGGTATCAATTCCTTGGGTCTTCTTTAGTTAGTTGAAGTAGTAGGAAACAACCATGCGTTGCCCTATCAACAACGGAGGCGGAATATGTGGCAATGGGTGGGTGTGTTTCCCAACTCCTTTGGATCATGCACATCTTAGAGGATTATGAGTTACATTACACCAAGGTCAAAGTCTTATGTGATAATGTAAGCACAATCAACTTGACCAAAAATCCGGTTCACCACTCTAGGACAAAACACATTGAAGTGAAACATCACTTTATTAGAGACCATGTGGCAAGGGGAGACATAGAACTACACTATGTTAAATCAAAGTCAAACCTAGCTGACATTTTTACCAAGCCTCTTCCCGAATCGAAATTTACATCCTTAAGAAGAGGCCTTGGAATGTGTTTTGTAGAAGTGTAGGATGAACTTGGAGATATTAGCCTTGAAAAAGGGTGCTTGATCCATTAGGGTGATACATTTGGTTCACTTGTGCTTGTGGCATATGGTTGAACCATTAAAAGTATCAAAATATGAAAACTAGACCAACTATGGGGAAGGCAAGTATTTAATCAATGGACACTTTGCCCAAACATCATAGTTGGACATTTTAAACCTTTGAAAATCATTTTATATTTTAAATAATTTGTCATGCTTTTGAAAACTATGTAATTGCAAAACTAGATTATTAGTTTGATACAAAATGTAGTGGTTTTTAAAGAGTTTGGATTTTTATCAAAAGGCATGCATGTTTGAAATTTTATAGGGACTAATATTTTTCTTTGATAGAGTATATCATTTTAAACATGTATGCAAAATTTTACAATTTTTGGAATTTTCTGAAATTTTCTGGGAGTTTCTGAAATTCGACAGAAATGCTAAAAATTCAGACTGATTGTGTATCAGTCGACTGCCCCATGGGCAGTCGACTGACACGCTTTGTTTCAGGTTTTGAAACTTTCTTTCAGAAATCAACTTTTCTCTCATTTGATGCATAGGGTTTGGTTGCTTGAGGCAATCATTTTGATGGTGTCAAAGGGGGAGAATGGTGGTTTAAGTTAGAATTTTAACTTGGAATGGATGGTTTAAGGTTGTCTTTCCCACTTAAACCTTGAATGATTAAAAATGGGAAGAAGACATGGATTAAGGGGGAGGCTACCTCTTAGGTTTGGACATGTCTTACATTTTTAGTGATGTTTAGAGTTAAGTGGAAACTTAACTTGGATTATGATTAGAATTGAAAATGGGGAGAAGACATGGATTAAGGGGGAGGTTATCTCTTAGGGTTACTATGTCTTATGCTTTTTCAATTGCTATCTATTGTTATTGCTGTTGTTGGTTGTTACTTATCTCTAAACTTAAACATATTGCCACGCATCAAAAAGGGGGAGATTGTTGAGGTAATCGGCCCTTAAATGATTGGAAGATCATGATTTTGATATGTGTGTGAATATGTTTAAGGTTAGAGTGTTATGTTGTATTTGATGTGTGTGATTGACTTTGCAGGACTTGGAGGATCACACATGGTGGACATATCTGAGGGACGAGAGCCGAGGGAGGAGAGCTCCAAGGGCAAGTCGAGAAGTGGACTTCAAGGGCACACGTGAAGGGTGGCATGGAGGCAAGGCAAGGGAAGGATTGCGTGTGCATCCGAGGGACGATAGCCAGAGGAAGAGGACTTCAAGAGGCAAGCTAAGGGAGCAGACCTGAAGGCACACGTGAAGGAGAAGGTCTGGAGTGGCTGGAACTAGGATGAGAGGTCGGTCAGTCGACTGCCCCTTGTGCAGTCGACTGCCAAAACTCACAGAAAGTTTTCGGCCTTGGACCAGTCGACTGGCCCCAAGGCAGTAGACTGGTATACCCCAAAAACTAGTCGTTGGCTAGCAATTAATGCTAGGCCAGTCGACTGCCCCAGGGGCAGTCGACTGGTGCGGGGCTGGACAGACTACGAGTATGTCCTATTCACCTATGAAAGGAGCACCTTTTTGCACGTGAGCGGTACGGTTCCGTATAGAGTCGAAGTGTTGCTCGTCTATAGAGTGATTCCTACTTCCTCACCCATATTTTTGCATTCTGTAAAGAGGAAGATCTCAACTGTAAAGGTTTCTCCACCTGAAGGAGAGTTTCATAGTGAAAGTGATGCTCGCAGCGTGGATCCTCGAACTAGTCACCCATCTGGGTGAATACCAAGTAACTCCTTTTGTTAGCATTGCATTTTATTTCTTTTGCTTATTATCGTTCCGCTGCGCTAACAACTCTTTAGAGATCAAAATGAACGACAAAGTGCTATTCACCCCCCCCCCCCCCCTCTAGCACGCTTAAAATCATCCATCAATGTCTTCAATTCTAATTAGGGCAAAATGGGACACATGATTTTCTTCCTCTTCCGATGATGAAGGATCATCCCATGTTATAGCCATTAAATTTTGAACCTTCTTGCATTTTTCTTTTGTTTTCTTCTTTTCTTTCTTCTTTTTCTCTTCCTTCTTCTTCATAAATGGACAATCATTCCTTATGTGTCCTTCCTCTTAGCAATTATAGCATATAATTTTTCTTCTTCTACTTGAGCTTCTTGAGCATTCCATAGCATGAGTTTTCTTAGAAGAAAAATATTTAAATGCTTTTTTCATCTTCCTTTCCATATATACCTCTTGATCACTATCCATTGAGGCATTTGATTATTCTGAGTCGGAGAATGATGAGTATAAAACCTTCTTCTTGACCTTCTTTTTCTTCCTCTATTTCTCTACAATAAGAGCTATACTCTTTTCTTTTGAAGACACGTTAGCTTATTCATGTAATTCAAATTCATAAAATAATTCATCAAACTTAACTAAAGAAAGATCCCTAGAGACCTTATAAGAATCAACCATCGAAGTCATTAGGTGGTTCTAAGGAAGGATTGAAGCGCATACATTACAAGATCCCTATTTTCAATTTTCTCACCTATTAAATGAAGCTCATCGACAATTTTCTTTGAATCAACCGTGCAATTGACTCATAGTCTCAGTTGTCTTCATGGTGAAGGATTGAAGTTGAGCCACCAAGAGATCCTTCTTGGCTCTTCTTGATTCATTCAACCCTTCATTTAACTCAATGAGCTTTTTCCAAAGCTCTTCGGTGGAGCTGAATAACCCAACTTTATTCAATTGCTCCTTGGAGAGACCACATAATAGAATTGTTGTGGCCTTTGCAATTGCTTGAGCTTTCTTCATTATTTCTTTTGTCTAAGTTTTGATTGGGAGAGGTGCTCCTCTCTCATCCTTCGGCATCTCAAAACCATCTATAGCACTAAACTAATTTTCAATATCGTTCATTAAATAATACTCCATTCTACCTATCCAATAAGCAAAGTCATTGCCATCGAAGAATGGTGGTCGTGTGGTGTTATATCCCTCTTGAAATATCATCTTGATGTTATGGTTGACGATGAGTTCTACCGAAATGAACCGTGCTCTGATACCACTTGTTGGGATTTGATCGTATGGATAGAGGGGTGAATAGCTCATCTTTGAACTTCTGTTGATTCTTTCTATAAGTGTTAGCTTTGCACAAGTAGAAACAAGATAAAACAATAAAATCAATGGTAACACAAAACCTTTACATGGTTCGGAGATTGCTTGCTCCTACTCTATTTAAGGGAAGAGAGTAGGCTTTTGGAAGCTTGAGCACTTGATAAATAAGGTTTTTCAATCACACCACTAACCTTTCTCAAGTCTCAAGACCTCCCCTTAAATAGAGGAGAGAGCTGTAAAATAGCTCAGTCTCGATATCAGTCAACTGATGCTTAGCCAACGACTATAATTCAAACAGCAGTCGACTGCCTTCCAGACCAGTCGACTAGTTCTAATGTTTAAACCTTAAAGAAATATTAGTTGACAGGTGTCCCGACTAGTCGACTGATTTGAGTATATACTCACACTCATCCTCTCTGGAGTTAGCTCTCATCCCTCAAATGCATAAGAGCCCATGGCTCACCCCCATGCCATCCTTCGTGTATGCGATGAAGTCTGATTCCCTTGGCTCCACTCCATTGATCCTTGTCCGGCAGCCCCTCGGATGCACCATCCTTCACCAACTCAAGGACTCGAGCACCAAAATGAGATCTTCCATGTGAGTTCCACACTTGGTCGCACCAATCTCCTCATATGTGTTCCACTAAATTCTGCATGACTCAAATACACATCAAATCAACATAAAATCCTAACTTAAACTTATTGGCACACACATCAAAACCCATGATCGTAGTGATCAAACTTGGGCCGATTGAACCAACAGATAGTAACAATCTACTATCTTCTTTGTAAATGAATACAAGTGCAAGAATTAAAATATATCAACAATGAAGTAGTAGCTTTTCGACATTGGTTATTAGTGAGCCTTCCAGTGCTTTGGATAATCATAGCAGCAGAAAATGCGATGTAGTGAGCAGTGAATCAGTATCTTTGGCTCAAACCTCAAGGCCTTCTTTTATACCCTTCATTCAGTTGATTGAATAACTGTTCAGTTAATTGAACCTATCCATCGACTAAACCATCAATTAGTCAACTAAACCATGCTCTATTCCTTGTTTGCGCTAATTCGATCGTGCTATTTTGGCTTTCCTTATTTTTATTGATTAACTGATCATCATCAGGATTAGTCGACTGAACTTGATATTTATCTTCATCTCTTGCGCTTACCAAGTATAGATTAATCAACTAATCTAACTGATTGGTCGACAGAAAAACACTATGTACCATATTTGATAGACTTCGATCTGATCTGTACTAGGCTAGCTGGATTGATCGGTTGAACCTCCCATTCGGTTGACTACACCCTCAATCAATCGAAAGCTTTGTTTATCTACAAAATAAAGTTAGCATAGGCAATATATAATAATAGAAGTCCTATAAAATAGAGTTTGCACAACAAATAGTAATGATGCATGAGTATGACAATAAGGACTATCATGATCTCAACTTAGAATCTCTTGGTTTCTTCAATTGGATCAATGCCTAAGGATTGTCTCTACCGGGACACGACCTCACTACACTCCGTCCAGAATCTTACCTTAACTCACCTATCAGTTTGGACTTTCTCTGCATAATGTCTGATATCATAATCCATTAAGACTTTTCCTAAAATACTAAATTAGTACAACAACAATAATAGTAATGTAAAATAGTTGTAATAAAACTATACTTAGGCTTACCAAAATCCACTCTGATTGACTATGCGCGGTCGACCAACAACCTTTGGTCATCCTTTCTTAGAGGTTCACTCCTCCAAGATTCCTTATTACATAGGGTTACCTCCCCCTAGGCTTTTCCCTTTACTTAGAGTTCACTCCTCTAAGACTTCTCAATACCTTGGATTACCTCCCCCTTCGGTTTTCTAATGTTTGGCTTCACTCACTAGGACATTCCACTATTTGGTTTCACTCATTAGAGCCTAGCCTCACTCACTAGGAATTTTACCACCTAGAATCAATCACTAGGGTCTAGCTTTACTCACAAGTACTTTCATTTTACTTGGAGTTCACTCCTCCAAAACTTCTCATTACCTAAAGTTACCTTCCCCTAGGGTTTTCCTCTTACTAAGCATCAGGTAACCTTGACCTGCTTAGACTTGTTATTCACTCGGTAGACTTCTCACCCAATTAGGTCAACCTTAACTAAGCTCCATTAAATATATTGTTAAACAAACATCAAAATCCTAGATGCTGATTGGACCAACAATAACTGAAGCTATCAAGTCAAAACAAATGCTAACAAGTTTATTTTTACTTGGTTTATAGTCTGTAATGGCTCCTACTCCAAGGCCCATGGTCCTTGACCGTTTACATTAGGCAATTATATAAGTTTGCAAAATGTGTTACAAAATATGCAATTTGAAGTACAAAAGAAATAATGAAATTATACCAACAACTTCTAATTAAAAGACCGAATCAACGCGTTGTTGTCGGAGTTCTTGGATCGCTTTAGAACAGCACATATGAGCACAGATGATGTGAAAACTTGATCTAGAATGTTGTCGCTCGAATCCCCTTTTATACAAGAACTCGGGCACCCGTGTGCCTATAGGGACGCTCCTAGCATAGAGCGATATAGCCACGTCCTCATCCGTAGACTAGGCAAATTATATCCTTCTCAGGTGCCTGAGTGGTTGTAGGGCACCTGTGTTGGTGACGTGGCTCATCCAATCAGCAGCCACTAACACAGCCTCGCCCAGGCTGAGTTTTGCCCATAGGAGCACGCGAGACCTCTTAGGCACCTGTCTTCTCGAGCGTCTGAGACCACCCTGGCACCCTGGAAGCTCTTGATCTCCAAACTCTTCAGCCGTGACTGATAAGTGTCATTTTGTTGATTATTTTAATTCTTAAAATCCATGTTTGACCTATATTTTTATTGTTTAATTGTAATTTTACCCTAGGTTTTAGGATTTCCTCTTATTTTGGACTTAATTGCAAAATTACACATTTTTGGATTATTTGGCCACTAATTTTCTGATATATTTTTGTAGGCATGAAAGGATCCTAGACCTAGGGCATACTGGGTCAAACTTGAGTCAGATGTGAACCGGATCGAATTATCAAGCCTACGATTAGTCCGGGCCGTCCGATTCAAGAGCGGTTAGATCTGAGTCATCCGGGACGATCTGAAGCAATCCGAGCTAGGGTTAGGGTTGATCAAGCTCTATGATCATGATCTGAAGGTTTCATCCCAATCAGAGCTAAATCAACCGTTGGATCAAGCAAGGAGGGTTCTAGATCATCCATTCAAAGATTAGCTTGATCTGGACCATCCGTTGCAAATTTGGAGGATCCAAGCTACCACAAGGTAGATCCTGACCACAGATCATCATCATTAAAGTTTGGCTCAAATCCGATCAAGATCAGCCGTTGGATTTCCTTCGATCAATCTGGGCCGTCCATTGGTTATTACTTAAACAAATTTCCTGCGCAGCCAAGCCTTGTCGCGTCTCCGCCGTAGTTCTTCGTCTTCAGCTAGTTTTCTTCATTTTTCAGCAATTTTCTTCATCTAAGGAGGCGCGATCCCTCAATTCATCATCAAGCAAGGGCTAGGTCAGTGAAGATAGTTTCAGTGAAGTCTCAGATTGGATTTTTGCTCAAAAGTGAAGCTGCGTGAGGTTTCAGCCGTTTCACTACCCGAATTCAGTGAGCTCAGCTGTGATCCATTTTCACTACATCCGAGCTGACTAGAGGGGTTCCCTGGAAGGTCTCGGTCATTCCCAAATCCAAATCGCAATCCACCACAGCAAGTTTGAGGGATTCGGAGGCATATTTCAGCTTGGGCAGAATTTGATCTAATTCGGTATCAGAGACAGTTCCTCACTGATTTGTAGAGCTTGCGAGTCCGAGGTTCTCCCTTGATTGACGACCAAGGAGTTCTTGAGTTGAGGAATGGTTGAGGAGTAGCTTAGATAGTTTAATTTCATTGTTTCAGCTGTAATTACGTTTCTGCAGTTTCTGTTTTTGGTTTTAGCTGTTGTCATTTCGTTTCTTGGTTGTTTTGCTTAAGTTAGGTTTATTTTCTGCAAGTATAATAGTTAGGAAACTTGTTTAGTGAACCATTACTCTTAATTCTAGTTTAATTCATGCTTAATTGTAGCGTATCAGTTTTGTTTTCCTGTTTTTAGCCTGTGTATAAATTTCTGTTAGCTTTTTCCTGTTTTTCTCATCCTGCGTATCAGTTTTTAGCTCTTGCATTTCATATCAGTAGTTTAGTTCAATTCCGAATTATTCCTGATATTAGTTTGATACATTTGATCTAAATTGGTTGTGAATTCCTGAATTCATTGTTTCCCTGTTTTTAGTTTCCCATTTCTGCCCTAAGTATCAGACCTGTAGTTGCGTGCCAACCTTCAGTGTAGTGTTCTGCATTTCAAATTAGTAAGCTTAGATTTTCAGCAATCTTATCTGAGTTTTCGATTGGAATATTTGCATTCAATTGCCTGCGTGTTTGTATTCAGTCACGCATCATTTCTACACACTATTTCTGCATCAACGCCATCAGTTTATTTCTGCAGTAATCTTCTCTGAATTTCTGAATTTCGATTGCTGCAATTCAGCTTCAAGTTTGCTGCATGCGTATCAGTTTTCTGCTGCTACGTAGCAATTTTTCTCCCTTGTTTAACACTTCAGCTTGAACTTCATGCATTGAACTTCATTTTCTGCACTCTTGAAATTAAATTCTGCACATTGTGATCCTGCAGTCCACGTTTCTGAATTTCTGAAACGAAACTGCAGTAAACTGCAGTTTCGGCAGTTTTGGTGGTGTCAAGCATCCTTCAACAATCTGAGTTGATCAGTCCTTCATCTGGAATCAGGAATTTCTTCTTATCCCTGCATTTCCTTGCATTTACAGCTTTCATTTTCTAGGCTGGATCAATAGGTTACAAGGCTGAATTGTTAGAATCAATTTTGGCACAAAAGGTTTAGTTTCGGCACAAAGGATCCCTTACGTGCCAAGCTGTTTGGGTGATGTTTTGCATCAAGTTTTGACTTATCTTTTGGGTGTAGAATAGTTTTGAAATCAATTGATATCACCCTTTAGTATTTCTGAATTTTCTTGGCATTGGTTGGCTCCCAAAAACTATAGCTAGTTTGCATTGAATAGCTTGCTTAAAGTCTGGATTTCATTCCTATTATTGTGTTAAGATTGTTTGATTTCCGGAAATTACCATCACTGCCTGATTCTTTTGTTTAGCATTTATTTTGCATGTGAACTCAGAGTTGTCTTCATAGATTGTTTAAGTGGCTTTGATTGAGTTGTTAGTTGGGTAAGTTCATCAATTGCCATACTTTGTTGAATTCGTCTATCCAAGATCTTTCTTTTCCTCAAGTTTTTCATTTCGAATTGAACCCAAACCCAAATCTTTATTTGAAACCCAAAAACACAAACGACACCTAAATACAAGCGCGAATCAAACAAACCCTCAACTAGTCCCTGAGAAAAATACGACCTGTGGCCCCTATATTACATTTTCAGTTTTTGATTGTAAAAGGGTTTCCAACATTTCATTTATAAATTCTAAATTTGAGGCCCACATTCGTGACACATAGTTTGGGCCCGTCAGTGACACAGAGTTAATCCGAAATACAAATAACATATAATATATAAGAAATGAAATGAAATACAAATACAAATTTGAGGCCCACATTCCTGACTTTGGATTTCAAAATAAAATCTAATTAGGTCGGACCGACACCAACTGTTCTCTCTTTCCGGGAATGCATCCTCACCTACTCCACTCTGGAGAAGTTACCATTTGCCAGCCAGCACCTCCGGTTGGACTTTTGCTTGACCTCCAAAGCTTTCGAATCTCGAAACGTCCCTACCATTACTCGTCCCTGCTTTTGTCCATTGTCCTCGCTCGGCTAAGACTTCTACCCGATCTTCCGGATCAGGTCTTCGATGCCTGAGCCTCGATCAGGTCCTTATACCCAATTCCTCAAATCAGGTCTACATGCCCAACCCTCGGTCAGGTCTTTAGTGCCCAGCCCTTGGCTAGGACTTCATGCCTAATCCTCGACTAGTACTTCATGGTCAACCCTGCAAGACATGACTTTGTACCTAGATAAACTAGGACTTTCCTGCACACTTAGTAAAACATGTTAGATCACAAAACATACTAAACATTGAACCATTTGCCATTATCAAAACCAAGTTTGATCAAGTGCCTTCGACACCAACAGTCCCTCCCTTTCTGATTTATGGTAACCCAGTTCTAAAATGCTTATACTTTAATAATTAATTTAATTTCAAAATTCAATCTTTTTAAAATTTAAACTGAACATAATTTTACATAATTTAATATTTTAATTAATTTCAAAATATTCAAAAATCAATTTAACTTTCAAACTAAGATTTAATTTTTCAAATTATTATACTTAAACTTATTCATTAATGTTTTAGGTTTCTTTCTATTCACATACCTGAAAAATACATAATATAATTTTTCTAAATATTTCCATACAAAGAAATTTTTTTTGATAATCAATTTGGTTTTTTAATAAGTCTTGCAAAAGTCATATTGGGTTTCACATAGAATTTTCTTTTTCATTTTCACTTAGAAATATATCTACAGTCCAAACTTTGATATTTATATATTTTTCAAACTTAAGTATTTTTCAAAATTCCTTATGTATTTATATCTCATGTGATAGTTTTCAAAATTATTTTAAATATATAATTTCCCCTTTGCAGTTCTTGATAGATTTTTACCTTTTTCAAAAGGAGAGAGAAAAAGAAGAATTTATTTTTCAAATCGTTAAATCAATGTAATTTTCAAAAGTTTTTTCTAAACTTAGTATTTTTTTTTATATATTTTGAAATTTTTTTTATTTGAATCAAACCCTAAGACTCAGAAGAAGATCAACTTGTGATAAACAAGCCTTCTAGAACTGTGTCAGGTTTAGGGAGAGTTCAAATTAAATATTAGAATTTCAAAAATACTATATCTTCAAATAACACTATCTTTTCAAAAAAAAAAATACATTGAAAATACAATATTCTGATTTTCCAAAATATTTTTTTGAAAATTCTTTCATCTTTTGAACGTCTATGAAAACTTTTAAAAAAATACTTGAGTTTGGAAAAATCTCCAAGATGCATAGGAAAGTTTTCTGTTTAGTTAATAAGGTTTTCTAGGATTGTGTCAGATTAGGGAGGAATCCAAATTAAAAATTTATTATTTTTCAAAAATTTAATACATGCTAAAAATATTTTTTTTTGATTGAAAAATCTCTAAGATACATAGGAAATTTTCTTCTTGTCAACAAGGTTTCTAAGATTGTGTCAAATTTAGGGAAATTCAAATCAATAAAGGACATAAATTTTCAAATTTTCTTTCTCATGTACTTATAATTCCTTAAAATATTACTTAGTTTTTTCTAAAAAAAAGGTAGTGACCCCACAAAATATTTTTTATTTTGAAAATATTTTCAATGTTTCCTTCAAAAATCATCTCCTAAAAAAAGAAATATGCAAATTTTCATGATAATAGGGAGAGAATCATAATTTGAGGGGGAGCATGTTACTTAAGTGTAAATATTTTCAAAAATACTCCTCTTAGAAAACACTTCCAAAAGTCTTTCTACTTAGGATATTTTTTACAATAATCTATATATAAATAAAATTTATCATTTACTTATGAAATTTTATTCTCCTTTATCTTGAGAATTTAATTAAGTAGCTAAAAGTTCTGAACTTAGACTTATTGATTAAATATTTTATGCTATTTTTTGCTTATCATGCTTGGACTCAATAGGAATATCATCTTAGTTCAAATCCTGTTATATGGTTTATCAAACTGTTCTTTAGTGTTAATTCTTGCTTAACTATTTTATAATTTTTTAATTGATCCCAATCATTTGCCTGATACATAATATTTTCTTTCTTTCTCCTTCTTTTATTTTTTTAAACTCATAGGCTCTGATACATAATATTTTCTTTCATTCTCCTCAATCAAAGTTTTCTTTCAAATCATATTTTCAAAAAGCATATCTTCTACATTTTTTTTGATATATGGTAAAGGGGGAGAGTAGTAAAAGTAAAGTTAAAAATCAAAATTATAAAGTTAAAAATCAAAATTTTTCCTTTTTAAATAAACCTTAGATTCGAAGGAATATTTTTTTAAAGAAAAAACTCTATTTTTTCAAAAAGTTTTTTCATTTAAACTTGGAGCTTTTTTTTGATACTCAGATATTTTTTCAAACACTTTATCAAAATCAAATTAATGAGCGTCTTCGTACTTAGAATTTTTTTCAAAAATTAGAAAATCCTTCAAAGTGGAAATTGCATGTTTTTTTCAAAAAGTTTCAAGGGGAGAATTTCAAAACAAGGGGGAGCTTTTATGCAATATTTTAATTTTGTAAAGTTTTTCTCAAAAATTGTAAATGTTCTAAAAATAAGAGGGAGATTACTAATTAAGGGGAGAGTTAAAAGCTATTTTGAAATTTGTTATGTCTTTATTCCATTACATAACTGTGGCTTATCTTTTGATTATATATTTTTTAACTTAACTTTTGAACTGGGTTTCCATAAATCAAAAAGGGGGAGATTATTGGTGCCGGAAGCACCAGGTCGAACTTGGTTTTGATAATGGCAAAGGGTTCAAAATTAAGTTTATGTGGTGATCTAACGAATTTACTAAGTGTGCAGGAAAGTCCTAGTTAACCTAGGCACGAAGTCCTGGTCGAGGACTGGGCACGAAGTCCTTTCCAAGGGCTGGGCATCAAATACCTGACCGAGGGTTGGGCATGAAGACCTGGTTCAAGGAATTGAGCATGACGTCCTGGTCGAGGATCGGGCACCGAAGACCTGATTCGGAAGATCAGGCAGGAGACTTAGCCGAGCGAGGACTACGGGTAGAAGTAGAGATGGGTCAAGGTACGAATGTCTTGAGATCTAGGAGTCTCGGAGGCCAAGCAAAAGTCCAACCGAAGGAATCAGTTGGCACAAGGTAATTTCTCTAGAGTGGAGTAGGTGAGGGCGCGTTCCCTGGAAGAGGAAACAGTAGGCGTCGGTTCGACTTAGGATTTTATTGGAGTACAAAGTCAAAACCAAACATCTCTGGTTGTCATTCATGCATACATTTATGTTATTATACTGTGTTATTGGAATAACCTTGGTTGTAGGCTAAACGGACCAGCTGCTGCGATCAACGGCGCCTAAGAGGGCTCAGGCGCACGCGAACCTAGGCGCCTGAGAGGACTCAGGCGCCCCAGAGGGGTTTTCTCGGTAGGAGACAAAGCTGAGTTGGCAGTTGAACCACGTTAGCTCCTAGGCGCCTCACTGTGTTGGGGTTGCAAGGTTACAAACATAGTTTCACATCGAAAACACATGGGAAAGATCATAGGCTTATAAGGAAAAAAGATATCTCCATTGGCATAAGGCCTTTTGGGAGAGCCCAAGAGCAAAACCATGAGGGCTTAGACACAAAGTGGGCAATATTATACCATTGTGGAGATATCTAAATTCCTTTGGGTCCTAACAATTGGTATCAGAACCAGGTCACTCTTCACTAGACTAACCGCCGGAAGAAGCACGAGCTAGAGCCATGATCCAAATCTAACCATGTGGGTTAAGCCTTGAATAAACGATATGTGGGCTCCGGTGTCTAGATCAAGAGGACCAGACACCAGGCAGAGAAGTCCTAGTTGCGGCTAGGCGGTGAAGTCCTAGTAAGTCGAGTGGACCGAGATACAGAAAGTCCTGGTGGGTTGAGGATCAGATATCAAATAGAAAGAGTTTCCGCTTGAGGGGGGCTTGTGGTCCTTTGTTTGATTGTGGGAATTGTTGGGGTTGCTGTGGTATCATTGTAATCAATTGAGGGGGGAGGGTGAATAGCGATTACTAAAATTTTTCGAAACACAAAGAACACAACAGATGAAAAAAAAACAACGCTAACACGTTTCTTTTTACTTGGTTGGAGTCTTTAACGACTCCTACTCCAAGGCCCACGGTCCTTAACCATTTTCGTTGGGCAATTCTATAAGTCAAATAAAAGTTATAAAAATATATTTCAAGTACAAAATTGAACAGTGAATTTAACTTATATCGACGACATCGGAAATATTACAGAGCATCTTGGATGGTGTGTCGTTGATCTTAATCATTGGCGGTGCGGAAAACTCGAGCACGGAAAGGATTCGGAGAGTGTTGGAGTGCTTGAGTCGCAAGAAAGCTATTCTGAGTTGATCTGAAAATTATTGTGGAAAGCAAAGGAGTGAAGCCCCTTATATACACTATTCTCCGATGCCTGAGGCTTATGGGGCACTTTCCACGTGGAGCGAATCGGGTGAGTGCTTATCGGCAAACTCGACCAAACCTCTATCCTTTGGTCTTGGTCACCTAGGACACTTGAGGTGCCTGATGGCTCACGGACGCTTAAGTTGCCGACGTGGCAACCTGCCAGCTCAGCTGAACTCACCCACTAGAAACGCCTCAACACATGAGCCTGTTACCTATCAGGTGCCTGGTATCAAGGGCGCTTGAGCCCTCTCAGGCGCCTGGGATGTAGCAGTAAACTCCTTTCACTCCTGCAACCAGGGTTAGTCCAAGAATAGTATAACATAAACAATAAACGTATAAATAACAGTCGGAGTTGTTTTGGTTCTGACTTTGGATTTCAAAATGAAACCCTAGGTCGAACTGACGCCTACTATTCCCTCTTTCGGGGAGCACGCCCTCACCTACTCCTCTCAGGAGAAGTTATCTTTTCCCAACCGGCTCCTCCGGTTGGACTTTTTCTCGACCTTCGAGACTGCCAGATCTCGTGACGTTCATACCTCGACCCACCTCTACTTCTGTCCACAATCCTCACTCGGCTAAGACTCCTGCCCAATCTTCCGGATCAGGACTTCAATGCCTAGTCCATGACCAGGACTTCTTGCCCAACCCTTGGCCAGGTCTTCTTGCTTAACCCTGCAGGTCAAGACTTCATGCCTAGGTCAACTAGGACTTTCCTACATACTTGGTAAATCCATTAGATCACAATATAGACTTAACTTTGAACCCTTTGCCATTATAAAAACCAAGTTTGATCTGGTGCTTCCAGCACCAACAATCTCTCCCTTTTTGATTTATGGTAACACCGTTCAAATGTTAAGTTAAAAACAAAAAAATACATGATAGTTCTGTATTTG
Organism: Boesenbergia rotunda; assembly: GCA_024364735.1. Lineage (NCBI taxonomy): Eukaryota > Viridiplantae > Streptophyta > Magnoliopsida > Zingiberales > Zingiberaceae > Boesenbergia > Boesenbergia rotunda. The sequence goes on along the minus strand of JAGFNQ010007355.1, from coordinate 36,470 downwards.
AAGGAAAGAAAAATAAATTTACTACTCTCCCCCTTGATTATTACTCTCCCTTTTTCCCTTAGAATATTTTCAATATCTTAGAAAAAAATTCAAAAATATTGCATAAGCTTCTTTTAATTGAAAATCTCCCCCTGAAGCTTTTGAAAATATGTAATTTTTGAAAGTTTCTTCCAAGTAAAATTTTTGAAAGCTTCTGAGTAAAGGAAAATCTTGAGAAAAATCAAATTTTGAAAACCTCTAACTTAAAGTTTTTCTCCAACAAAATTTTCTGAAAAGAGTAGCATTTTCTCAAAAAGTTTTTTAGAAATAAATTTTTCTTTTTCGAAAAAAAAATTGAGAAAAAACAACTTAGCTTTATTTTTTCGAAAAGCAATTTGAGGGAAAAAATCTAAAAATAATTTTAATTTCCTTTTCAAAAACAATGATTTTGAGGTAAAAATAATTTTAACTTGACTTTTTCTTGAGGGAAAAATTGAGGGAAAAATAATTTTAACTTCCTTTTAAAAAACAAAGATTTTGAGGGAAAAATAATTTTAACTTGACTTTTTCTTCTCTCCCCCTTTGCCATATATCAAAAAAAATGAAAAACATGTTTGGCATGAAAAACAGTTGTGTATCAGAGCCTACATGCTTTGTGAAAATAATGAAAGAAACTGACTGACAGCAAGTAATGATCTATGTTTCACCCAAGTAATAAATTTTGAACATACTAGTGAGTCCAAGCATGAAAAACTTTTTATAAAAAATGGATCAAATTAACTTCTTTCGATCACTGTCTAACCCAATTAGTTACTTACTAACTGTTATATAATAGCTGCTTTCACTTGGGCTAGTCAAGTTAAGTAGTCTGTTCAAGTTAGACTTTCTAAGCTTGAACACTTAACTTGATTGTTGTTCACTTGTATTTATCACCCTAACTGCTCTTGATTCACTGACTTAAAGTATCTTGAGTCAAGGCATAGACCTAAGCATCTCAACCCAATCTATGTTATCAATCAAAGTATCCTAATTTTCTTGTGAGATGCTGGCTTCTAAATCTATAGGAGCATACAATTCTAGGGTTAAGTCCTATGCTAAGTCCATTGCGTAGAAAAATCATAGTTTTGAAGGGGGTAATTTTTTATAAAAAACTAAGTTGGAAAAACACTTTTAAAACAATATGATTTTAAAAACAAATTTTTAAGATAATAAAATAGAAAAAATAGTCATATTCTACTAAGCACATTCCTAGCTGCCTTCTTAGTGAGTTAAACTCAGATTCAGGAAGTGGTTTAGTGAAAATATCAGCTAGGTTAGATTTTGAGTCTATATGTGTAAGTACTATTTTACCCCTAGCTACGTGATCCCTAACAAAGTGGTGTCTAACTTCAATATGCCTAGTTCTGGAATGATGAATAGGATCTTTGCTAAGATTGATTGAACTCATATTGTCAGCAAATACCTTAGTTTGGGTGTAGTCTAGATTGAAGTCCTTAAGGGTATGTAGCATCCATAAAAGTTGGGCTACACATTCCCCTAGGGAAACATATTCTGCTTCAGTTGTGGATAAGGCAGCACAATGTTGCTTTCTATTGCACCAGCTAACTAGACTTTGTCCTAGTAACTGACTGCTTCCACTCGTACTTTTTCTATCTAATTTACACCCTGCATAATCTGAGTCAGAAAATCCTAGCAATTCAAAATTGGACATTCTAGAGTATCAAATACCTACATTTAATGTGCCCTTAATATATCTAAGGATCCTTTTAATTGCAGTTAAGTGAGACTCCTTAGCACAAGTTTGGTACCTGGCACAAATACCTACTGCAAAAAATAATATCAGGTCTACTAGCAGTTAGGTAAAGCAAACTTCCTATAATACTTCTATAATATTTTAAATCAACTAGCTTACCTTCAGGATCGTTATCTATTTTAGCATTTGTGACCATAGGAATACTCAAGTTCTTTGAACTATCCATTTTAAATTTCTTGACTAATTCTCTTGCGTATTTTGATTGGTGAATGTAGTTTCCATCCCTAGTTTTTTTTAATTTGTAGACCTAAATAGAAGTTTAATTCTCCTACTAGACTCATTTCAAATTCGTTTTCAATAATTTTAATAAAGTCTTTTAAGAAGTTAGTGTTAGTTGATCCAAAAATTATATCATCTACATAAACATGGGCTACAAAAATATCTTTTTCTAAAGTCTTAACAAATAGGGTTGAGTCAATTTGACCTTGGTTCAAACCTTTAGAAATTAAATAGGTGGATAATCTTTCATACCAAGCCCTAGGTGCTTGTTTTAATCCATAAAGGGCTTTCCTAAGTTTGAACACATATTTATGGTAGTCAAGATCCTCAAAGCCTGGGTGATCTCCTACATAAACATCCTCATTTATAAAATCATTCAGGAAGGCCGACTTGACATCCATTTAATATAATTTAAATCCCTTATAGGCTGCAAAGGCTAGTAGCATCCTAATTAACTCAAGTCTAGCTACAGGGGCATAGGTTTCATCATAGTTTAACCCCTCAATTTGACTAAATCCTTTAGCTACTAAGCGAGCTTTGTTTCTTACTATTTCACCTTGGTCGTTCAACTTATTCCTAAATACCCACTTAGTGTCTATGATGGACTTACCTTCTGGTTTAGGCACTAAGTCCCAGACTTGGTTTCTTTCAAATTGTGCTAATTCCTATTGCATAGCAATGATCCAGTCTGGGTTAGGTAAGGCCGCTTCTATAGTTTTTCGTTCTATCTTTGAAATTAGTGCAACCTGACTTAGGTTCCTATAGAAAGATCTTGTTCTAACCCCTAAGGTTGGATCACCCATAATTTGGTCAGTTGGGTGATTTAGTCTGGGTTTCTTAAATCTTCTAGAACTTGGTTCAGCCTCAGGTCCAGCTGGTAGGTTTTGGGTTGGAATAGGTTCAACAATTTGAGTTGGTTCAGTTATTGGTTGAATTACTGGTTCAATTATTGATTCAATTATTAGTTTAATTGTCATTTCAATTGTTGGTTTAATTTCATCTTGATCTTGATTCGACGTGATTGGATTTGACAAATTGGTTAAGTTAATTGAGTTGGTCGTTGTTATGATTTCTTCATCAAATATAGCATTCATGGTTTCTTCAATGCTAAGGGTATGTTTGTTATAGACCATATATGCCCGACTCGTGGTGGAGTATCCTACAAAAATTCTTGGGGTTGATTTTGATTGAAATTTTCCTAGGTAGTCTTTTGTATTTAGGATATGTACCTTACACCCAGACACCCTTAGATAATATAAGTTGGGTATTTTATGGTAGTAGATTTCATAAGGTATTTTATTGTGTCTTTTATTCATTAGAACCCTATTTTGAATATAACAGGCGGTGTTAATTACCTCTGCCCAGAATTGATTGGATAAGCTATATTCGTTAAGTATGGTTCTAGAGGCTTTCTGAAAGGTTCTATTTTATCTTTTAACTATCCTGTTTTGTTAGAGAGTTCTTGGGCAGCAAAATTTATGAATTTAGCCATTTATTTTACATAATTCAATAAACTTTTGACTTTCAAATTCTCCCCCATGATCACTTCTTATTCTTTTAATTTGAGTATCTTTTTGATTTTCTAGTATTTTACATAAGTTATTAAATGATTCAAATGTTTCATCTTTGGTTTTTAAAAACCTATCCCAAGTAAATCTAGAGTAATCAACAATAATTACTAAGTAGTATCGATTTTTGCTTAGTGACTTGGCACCATCAGAATCAAATAGGTCTAGGTGTAGGAGCTCAAGTGTAGTTTGAGTTAAGTCTAATTGGGTAGATTTGTAGGTTGATTTTGTTTGATTACCTTGTTGACATGGGTTACAGATGGAATTTTCAAAGTTTTTAATTTTAGGAATTCTCTTAACTAGTCCGTTTTGACTTAATTTAAAAATTAATTTTGTGTGAGTGTGACCTAGTCTTCTATGCCAAAGGTTAGTTTCTCCTAGTTGGGTCAGAAGACACTTAGGTGTTAATGGTAGATTAATAGTATAGATATTATTTTTTCTTACTCCCTTAAGGGTTATTTTTGAGTCATGTAAGTTCATAATAAGGCAGTCAGAGTTGGTAAAGGTGACTACATAACCAGTATCACATAACTGACTAATGCTAAGCAAGTTAAATTTAAAATTATCAACCAATAAAACCTTTTTGATAATAAAATCAGAATTTAACTCAATATTGACCCAATTTCCTTAAGTGTGGCATTGTTGCCAAATGCCACTGACCCTAGGTTTTTGTACTTGATTTTAGTGAACTTCAATTTATCCTCAGTCATATGTCTGAAGCATCTACTATCCAACATCCACTGGTCCAAACCATTATGTTCCTATACACAAAGTATTCTGATTTGGATCCATTTATGTAGAGGTGTAAGGATAGATTGATTGAATTTCACTGCCTCGTCTATCTCACCCAATCTGGGTTATCAGTCATGTTATTGCTATGAGTATCTTTGTGAGACAGGCTTTTAAGTTATCAAATTTTTAAAAACATTAAGACAAATTTTTGAAAAAATGTTAAGTAGAATTTTTGAAAAATGTTAAGATAAATTTTTGAAAAATGTTAAGTAGAATTTATAAAAAAAATGTTAAGTAGAATTTTCAAAAAATATTAAGATGAATTTTTGAAAAAAGATATGTAGAATTTTTGAAAAATATTAAGATGAATTTTTGAAAAATGTTAAGTAAAATTTTTGAAAAAAATGTTAAGATGAATTTTTAAAAAATGTTAAGTAGAATTTTGAAAAATGTTAAGATGAATTTTTTAAAAATGATAAGTTGAATTTTTGAAACATGTTAAGATGAATTTTTAAGTTTAATTAAAGGTATATTAAAGGTAAAATTAATTGAGTTGGTTGAGTTGGACTACATTCTTGCGAAGTTCTTTATTTCCGCTACGCTTACTCTCAATTGATTTCCAAAAAATACGTTATCGATATTCACCCCCCCCTTTATCGATCATAATGATCTCACAACCATCTCAACCTAGTCTAAGTTGTCAAGCAAGTTATCCAAATGTGCTTGTACGATGCTGGCTTCTAATTCTATAGGAGCATGGAATCTAGGGGTAAAGCCTAATCTAAGTCCATAATGAAGAAATTCCTAATTTTGACAGGGGAAAATTTTTGAAAACTAAGTTGAAAAACAGAGAAAAAATTCTTTAAAATCATGAATTTTAAAAAAACAAGAATTTTTTAAAAAATAGTTAAGGACAATAATTTTTGAAAAATAGCTAAAAAATGATTTTTGAGTAATAGTTACAACAACAACAACAACAACAAAGCCTTATCCCACTAGGTGGGGTCGGCTATATGGATCCTTTTACGCCATTGAGTTCTATCCCCTACTATATCATCATCTAGATTTAAATAAAATTTATCTTGTTTTATTGTTGCCAACCAAGTCTTTTTTGGTCTTCCTCTCCCTCTTTTAATGTGCGTATTTATCATAGTTTCACATCGTCTAACAGGGGCATTTATTGGTCTTCTAAGTACATGTCCGTACCATCTCAAACGTGTCTCCCGAAGTTTTTCTTCAATAGATGCAACTCCGACTTTCTCTCTAATACTCTCATTCCTTATTCTATCCATCCTCGTATGTCCACACATCCACCTTAACATCCTCAATTCAGCACCATATAACATAGCAGGTCTAACTGCCGTTTTGTAGAACTTCCCTTTAAGTTTTAGAGGTACTTTATGATCACATAAGACACCCGATGCTAATCTCCATTTCAACCATCCTGCTTGTATTCTATGTAAGACATCTCTCTCAATTCCTCCATCACTTTGCAAGAACGATCCTAAATACTTAAAGTTCTCGATTTTAGACAACTCATCATCTCCTATCTTAACAATTGTTTCACTACGTCTAGCATTGCTAAACTTAAATTCCATATATTCAGTCTTTACTCTACTAAGCCTAAAACCTTTCATTTCTAGAGTTTCCCGCCAAGATTCTAGTTTAGCATTTACTCCTTCACGTGTCTCATCTATCAAAACAATATCATCTGCAAACAACATGCACCATGGCACTGTATCTTGAATGTGCCTAGTGAGTTCATCCATGATTAGTGTAAAAAGATAGGGACTTAAAGCTGATCCTTGATGTAACCCTATCCTTATTGGAAATGCTTCAGTCAATCCACCTGAAGTCTTCACTCTAGTCGTTACATTTTCATACATATCTTTAATTAGGTCAATATATGTTACGCTAACGCCTCTCTTTTCTAGAATTCTCCATATAATTTCTCTTGGTACCCTATCATAAGCTTTTTCTAAATCAATAAATACCATGTGTAGATCTTTCTTTTGCTCCCGATATTTTTCAATTAATTGCCTAAGAAGATGTATAGCTTCTATTGTCGACCTTCCAGGCATGAACCCAAATTGATTTTCGGTTACCGTGGTCTCCTTCCTCAATCTTTTTTCTATTACTCTTTCCCAAAGTTTCATGGTATGACTCATTAATTTAATACCCCTATAGTTTGCACAATTTTGTATGTCTCCTTTGTTCTTATATAAGGGAACCAGACTACTTGCCCTCCATTGATTAGGCATTTTTTTTGTTTTCAATATTAAATTAAATAATTTTGTAAGCCATTCAATACCTTTTTTCCCTAAACATTTCCATACCTCGATTGGGATATCATCCGGTCCCACGGCCTTTCCATTTTGCATCCCTTTCAAAGCTTGTTCTACTTCTGAAGTTTGAATTCTCCGATGAAAATTAAAATTTCTATACTCATTTGAAATACTTAAATTGCCTAAGTCAAGTTGGTCCCCTAAACTTTCATTAAAAAGTTGATGAAAGTAAATCTTCCACCGCTCTTTTATTTCGCTATCATTTACTAGTACTCTATCGCATTCATCTTTAATACATCTTATTTGACTAAGGTCTCTTGTTTTCCTTTCTCTTGCTTTAGCTATTTTATAAATGTCTCTTTCCCCTTCTTTTGTATCTAAATTTTAGTTTTATTTTTTACTTCATTCACTGCTTTCTTAGCCTCTTTCTTGGCTATTGTATATTTTTTTAAGTTTTCCTCGTTCTTACAAATATATAATTCCTTATAAGCTATTCGTTTTTCTTTCACTTTCTCTTGTACTTTCTCATTCCACCACCAAGATCCCTTCCTTGGTGGTGCATGCCCCTTTGACTCACCGAGTACATCCTTAGCTACTATTTTCAACTTTGATACCATCTTATCCCATGTCGTATTAGAGTCGCTATATATTTCATCTAATGCTTGTATTCCTACCTTCTCCTTCAATATGTTTTGCTTCCCATCCTTTAACTTCCACCACTTAATTCTAGGAGTCGTGTATATTTTTCCTCTATTAATATTATAACTAAGGCGTATATCTAACACTACTAATCTATGTTGGGTAGTTAAGCTTTCTCCAGGGATAACCTTACAATCTTTACAAATCTTCCTATCTCTCTTCCTAACCATAAAATAATCAATTTGTGATTTATTATTCCCACTTTTGAATGTGATCAAGTGTTCTTCTTTTTTCTTAAAAAATGTATTAGCTAGTATAAGGTCATATGCTATCGCAAAATCCAATATAGTTTTTCCTTCTTCATTTCTTGTTCCAAACCCATAACCCCCATGTACCCTCTCATATTCTTCATTTTTCGCTCCGACATGTCCATTTAGATCGCCTCCTATTAAAATCATTTCATTTGGCGGAATGTTTTGTAATACCTCATCTAAATCGCTCCAAAATCTTGATTTAGTTTCTTCATCTAATCCTACTTGAGGTGCATATATGCTAATTACGTTCACAACTTCTTTCGCCACTACTATCTTGAGAGCTATAATTCTATCCCCCTTTCTAACTACACCAACAACTTCATCTTTTAAAGAACTATCTACAAAAATACCCACTCCATTTCTTGTTTTACTCTTTCCTGTATACCATAACTTAAAACCCGAGTTCTCTATCATTTTTGCCTTCTCACCTACCCATTTTGTCTCTTGCACACACAAAATGCTAATTTTTCTCCTAATCATTGTATCTACTACCTCCATTGTTTTACCAGTGAGAGTTCCTATATTCCATGTTCCAAATCTGAGACTATTACTTTTCTTATAATGTTTATTCTTAGTCCACCTATGGTGTGAGAACTCTTGCCTATTTAACACTACACCCAAGTTCTCATGGAGATGTAGCGGTCCTTGCCGAGACGTTACAGTCGGACCCTGCAACGCGAACCCTTGCATATTTAGCACTACACCCGGGTTCTGGAGATGTAGCGGTCCTTGCCGAGACGTTACAGTCGGACCCTGCAACGCGTTCCTTCCGGGGAACATCCTAGCATTAGCATAATACTTTAATGGATCCATTCATTGAGTATTTGCCATAGTTTTTTACGCTGGCTGGCAACCTAACGCAACCCTCCTCCTTTATCCGGGCTTGGGACCGGCCATGACTAGGTCGTCACAGGCGGAGTTTTTGAGTAATAGTTAAAGAAAATAATTTTAAAAAAGAAATGATTAAGCAAAAAAACAAATAATTAAAAACTATTCTACTGAGCGCATACCTAGCTACCTTCTTATTGAACTAAACTCAAACTCAGGTAGTGGTTTAGTAAAAATATCAGCTAAATTGGATTTGGATTCTATGTGTGAAAGTACAATTTCACTCCTAGCCATATGATGCCTAACAAAATGATGTTTTACTTCAATATGTTTAGTCCTAGAATGGTGTATAGGATTTTTTTGTGAGGTTAATTGAGTTAATATTATCAATATAAACTTTAGTATTAGTGTAGTTTAGTTGGAAGTCCTTAAGGGTATGTATCATCTATAGTAGTTGGGCTACACATTATTCTCCTAGGGCTATGTATTCAGCTTCAATTGTGGATAATACAACACAGTGTTACTTCCTACTACACCAACTAACTAAGTTGTGACCAAACATCTGACAACTTCCACTAATGTTTTTTCTATCTAATTTACACCCTGCATAGTCTGAGTCAGAGTAACTTAGTAAGTCAAAATTAAATGTCCTACGATATTAAATTCCTATATTTATGGTGCCTTTAATATACCTAAAAAATTTTTTGTCAGCGCTTAAGTGGGATTCCTTAGCACAGGTTTGGTACCTAGCATAAATACCTACTGCAAATAAAATATCAGGTATGCTAGTTGTAAGGTACAATAAGTTACCTATAGCATTTCTAAAGTGTTATACAGGTTTTCCTTCTGGGTTACTATCTATTTTAATGTTAATTGTCATAGGGGTGTTAATTTCTTTAGAATTTTTCATTCCAAATTTATTAATTAATTCTTTGTCATATTTAAATTGGTGAACATAATTTCTATCATTAGTTTGTTTGATTTGAAGTCCTAAGAAGAATGCTAGCTCACCTACTAGACTCATTTCAAATTCACTTTCCATTACTTTTATAAATTCTTTTAGAAAAGTTGTTGTAACGCCCGCTTTTTTTTTTCTTTTCATAAAGCGGCGTTACGTTAACATACTTACTTAGGGCATGTAGACATCATAATGCAGCGGAAACCTTTAGACTTACACCTACATGCACTTACTACCATTCCTAGCATCATAACATGGGAACATGACGTATTAACTTTATACTTAGCATCATATCATACTTAGCATCATGTCATATTTTTGCATCATGTCATACTTAGCATCATGTCATACTTTAGCATCATGTCATAGAGTCATATTCAAGTACTTAATAGTAAAGGTAAAGTTCTATCATAAGACCAGCAAACATATGGTCTCTTGGCCAAGTCACTATCACACACATTCTTTGACGCCCTCCTGCTGCTTCCTTACTGTCCCCTTGCATGATCTGCGGTATAAGGACAAGAAGACTATAATCACACAGGCTTAGTAAGACTCTTTCCTACTCACTAAAACCATTCATCAATTATCATGAGCATATGAAACATTAGCATACTTAGTGCTTTACTTAGAACATAAGCCTTATCATCACATAGCATACTTTCATCATGACATAGCCATAGCTTCATCACATTCATAGCATGACATAAACATAACCATAAGACATTCATGGCATAGCATAATACTTGGCATAGACATCAACATCGTAAACATCCATAGCATGGCATAATACTTGGCATAGACATAACATAATAAACATAATCTCACAACCATTCTTAGCATGAACCTAAATAAAATCATGGCATTCTATCTTAGCACAAACCTACTTAAATCATGGTTCAAACTTAACATGGGCATAAATAAGATCATGACATTCTAACTTAGCATAAACATAATTAAATCATGGTATCCTAAACTAGCAAAATATCATGGCATTCTAACTTAGCATAACATAATTAAATCATGGCATAAACATAAATGAATCATGGCATAAACATAATTACATCATGGCATAAACATAAATAAATCATGGCATAAACACAAATAAATCATGGCATAAACCTAATTACATCATGGCATAAACATAAATAAATCATGGCATAAACATAGATAAATCATGACATAAACCTAATTACATCATGGCATAAACATAAATAAATCATGGCATAAACATAGATAAATCATGGCATAAACCTAATTACATCATGGCATAAACATAAATAAATCATGGCATAAACATAATTACATCATGGCATAAACTTCAATAAATCATGGCATAAACATAATTACATCATGGCATAATCATAAAGAAATCATGGCATAAACATAAATAAATCATGGCATAAACATAAATAAATCATGGCATAACCATACCTTCATAAACATACCTTTCATAAACATACTTTTCATAACATAATGCATAACATGGATGGATGCATGTGGCAAATGCATATAAATATATAAGGATGCTTAATCTTTAAAAAAATATACTTTTAAATGCTTAAACATATTCATCATATCATTGGGCCCTGGCTTGTACCACATACATACATCATAAGCGCGCATCCCTAAGTAAATACGAGGTAACTAGCCTCGACCTACTAGGGTAAGGACAGCATAGTCGGTAGTCCCCGAACCGAGGCGTTCTTAAGGTGCCCATCCCTGTTGCACAGCTTCGGTAGTGCCAGAACCGTGGACAGCATAGTCGGTAATCCAGAACCAGGGCGTTCATAAGGTGCCCATCCCTTGGACCCATACTTCGGTCCGGTACAAGCCCATTCATAAAGTAAAATACTTTACATGCTTCATCATTCATGAGACATTCATGGCATACTTAACATAGCATACTTGTTACGGCTCGGCCCATCTACCGGCCCATTTACCGGTCCTTTCGACCGTCGTACCGTCAACCATCGACCGTGCCGTTTAGCATATTTATGCCTTAAAGACATAAGCATCATCTTTCATTCATTATACTTGTCATTCATCATCATTCATTCATCATACTTAACATCATCGTTATGCCTTAATGGCATGTACTTTAACCTCATTCATAATACATGATGTACATACATCTTATTCATAAAACATGGCATATCCTTCATAAACATGGCATATCATTCATAAACATGGCATATCATTCATCATTCATAAGACATGGCATACTTACATATTATTCACAAATCATGGTACATGTCTAAACATCTATGACTTATCCTATAATTCATGACATACCAACTAAAGGTTTGGTTAACGTAGAACTTCTTCCATCCTACTTAAACATATATCTTGGTAACTCATACACATATACTAGGCCATAGGAACCCCTTTGGTTCCCTACTTAAGCCTAACCCTAATCCTTCAACCCTAAACTTGCTCTTGACCGAAACTTCAAGGCCATGGGGGTATGGAAAAATTCTATTAAAACCCCAAATCAATTGCTTAAACATCAACCATACCTTACCATAGGGTCATTGGGGCCCTTACTTGAAATAAGTCCTAACTTCCCACCCTATTAGGGTACTTGGCCGAAACCTATAGGGTCTCAAAGCTATGTGAAACATTCACATAATCACCCTCCATCTCTCTTATATCATGTTAATACATCAAACACATGCTTGGGGTTTTAGACCCAACTCCACCCATGAGGTCTTGTTGTTGGCCGAAACCCTAGGGTATCCTTGGGTACCCCAAAAATTCCCAAAAATTATATTTAATACCTAAACCTCATAAGAGAACATTATACAACATTATCAAGATTTTTAGCATCATTTTTTAACCCTAAACCATGGTGGCCGAAACCTATAGGGTCTCTAGGGTGTTGATTTGTTTCTTTCATGTTGGCCGAAACCCTAGGGTGTCCTAGGGTACTCCTAAAATTCCCAAAAATTATACTTAACCTCTAAACATCATAAGGGAATATTAAATAACATTATAAAGATTTTTGGCATAATTATAGACTTTAAAATCATGGTGGCCGAAACCCTCAATCCTAGGGTTCTTGGTTTTACTTCTTTCATGTTGGCCGAAACCTTAAGGTGTCTTAGGGTACTCCAAAAATTCCCAAAAATTATACTTAACCTCTAAAAATCATCATGGAACATTAAATAGCATTCAACATATTTTTATAATATTTATAGACTTTAAAATCATGGTGGCCGAAACCCTCAATCCTAGGGTTCTTGGTTTTGCTTCTTTCATGTTGGCCGAAACCTTAAGGTGTCTTAGGTTACTCCAGAAATTCCCAAAAATTATACTTAACCTCTAAATATCATCAGGGAACATTAAATAGCATTCTACAGATTTTTATCATATTTATAGACTTTAAAATCATGGTGTCCGAAACCCTCAATCCTAGGGTTCTTGGTTTTGCTTCTTTCATGTTGGCCGAAACCTTAAGGTGTCTTAGGTTACTCCAAAAAATTCCCAAAAATTATACTTAACCTCTAAACATCATCAGGGAACATTAAATAACATTATCATGATTTTTAGCATAATTATAGACCTGTAAATCATGGTGGCCGAAACCCTTAAACATGAGGGTCTTGGTTTTCTCTCCTTTCAACATCAAATTCGAAACCAACCACTATATCATACTAAAAATCATAAAAATCAGAGGGAACTATTATACCACAGGTGAGGGAGTCTTACCTTGGGGTTTCTAAATTTTTAGACCTTGGATGGAGAGAAGGAAGAAGACTTGATGTCTCTTGACCACACCTAGTCCTTGGATCCTTGTAAGAACTTTAGATCTTGGGTGATGGAGCCTTGGTGGAAGCTTTTCCAAGGGAGAACTCTTCCTTAGAGTTTCGGCTAGAATGAGGAGGGAGGAGGGGAGCAAATGCACTTGATGATGAAGAGAAGTAACCCCCCAAACCCCCTCTTTATAGCTCCTTTAAAGAGGCAAATGAAGAGTCTCTCCATGACCCTTCATCTCCTTCTACTTCTTAACCACCCTCTACTTCATTTACTCATAAGAATTCCTTGCTAGATGAGTTGGTTAAAGCATTCATGGTTGTACAAGAGGTCCAAGGTTCAATCCTTGGCCCATGCACCTTTATTTTTATTTTATTTTTATTTTATTTAAACCCCTTTTTCTTATTTTCAAAAATTCCCCTTTATTTCGAAAATTCCCCTAAAATCCCCCATAATTATGCTAATATTCCTAAATAAAATTCTTTTATATTTATATAAAATTCACCTAATTAATACCCATTTTTGGAGCCCATTTAAAGCTCATTGGTACTTAGTTTTCTCAATTTAAATGAGAAAACATGGATTTTCTAGGCCTATGTTCTCCTTAATATTTCTAGGTCCCTTGAAAAATTATTTAAACATGCTTAATATTTTAATAAAATATTAAGAGAATTTTTCGGGTCGTTACAGTTGTGTTAGTTGAGCTAAAAATGATATCATCCATATAGATTTGGGCTATAAATATATTCTTTTCTAAGGAATAAACAATTAAGGTTGGGTCAATTTGGCCTTGGTTAAATCTTTTAGAAATTAAGTAAGTGAATAATCACTCATACCAGGCTCTAGGTGCTTGTTTTAATCCATATATTTCCTTTTTAAATCTAAAGGCATAGCTAAGATGGTCTAAGTCCTCAAAACCTAGGGGTTAACTTACATAAACTTCCTCCTTTATAAATCCATTTAAGAAGACAGACTTAACATCCATTTGATATAACTTGAATCCCTTATGGGCTACGTATGCTAAAAGCATTCTAATTGATTCAACTCTAGCTACAGGTACATAGGTTTCTTCATAATCTAATCTCTCAATTTGACTAAACCCCTTAGCTACAAAACAAACTTTATTTCTAACTTTTTTCTCCCTTATCATCTAACTTATTCTTAAAAACTCACTTAGTGTCTATTATGGTCTTACCTTTGGTTTTGGTACTAAGTCCCAGATTTGGCTTCTCTCAAATTGACCTAATTCCTCTTGCATGACAATAATCCAGTTTAGGTTAGGTAAGTCTTCTTTTATTGACTTAGATTCAATCTTAGAAATCAAAGCAATCTGGCTTAGGTTTCTATAGGATGATTTTGTTCTTAATACCTAAGGTTGTGTCACTTAAAATTTGGCCAGTCGGGTGATTTAACCTTATCCTAGATGATGGTTCAATTGGTTCATGATCAATAATTGGTTCATCTGGTTGGTTTGTGCTAGATTCAGGTATTGATTCTATATCTTCTAAGAGTTGATTTGAGTTGGTTAAGTTTGGTTGATTGGTTGAGATAGGTGAATTGGTTATGCTAGGTGAATTAGTTAGATTAGTTACCATTTCTTCATCAAATATTACATTTATGGTTTCCTCAATTTTAAGGGTATGTTTGTTATAGACCCTATATGCCCTACTAGTGGTTGACTACCCTACAAAGATTCTAGGTGTTGATTTAGATTAAAATTTACCTAAGTAGTCCTTAGTGTTTAAGATATGCACTTTACACCCAAAAACTTTTAAATAGTATAGATTAGGTAGTTTGTGATAATATATTTCATAGGATATTTTATTATGTCTTTTATTTATTAGGACCCTATTTTGGATATAATAGGTTGTATTTATTGTTTCCGCCCAAAATTGATTTGGTAGGTTATATATGTTAAGCATAGTTCTAGTAGTTTCTTGAAATGTCCTATTCTTTCTTTTAGATATACCATTTTGTTGTGAGGTTATAGGGCAAGAGAATTCATATATATATATATATATATATATATATATCCATTTATTTTACAAAAATCATTAAACCTTTGATTTTCAAATTCTCCCCCATGGTCACATCTTATTCTTTTAACTTTAGTTTTTTTCATTTTCAAGTATTTTACATAAAGTGTTAAAGATTTCAAAAGAATCATCTTTTGTTTCTAAAAACCTAACCCAGATGAATCTAGAGTAGTCGTCAATTATTACTAAGCAATATCAATTTGCACTTAGTGACTTGGCTCCATGAGAATCAAATAGGTCTAGGTGTAGAATCTCAAGTGTAGACTATGTTAGATCTGATTAGGTAGGTTTGTGAGTTGACTTTATTTATTTACCTTGTTGACATGGGCTACAAATTGAGTTTTTAAAATTTCTAAGTTTAGGTATATCCTTAACTAGTCCATTTTGACTTAGTTTTGAAATCAATTTTACATAGGTGTGACATAGTCTTCTATGTCATAAATTGGTTTCTTCTTGTTGGGTTAAAAAACATTTAGGTGAAGAGGGTAGGTTAATAATATAAATATTTTTTTTCTAATTTCCTTAATAGATACTTTTGGGTCTTCTATGTTCCTAATAAGGCAGTAAGAATTTGAAAATGTAACTACATATTCAGTATCACAAAGCTGACTAATACTAAGTAAGTTAAATTTAAATTGATCAACCAATAATACTTTCTTAATAATAAAATCTGAGTTCAGTTCAATATTACCTAAACTAATTACCTTAAGTGTAGCATTATTGCCAAATGCAACTAAACCTAGATTCTTGTATTTGATTTTGCTGAATTTCAATTTGTCTCTAGTCATATGCCTAGAGCACCCACTATCCAACATCTACTAGTCCAAATCTTTATGTTTCTATACATAAAGTGACATAATTTGGATCCAAATTTATAGAAGTATAGGGATAGATTGATTAGCTGTGGGATACATAAAGTGGTCTAAGTTATCAATCATGGTACTCCTATGGGTATATCTGTGAGATAGATTTTAGCTTAATCAGTTTAATCTGATTAGCTGAATTTGGAATATTAAGATAGAAAATTAAGTAAAAAAAATGTTAAGTTAAAATTGAATTTAAGTTTGAAAATTTATTAAGAAAAGTATAGTTAATTTTAAGAATTAAGTTTTAAGTTACGTTTTTATTAAAAAAAATGTTAAATTAAAAAAAATTGTTAAGTTAGTTTTGAATTAAGTTGGAAAATTTATTAAGTTTTTATTAAAAAAATGTTAAGTTAATTTTGAAAAAAAAATTGATAAGTTAGTTTTGAATTAAGTTGAAAATTTTATTACGTTTTTATTAAAAAAATATTAAGTTAAAATTGATTTTAAAAAATGTTAATTTTTAAAAATTGATTAAGTTATGTTTGAATAAAAAATATTAAGTTTATATTTTAAAAAAATTAAGTTAAGGATTTTATGTTAGAATTTTACTAAGGTAATATTCTAAATTAGATTTAATAAATTAAAAGTAAAATTACTTAGATTTGTGAAGTTGGTTGTATTGGACTATTCCTTTTGGTTCCTAAACATCTCACTCATTTCTAAGTGTCAAAATAGGAAAACCTTATCTATTTTGTGAGATATATCAAATTTTATCTTTAAATTTAATTTGAAAACGAAGATTTGATTTAACCTTGAGTTAGATTCAAGTAGTAAATTGAAAATGAATTTCAATAATTGGCTTCCAGGTATTGGCGAGGCACAGGGGTCTTTTTGGATGTCGGAGCAACGACCCTTTTTTGTTGGTGCCAGAAGCACCAAGATCAAACCTGAGTTTTGATAATGGCAAAGGGTTCATAAGTTAAGGTTACATTGTGATCTAATGAATTTGTTTAAGTGCACAGGAAAAGTCCTAGGTAAACTAGGCACGAAGCCCTAGTACGTAGAATTGGGCAATAAGACCTGGCCGAGGGCTGGGCACCGAAGACCTGACCGAGGGTTGGGCAACAAGTCCTGGTCGTGGGCTGTGCACGAAGTCTTGATTCGAGGAATTGGGAAATAAGTCCTGGCCGAGAGCTACGCACCGAAGACCTGACCGAGGGTTGGACAATAAGTCTTGGTCGTGGATTGGGCATAAAGTCCTGATCCGAAATATCAGGCAAAAGTCCAACCGGAGGAGTTCGTTGGCAAAAGGTAAATTATCCTGAGAGGAGTAGGCGAGGACGCGCTCCCCGTAGGAGGGAACATTAGGCATCGGTTCGACCTAGGGTTCCATTTGGGAAGCCCAAAGTCAGAACCAAGACAGCGCAGGCTATAAGTTGTACTTAACTTATTTATTTCTTGTGTTTTGGAACTAACCCTAGTTGCAGGAACAAAGGATGGAGTTCTCTGCTTCCTAGGCGCCTGGAAAGAGTCAAGCGCTTGATCATATAGGTGCCTATATGGATACAGGTGCCCAAGAAGGGTGTTTTCCAGCAGTCTGCGAAGCTGAGCCTCCACGTCATCAAAGGAGGCGCCTGTGACCATACAGGCGCCCCAGTCATCCCAGGTTCCCTGGTTGAAGGGATAAGCGCTGGCCAAGTCTGCGAATGAGGATTCGTGCAGAAGGGCACACGTGTCAGGTGCCCCATTCAACACAGGCGCCCTAGACGACTATATATAAAGGGGTTCACCACCTTGCTTCCAGACAACACTTCTTCCAACGCAAATACTCAAGCGCTATGCTCTAATCTCTCTGTGCTCAAGTCTCAAGCACCAACGACAACCCGCTGCTCCGATCTTCGAGGCATTTTTCGGTCATCAGTATTTGTTTAATTTAATTTCATACTTTTTCAATTCTATATTCGTGCTCCAATTTTGTAACCCTTTTGCGAAATATTGAATTTCCCAACGTAAATGGTCAAGGACCGTGGGCCTTTGAGTAGCAGCCGATCTAGACCCCGAACCAAGTAAAAGAAAAGTGCGTTAGCATTGTTTGAAATTTCCAGTGCGTATTATGCTTTTTATATCCAAAAAGTTTTATCGATATTCACCCCCCCTCTATCGATTCTAAACGATCCCACAAGTTGTATCAGAGCGTGTGGCTCAAATCTAGTGCAACCACCGATTGAGCAATTTTTGAATGTTCGTTTAAAATATCTTTTTTTCATTCGTAACTTTTTTGTTCATCGAGGTTAGTGCAACACCACTCGATTTCTTTTATTATTATTTTTGCTACCGCATTACTAATCCAAGACTTAGTCTTTGTAAATTTCAGATTAAAATCCATGGCCATGCAAGAAGGCTACAACACCGCTAGACCACCACTCTTCTCAGGAGAAGACTTCACCTATTGGAAGAGTAGGATGGATATCTACCTGAAAACTCAAGTGGACATATGGATAATCATCCAGTCCGGATTGCAGATTCTGAAGAATGCACAAGGTGAGGTGCATGGCTACACAGAGTGGGACGGACCACTCAAGAAGATAATCGAAGCAGACGCAAAGCCCACACAAACACTGTAATGTGGCTTAACTAAGGAAGAGCTGAACCGTGTCGGACCCTTCAACAGCGCAAAGGAGCTATGGACTAAATTAATCGAACTGCATGAAGGTACGTTAGATACGTAGATCAGTAAAAGAGATCAGCTACTCAACAAGCTCTACACCATCAAGATGCACAATGGGGAAAAAGCAGCACAACTCCACGCAAGAATCCAGGAGCTGATGAACAGGCTACATATGATAGGTCATAAGGCCGAAAACCGTGTGTAACACCTAAAACCGTGTGTAACACCTAAATTTTTCAGAATTTTTTTCCAAAATAAACAAAAAAAATTAAAATTTTCTTTTAAAAGGGACGGAGTAGGAATTCGAACCCGTGACCTAAGCTAAGGGTCAGTTGCAAGTTTCCAATTGAGTTATTGATTATTTTATTAGAATATGGAATCGATATTAGATAAGTGATAGTAAGCATCTTTTATGAGTGATGCTTCAACTTCCACTTAGTATATAAAGGAATAGAAAATGGGAAAACCAAGAGTTTCTCATTCTTCTTCTTCCTTGCCAAAAACAAGAAGAGAACAAGGGTTTCTCCCCTTCTTTTCTTGCAAGATCCGGATCATGCGAAGGAAGTGGACGAGGAGTACCACGCTAGATCCTACGTCGGTATAGTGAGTTCTAAGCGTAAGGATGTAAGCAGATCTCTCACCTGCAGTAAAAGTAGTTCTCTAATGAGTTTCAAATATGATTTCCAAGTCTTTTTCATGATGTGATCCTAGTATAGCAAGACCAAGGCCTTGATTTGCCAAACGCGAGGTTTGGGGATTTCGGCACGCGAGGTGTTCGATAAAAGTTCAAAGTAAGACCAAGGTCTTACTAAGCCCTAGAACGAGTTCTAGGAATAAGAAATGAGATAAGAAACAATACCGAGGTCTTGTTGTGTCCTAAAATAAGGTTTGGGAACATTACCTTTTTAAGTGCTAAGTTATGCATTTTAAATACAACCATGAGTACATGATAAGTATATTACTTTGAAAGACCGAGGTCTTTTTGGTATGTACCGGGTCGAGGCCCATGAGATCTAGGTGAGCTAGTAAGACGTCCTATTAGGATTCAGTGGCTAGCTGTTGGGTCCGGGTGCATGTTGACATGGATGCGGGTTCGGAATTTTAAAATTAATTATGTGCAGCGGAAGGTTTAGCATAAATAATTTCTCTAAATCATTTAACCACACATTTAAGCATGCAATTTTATCTTGTGTAGACATGATCATATATTTAAAATTTTTGCAGAAACGTAAACTAATTTACATATTACCTCGCGTAACTTGAAGGAAGGGATGAGATCCAACCATAAGCATCCCTTGGAAGCTCCGCCTCTATTCGCGTCCACGCCGAGTATCTTCGGGATGACTTTGCAAAGCCATGAGTTTCGTGTTCTCGAGAACTACTAGATTCTCCAAGAATGCGACGAGAAAAACCAAGAGAGAAGTCGGAAGACTAACCACAAAAGGATGACCGGCTGGTGCTCCTTCTTGGGGTTGGTTGGCGCACGGCAAGAAGGGGAGAAGAGAAGAAGAGAAAGAGAGGGAGAGAGCCTATGCCTTCATCTCTATATTCACACCCAAGCCTTGCCTTGGGTCCTATATATAATGGCCTCTCAACCATCAAACCTCTCAAATATGGAATAACTTATTCCATCATGCCAAGTTTGATTTTATATCATGGTTAAAATCATATTTTAATTCATGATAAAAATCAATCAAGTCTCTTTTCTCTTATGGAATAAATTTCCTTATCATGGTAAATTAATTCATGATTGATTATATAAAATAAACCAATCCATGGTTCATTTTAATTTCCATGAAAAATAAACCAAACCTTAGTTTATTATATAAAAATTTATATCATCCATAATTTTATAAAACAAACCACACTTGGTTTATTTTATAAATTAAACCAAAAACTTGGTTCTCTCCCTTTGTTGTGGTCGGCCAAGCAAAGAGGATGGAGGCCCTCTTTGGCCGGCCCATCCAAGCCAAGCCCCAATGAATTAAACTTATTTAATTCATCTATTAAGTCTTCAAAAGACTTAGCCATTTTACGCTTCCGATGCGTCTCTGAAAAATTTAGATTCGACTTATCGTTTGGCTCAACCAAACTTAATCTCTCTTGATTGGAAAATCTAATTTTCAGCTCGTTTTAAGTCCCTCGGATTACTCGTAGTGTGTGTGACTAAATAGGCTTTCGATTTATGTTGGTTGTTTATAATTAATCAATTAATTATAGAACGATCATGAGTGGCACCTAGTAGTACATCATGATCCCCAATTAATCGAAAGATCAACGGTTGACCTCAGAAAGTATTCTGAAACCCTTCAGCAGCTATAATGAATCGTGCCCCATTCCCTTCACCATCTTATACTCACTTGGTTTAGGACATGGTCTATGTGTGTCAGTCCCCACTAGGCTGACTACGTCACACCTAGCCCAAGTAACGTTTTCTCGTCCTACGGATTCTAATTACTCTCATGAATTTAAGAGATTCATACTCTGAACATGTCATGCTCTGGCCAGAGGCTTCGAGTAACAATCCGACGATAGGCCTCGGGTATACATCTCCTCGCAAGGAGTGGTGAATTCTTTGTAGGCTTTTCAAATATCTTCGGGCACTTCGGCTTATACCGAATCATCCTGGGTCCACACCTCCTTGGAGATGCATGCTTATGATGTCAAAGTATAAGTCTCCATGAGCACGATGACTTGAACACCGCAAGTCAGAGGAGCATCGTACTTAAGCTGCAGTAAGAACACTAGTACAAAAAAGACCTTTAACAACGGCTTTTAACACCGGTTGTATTAAAATCGGTGTTAAAAAAAAGGCGGTGGCATTTTTGTAATTATTTGAACATTAAAATACTTTTAACACCAGTTCTTTTAACAACCGGTGTTAAAAATATATTTATCTACGGTTTTATAAATAACCGGGGTCATATGTTATAATTATTTGAACTTTAAAATACTTTTAACACCGGTTCTTTTAACAACCAGTGTTAAAAATATATTTGACTATGGTTTTGTAAATAACCGTGTCATATGTTTTTCGCGGGATTAATTGGGTGTCAATGTAGTTAGTTATGAATTCTTTAAGGAATTGATTTGGAATTATTTAAGGAAAAATTAGAATTTCGGAATATATATATATATAAAAGGAAAAGGTTGAATTTTATGTGTATATAAATCTATATAATCCTTGCGTTCTCCCGTGCCCTAGGCCCTCTCTTCCTCGCCCGATCCTGTCCTCTTCTCTCCGCCCGACGCCGTCGATCTCTTCCCAGCCGGTCGCCGGAGTTGAGCCAGCCCTCCATGAAGCGGCGCCGCCCTTGTCTCCTCCTCTCTTCACGCTCGCGAAGACAGCCGAAGGGCGCCGTTTCTTCTCGCCCTGGATCCGAGACCTAGCGTCGCACGCTGAGGAACTACCGACGCCGACATCACGATCCCTTGTCTTTCTCTTCTTCTCCACCAAGGCTTCATCTTTGCGCAGATCATTCTTCCCTATTTCCAATTTACGAGTGAAGCCCCCTAAAGGTCGTCGGACCTCTCTTTTTTCCCTTGGCTCTCTGCCTTGTGTTGGAGCATCGACTATTGGTGTGGACGATTTTTGTACAACACCGGCGCCTGTGGTCGAGCGTTCATCACCCAGTCTCAAACAGCATCACAAATCTCTTTACTACTGCACCACAACCTCAGATGATGGCTCATTGGAATCGTTGCGTAGCTGCAAGCCGATTGTCGACTTGGGTAATAGTTATCACCTTATTAATACAAACTTGATGTTAAGATTAGTTGCTCAATTAATGGGGTTTGTGTTGTTGGATAGCAGGGATGTGCAGGATAATTTGTGGAGGGATAAATTTGAGTTTGTTCTTTTGTTGTTCTTCTCTTTTTGGGGTAATGTCGTGAGATGTTTATGGGTTGTAGGGCTGGGAATTATGAAGGAGGTAAGGTGGATTAACTAGAGGAAACCAGTATTTGTTTGAATTACTATTTGTGATCATGATCCTATTTTAGGTCGGTTTGGTTTAGGAATTGGAATGCCGAAAACAAAATTTACCAACATACGTGCTCGTCGCCTGGGAGCTTTTAGAATGCCTATATGGAAGGAACTACGTGTAAGTAGTTAAATGTCAAGTTTTTATACAACTATGATCTATAAGCATTTTTTTCATATATAAATTTGGTTTATTTGTTGCCATTTATTATATTTTTTTATCATAGTGCTATGCGTTCTTTATTATTTGATGTTTTTTGGTATGCAAGCTCCTCTATGTGCATGCTTGAGATATTGGTTACTATAATGAAAAATTAGCATGACTTTGTAACTGATTTATCCTTTTCTGCTAATGTGTCATTTTGATATTTATTTGTAGTGCCAAAAACAAACTAGCAATACAGAGTGTGGATATTATGTAATGAGACATATGCTCAACATTGACTCGGCGATCATAGTTGATTCATGGGACAAGGTAATTGAAGTTTTTTTTAATTTTATAGATTTAATTATGTCTGGTTGAGTTGATAAGCTATTTTTTTATATAAATGTACCTTACAGAGAATCACAAATAAGGATCCATTCTCCGAAGATGAGATTGATGACATCAAAAGATGTTGGGCAACTTATTTGTTAGAGGTTGCCAATGTAAAAGTTTAGGATAGTTTAATGTAAAAGTTAGAGGTTGCTAATTTTGACAGCTTGCAGTATTACTAATTAATGTAAAAGATAGAGACCACTAGCATTGATTTCCATTAGTGTTCTTCCTTACATTGTAGCTTCAATTGCTTACATATATACTATTTCAATCAAGTAGTTTCAGTTTTGCTTAAATGATTTCCATCTCATGTTAGCTTAAATGCCACAGGAGCATATATACTCACTTGCTAATGGGAATTCTTATGATTTCACATTCAAAATGCTTCATTTAGCGTGGCACCCGACAGAAAATTTAATTACTTGTGCTGCCTTGAACAGTTTGTACATGTATTATGCATGAAGATCATACTGGAAGTGAAGGTCTCATTTTGCAATTTTTTTTTATTTGGATTTGCTTCTCAAGGCACATAGCTTTTGATGTTCAGTGAACAAGATACAGGAGCATGTAATTTGTTGCATGTTCTTACTGGGGCCAAAGGATTGCTCAACAGAAGGAGTTCAATCTGAGAAAGCCCCCATCATTCATTATGATTTACTGGTTTTGGGATTCTTGGTACTATACCTTAATCTATCTGCCTCTAGCTAGTTCTTTGGTTAAATCTCAAATGGCATCTGACTCCTGAATCATTTACTTGGTTTTGCTGGCCAGACCTTGTTATGTGGTCTTATTGGAGTTCCACCTTCAAATGGTGTCATCCCACAATCTCCAATGCACACGAAAAGTTTGGCCACCCTCAAACACCAAGTAAGCTCCAAATTGTGAATGATTGATTATATTGCTTCTCTCTCCGTAGCATTATTTGATATTTTTTCATTAGAATTTTCTCACAGTTGCTTCGCAATCGAC
Source organism: Boesenbergia rotunda (assembly GCA_024364735.1). NCBI lineage: Eukaryota > Viridiplantae > Streptophyta > Magnoliopsida > Zingiberales > Zingiberaceae > Boesenbergia > Boesenbergia rotunda. Next base: position 12,383 of record JAGFNQ010007355.1, on the reverse strand, counting down.
TGGTAGCCACTGCACGCCAAAGCATGAAAACAAATTCAAGCTTGACTCAAGTACTGTATGGAAATATGCAAGACGCTTATAAGAGATGGAATGCTAAGCTGGTCGAAGTTCTGCAACGTACTCCTCACTATTTGATCTTGGACTAGACCGTTTACTTGCAAACTCGTGTGGCAAGCTTCTACATTGTCTTTGCTTGGAAAATCACATAGCGAGTAGGAGTATAATGTGTTATTTGATTTACATTTTGCTTTTGTTGAAAGAAAAATGGATAGTTGTAAAATACATGGATTGTTTTGTTTTTGAATCTAATTGGATGTTGCATTTACTTAATTCATGGTGTGTTATTGATTATGGATAAACTATTATATTATTGTGTTCTTTTATATGTCTAGAAAAATTATAAATAAAAATAAATATGAAATTTATATAAAAAATTAAGACTTTTGACACCGGTTGTTTCTAGAACCGGTGTTAAAACATCATTTTTAACACCGGTTGTTTCCAGAACCGGTGTTAAAAATGATGTTTTAACACCGGTTGTTTCCAGAACCGGTGTTAAAAATGATGTTTTAACACCGGTTGTTTCCAGAACTGGTGTTAAAAATGATGTTTGAACGCCGGTTATTTAAAATAACCGGTGTCTAAAATGGCTTTCCCGCCTCATAATTGAACTTTTAACAACGGTTATTAACCGGTGTTAAATCTATATATTACACCGCTTTGTTAACCGGTGTTAAAAGTCTATACTTACAATGCTAGCTGGATCAACACCAGTTCCGGAACCGGTGTTAAAAGTCGAAAATAACCGGTGTTAAAAGCCTTTTTTCCACTAGTGAAACTTCACTGACATATCTATATGTAGACTACCATATGAAGTTTTACAGTCAGTCACTCCAATGAACTAGTTCCCTTAACTAGCATTCATGTTTATCTCCGGACATCTTAATGTCACCAGCCAGTGAGAATCAGCTGATTAGAGAATAACTCATGCTAGTCACAACAGAATTGATAGTGTCCGTATTTATCAATTCATCGACTAGGGACAATTTCAATACTTCACAATTGCACATGTAGAGATAATCTGTTAGTAATATGAGAGAAGTGTTCTAATGCAATCGCCTTATGATTGTAAACATTTATTTTAATAAATAAATATTCACTATTTGAGTATACATGTCTGTGTATTTGATTGGAATCTTAAACTCATTCACTGAATGTCCACAATACAATTCACAGCATGAGAGAATTTGTGATGAATTCACAACTAGTGATTATCTCTACATGTGCAATTGTGAAGTATTGGAATTGTCCCTAGTCGATGAATTGATAAATAAGGACACTATCAATTCTGTTGAGACTAACATGGGTTATTCTCTAATCAGCTGATTCTCACTGGCTGGTGACATTGGGATGTCCGGAGAAAAACATGAATGCTAGTTAAGGGAACTAGTTCATTGGAGTGACTGACTGTAAAACTTCACATGGTAGTCTACATATAGACATGTCAGTGAAGTTCTTACTGCAGCTTAAGTGCGATGTTCCTTTGACTTGCGGTGTTCAAGTCATCTTCGTCATGGAGACTTATACTTTAACATCTTAAGCAAGCATCTCCAAGGAGGTGTAGACCCAGGATGGTTGGGTATAAGCCGAAGTGCCCGAAGATGTTTGAACATCCTACAAAGGATTCACCACTCCTTGCGAGGGGATGTATACCCAAGGCCTATCGTCGAATTGTTACTCAAAGCCTCTGGCCAGAGCATGACATGTTCAGAGTATGAGTCTCTGAAATACATGAGAGTAATTAGAATCCATCGGACGAGAAAGACATTGCTTGGGCTAGGTGTGACGTAGTCAGCCTAGTGGGGACTGACACATATAGACTATGTCCTGAACCAAGTGGGTATAAGATGGTGAAGGGAATGAGGCACGATTCATTAGAGCTGCTGAAGGGTTTCAGAATTATTTCTGAGGTCAACCATTGATCTTTCGATTAATTGGGGGTCATGATGTACTACTAGGTGCCACTCATGATCGTTCTATAATTAGTTGATTATAGACGGCCAACATAAATCAAAAGCCTATTTAGTCACACGCACTATGAGTAATCCGAGGGATTTAAAACGAGTTGAAAATTGGATTTTTCGATCAAGAGAAATAAGTCGAATCTGAATTTATCAGAGGCTCATCGGAAGCTTAAAATGGCTACGTCTTTTGAAGGCTTATTGGACGAATTAAATGAGTTTAATTCGTGAGGAGGCGGCTTGGTTTGGCCGGCTAAAGAGGGTCCCCACCCTCTTTGGTTTGGCCGGCCATAACAAGGAGGGAAACCAATTTATTTGGTTTAAATTATAAAATAAATCAAGCGCGATTTGTTTTATATAATTATGGATAAATAAATTTATATAAAGAAATTTATATAAAGAAATTTATATAAAGAGATTTATTTTCATGGAAATTAAAATAAACCTTGGATTGGTTTATTTTATTTTATAAAATCAATTATGAATTGATTTTTCCATGATAAGAAAAATTTATATAATAAATTTCTTGTGAAAATTTATTCCATAATAAAAGGGGAGATGTGTTTGTTTTTATTATAAAGTTAGTTATAATAAAACTTGGCATAAAAGAATAATTCATAGGAAAATTTATAAGATAAATTTCTTATGAAAAATTTATTCCGTTAAAGGGGAGACTTGGCAATGGAGAGGCTACTATATAAAGGAACCAAGGCAAGGCTTGAATTCCAATCAAGAGATCAAGTAGCAAACCCTCTCTCTCTCTCCTTCTCTCCCTCTACCTCCTCTAGGGTTGGCGCCCCTACCACCCTCTAGGGCCGGCGCCCCCCTTCAAGTCGTGAGCCATCTCCACCAAGAAGGTGCCGAAGAAGAAGAAGAAGCGGGACGCATCTCCTTCCTCTTCACGGAATCTTGATTCTGTTACTTGGTGGTTAGTTTCCATCTCTCTCTCTTGATATTCTTGTCGTGCCTTTGGAGAATCTAGTAGTTCTTGTCAGCATGAAACTCGTGACTTTGCGAAGTCATCCCGAAGAGAACTCGGCGTGGACGCGAATAGAGGCGGAGCTTCCAAGGGACGCTACGGTTGGATCTTGTCCCTTACTTCGAGTTACGCGAGGTATTGAGTAAATTAGTTTACTTTCTATAAAATTTGAATTTATGATCATGTCCACACATCATAAGGTTGCGTGCTAGATACGTGGTTAAAATAATTTGAGAAATTATTTATGCTAATTCTTCCACTGCACGTAATTAATTTTAAAAATTACGAACCCGTATCCATGTCAACATGCACCCGGTCCCAACATAATCACTAGTTATGAATTCATCACAAATTCTCTCATGTTGTGAATTGTATTGCAGACATTCAGTAAATGAGTTTAAGATCTCAATCAAATACACAAACATGTATACTCAAATAGTGAATATTCATTTATTAAAATAAATGATTACAATCATAAGGTGATTTCCTTAGGACACTTCTCTCATATCACTAACAAACTCCCACTTGGCCTAATGCCAATCGCTATGGTACCCAATACCACAGGCTCTAACATGACCCTCAAACTTGCTTTGAGGCAAGGCCTTAGTTAAAGGATCCGCTAAATTTCTTTCAGTGGGAATTTTCTCAATTTGTATATCATTCCTACTTATAATCTCTCTGATCAGATGATAGCGGCGAAGCACATGTTTGGATCGCTGATGAGACCTTGGTTCCTTCTCTTGTGCAATAGCTCCATTGTACCGGTGGTTGGAACCACACCAAGTTCTGAGACAAACTTCTTGATCCAGACTGCTTCCTTTGCTGCTTCCGAAGCTGCAATATATTCCGTTTCCGTGCTAGAATCCGCTACGGTGTCTTGCTTAGAACTCTTCCAACTTATTGCGCCTCCATTCAAAATAAATACGTATCCGAACTGAGATTTAGAGTCATCCTTATCTGTCTGGAAACTGGCATCTATATACCCACGTATTACCATATCACCTTCTCCATATATTAGGAACACATCCTTAGTGTTTCTTATGTACTTGAGGATTGTCTTGACAGCCGCCCAATGATCCATTCCTGGATCAGACTGGTATCTTCTTGTGACGCTCAGAGCATACGATACATCGGGCCGAGTACATAACATAGCATACATGATACATCCTATCGCGGATGCATAAGGAATCTTACTCATGCAAATTCTCTTGTCTTCTGTGCGCGAACATATAGACTTCGAAAGGTTGATCCCATGCCTGATGGGAAGGTAACCTTTCTTGGATTCCAACATGCTAAACCTTTCTAGCACTCGGTCTATATATGTAGACTGCGAAAGACCAAGCAACCATTTTGATCTATCTCTATAGATTCTAATCCCAAGGATATAGGATGCTTCTCCCAGGTCTTTCATGGAGAAAGTTTTGGACAACCAAATTTTAACTGACTGTAAGATTGATATATCATTTCCTATAAGTAATATGTCATCGACATATAACACTAGGAATATGACTGCACTCCCACTAACCTTCTTGTACACACAAGGTTCATTAGGATTTTGTGAGAAATCAAACTCTTTGATTGTCTCATCAAAACCGAAGTTCCAGCTCCTGGATGCTTGCTTTAGTCCATATATGGATCGTCGAAGTTTGCATACTTTGGTTTTATTAATCGATGTGAAACCTTCAGGTTGTATCATGTATACATCCTCAAGCAGGTTTCCTTTAAGGAAAGTTGTTTTCACATCCATTTGCCATATCTCATAATCATAATGAGCTGCTATGGCCAGGAGCATCCGAATGGATTTAAGCATAGCTACTAGCGAATAGGTTTCGTCATAATCAATTCCTTATTTCTGACGATATCCTTTTGCCACTAATCTAGCCTTAAAGGTAACAACATTACCTTCCATGCCAGTTTTCTTCTTGAAAACCCACTTGCAGCCTATGGGCTTAATCCCTTTAGGTGGGTTAACCAAGTCCCATACTTGATTTTTGTTCATGGAATCCATTTCCGACTTCATGGCTTCAAGTCATTTATCCCTTTCTGAATTTTTTAGAACATCTTCATAACTAATAGATTCGTCATCGTTAATGAGTAACACGTCGTTCGATTCACTTATGAGAAATCCGTATCTCTCTGGAATATTGCGTGTCCTATCAGACCTATGAAGAAGTGGTGTTGTTTTAGGTCAACTGTTAGCTCATCATTATGAGTTATTGGTTGTGGGTCTAGACTAGGTATCTCTGTAATGTCAATTAGAGTTTCTTGAACTTATTCAAGTTCAATGCTACTCCCATTGTTTTCTTATAAAAGAAATTCTTTTTCTAGAAATACAGCATGCCTTGAAACAAACACCTTTTTTCCAAGGGATGATAGAATTAGTAACCCTTTGTTTCCTTAGGGTATCCAATAAATAGACATTTATCAAACTTAGCATCCAATTTGTCTGATATAGTCTGCTTTACATAATCAGAACAACCCCATATCTTTAGGTGAGATAAATGAGGTTTCTTACTATTCCACGTCTCATATGGAGTAATAGAGACTACCTTGGTCGGGACTCTGTTTAGTAAGTAAACAACTGTCTTAAGCGCATAGCCCCAAAAGAATTTTGGAATAGTTGCATGATTCATCATAGATCTAACCATGCCATCAAGGTTCGGTTACGCCTCTCAGATACACCATTATGCTGTGGTGTATATGGCGGAGTCCATTGAGACAATATCCCATTGTCCCTAAGATAATCTTGAAACTCTTGACTTAAGTATTCACCACCCCGATCGGATCGAAGTATCTTAATACTTTTGCCAAGATGTTTCTCTACATCACTTCTGAACTCTTTGAATTTCTCAAAAGCTTCAGATTTGTGTTTCATTAAGAACACATACCCGAATCGTGAGTGATCATCGATAAAGGTAATGAAGTAGCTATAGCCTCCTTGTGCAAGAGTTGACATTGGTCCACATACATCAATATGTATTAGACCAAGCAATTCTCCCACTGGTTTACCTTTTTCAGAAAAGGGTAATTTGGTCATCTTTCCTTTTAAGAATGATTCGCATGTATCAAATAAACCAGGTTCAAATGATTCCAGAATTCCACATCGGTGTAATTTGGTCATGCGTTTCTTGCTTACATGGCCAAGACGACAATGCCACATATAGGAGTCTATTTGATTATCTATTCGAGCACGTTTGTTGCTAACTTCAATATTGAAAATGTCACCGGATAAATCTAACGTGTAGATTGTTGGGTTTTTTGGGCCGCGAAAACCGCCATTTCGCGTCGCGGAAACCCCGAGAACCCAAAGCCATGGATCTCGTGCGAAGAAAAATTCCAAAACAAAAAATCACGTATTCATTTCATGCTCAAAACTCGATCTACTCCTAGATCTAAAGAGGGATAAACCATTTTACCTTTGGTGCGTGCCCCGCTTAATCCCGCTCGCTCCTTTTGGATGTCGGCTCTCTAGGACGTCAAGTGTCGTCCCTCTAGAAGTATCCACGCGAACAAAGTGGATGGAGGAAACCCTTTAGGTGTGCTAGCACCTTTCAAGGGTTCGGCCAAGAGGAGAAGAAGATGAAGAGCACCAACACTTGGAGGAGGAAGAAGAGAAGACACACCATGAGAAAAATGGAACCAACACTTGGTTTTCTTTCCCTCATTGTGGCCGGCCACATAATGGCCATTAATGGCCATTAAGTGGCCGGCCATAATGGCCATTAATGGCCATTAAGTGGCCTGCCATAACCCCCTTTCAATTTGAATTCAAATTCAAATGGGGGGATTACAACATTTGGAGATGATGTGGAGCATCATCGTTGGTCAAATACCAAGCCAAGTCATTACTTGGTCAAGTCAAGGTGAGGCGGCCTTTTGGTCAAGTCAAACTTGACCATTAATCTTCCTTGATGAGGTGACATCCACACTTAATGCTCTTGATGTTGTGGACATCATTAATGGTTGGCTCCATGCCAATTCATCACCATGATGTGGCATTAAGTCAAGTCTAACTTGAGGTGAATTTGGGTCAAGTCAAACTTGCCTTTTATGGACTTTCCATATTTAGTCAAGTCAAACTTGACTCCATTTCTTCTCCCATGTCAAGTCTAACTTGAAGTGGAACCAAGTCAAGTCAAACTTGATTTGGATTTGGGTGAAGTCAAACTTGCCTTTTATGGACTTTCCATATTTAGCCAAGTCAAACTTGACTTCATTTTTTTCTCCATCTATTTGTTCTTTGCGTATGACCCTATAGGTTCTTGTAACGTTGGCAATGCTTCTAACCTCTTAGAAACATAAGCAATGAGCGGTATCTAGCAACACATCATTGCTACCCAAGTTACAAGAATGTTGAGATCCAACATCACCAATGTGACTACTAATTATGACTTTCATAATATGTGACAATGTCCTTCTATCGTCGATATCTAGATTGATCTTCTATGAAGCATAGACCGTGTCATCCTCCAATCAATCTATGTGTCTTGAACTCCAAGTAGACTCACTATAATCAAATAAGCTCAATATCTCATATTGCCTTATTTGGGCATGGCCATGCACTTAGTGATCTCACTCTATCAAGACTATGATATCTCTCCCGTCATATAGGAGGGATAGATCCCATCTACATCACTCACATCCCTCCGCATAATTTGTTACATACCCAGTAATCGCCTTTATAGTCCACCCAGTTACGGGTGACGTTTGACGAAACCAAAGTACATAACTCCTTATGTAGGGAACTATGGTGACTTCAGGTCTAAGGACTAATAGTCATACTAATAGTCACATGAGAAAGTATATGACACTCATATAACGATCCATGATACTTTCTCATGGTGGGTCATTCAGTATACATTCTCCAATGCATACTCATGTGTCAACTTGATATCTCATATCCATGACTTGTGAGATCAAGTCATCGTGTTGACCTACATGCTAGTCTCTATGCATTAACATTGTCCCTGAATGTTAATACTTGACTAGGAATAATTAAGAGTAGTGTTCTCTATATCATCTCACTATCGATTCAACCAATCGATTGATATAGATATGAACCTACTACCAAGGACGTTATTACACTTAGTTATTTGGCACCAATACAAGTAAGTATAATAACCATAATCAAATGCCTTTATATATATATATGAAATATGATACAATGAGTCCATACAACAACCATCACATGATTGGCTCTAGGGCTCTCACTAACAATCTCCCACTAGAACTAGTGCCAATCACTGTAGTATCTAATACCCAATGACCTAGTGTGACCATCATGCTTGGTCTGTGCCAAAGCCTTGGTCAAGGGATCTGCAATGTTAGCCTCTGTGGGTACTCTGCATATCTTCACATCTCCTCGATCGATGATCTCTCGAATGAGATGGAAACGCCGTAGTATGTGTTTGGTCCGCTGGTGTGAACGAGGTTCCTTAGCCTGCGCAATAGCTCCATTGTTGTCACAATAGAGCTGTACTGGGTCGGCTATGCTAGGAACCACTCCAAGCTCAGTAATGAACTTGCGGATCCAAACTGCCTCCTTTGCTGCCTCAGATGCAGCAATGTACTCAGCTTCTGTTGTAGAATCAGCAACTGTATCCTGCTTTGAACTCTTCCAGCTGACAGCGCCACCATTTAAGCAAAACACGAACCCTGACTGCGATCTGTAGTCATCCTGGTCAGTTTGGAAGCTTGCATCACTGTAACCTTTTACAGTTAGCTCCTCTTCGCCTCCAAATATCAAGAAATATTCTTTAGTCCTTCTCAAGTACTTAAGAATATTCTTGACTGCTATCCAGTGACGTTCACCTGGATCTGACTGGTATCTGCTCGTCATGCTCAAAGCATACGAGACATCAGGACGAGTACATAACATGGCGTACATGATAGATCCTATGGCTGAGGCATAAGGGATCTTGCTCATGCGGTCTCTCTCCTCTCTAGAAGAGGGACCTTGAGTCTTCGAAAGACTCACGCCATGTGACACTGGCAGATTTCCCTTCTTGGAATTCTGCATGGCAAACCGTTGCAAAACGGTATCAATGTATGTACTCTGACTTAGGCCAAGCAATCTCTTAGATCTATCTCTATAGATCTTTATGCCTAGAATATAGGCTGCTTCACCTAAGTCTTTCATTGAGAAGGAATTCCCCAACCAAGTCTTCACAGACTGTAGTGAAGGAATGTCATTCCCAATGAGTAGTATGTCATCTACATACAAAACAAGGAAGACAACTGTGCTCCCACTAACCCTTTTGTAGACACAAGGTTCATCTTCATTCTTGATGAAACCAAACTGTTTGATTGCATCATCGAATCGAAGATTCCAGCTTCGAGAAGCTTGCTTTAGTCCATAAAGGGACTTATGCAGCTTGCATACTCTACCAGTATGCTTTGGATCTACAAAACCCTCAGGTTGTGTCATGTACACTTCCTCGAGGAGGTTTCCATTCAGAAACGCAGTTTTGACGTCCATCTGCCAGATCTCATAATCGTGGTATGCTGCAATAGCAAGCAAGATCCTAATGGACTTGAACATCGCGACTGGAGAAAAAGTTTCATCATAGTCAATACCATGAATTTGCTTGAAACCTTTAGCTACTAGTCTACCCTTATAGGTATGTACAAGTCCATCCATGTCAGTCTTTCTCTTAAAGACCCACTTACACCCAATGGGTTTGACCCCTTCAGGTGGATCAACCAAAGTCCATACTTGGTTGGTGTACATGGAATCCATCTCGGATCTCATGGCCTCTAGCCATTTCTCAGAATCTGGGCTCATCACAGCTTCCTGATAGGAGGTAGGCTCGTTCTCAACGAGCATAACGTCATCATGGTCAGACAAGAGAAATGAGTATCTCTCAGGCTGACGACGTACCCTATCAGACCTGCGAAGAGGTAGGTCTACATGAACAGGTTGTTGTTCCACAGCTTCTTGTGCAACAACCTCATCAACCACCACACTTTGTGGTTCCTGTTCAACTTCCATCAAGGCTTCAGTGCTATTGTCCATGTCTTGAACTTCTTCAAGACTGAACGTACTCCCACTAGTCTTTCTAGAAACAAAGTCCCTTTCTAGAAATACTCCAGTCTTAGCAACAAACACTTTGTGCTGACTAGGAATGTAGAAGTAGTATCCCTTCGTTTCCTTGGGATACCCTATGAAATAACACTTATCAGATTGGGTCCCAGTTTGTCTGAGACTTGACGTCGTACGTAAGCCTCACAACCCCAAACCCTCATGAAAGACATCTTGGGACTCCTCCCTGTCCATATCGTATATGGTGTCTTCATGACAGCCTTTGATGGAACACGGTTTAGTGTGAACGCTGCCGTGTCTAGAGCATATCCCCAAAAGGATATAGGAAGATCTGCGTGACTCATCATAGATCGTACCATATCTAATAAGGTACGATTCCTCCTTTCGGATACACCATTCCACTGTGGTGTTCCAGGGGGAGTGAGTTGGGATAGAATCCCACACTCAGCTAGGTAGTCACGAAACTCATGGCTCAAGTATTCTCCACCTCGATCTGATCGAAGTATCTTAATACTCTTGCCAAGTTGGTTCTGTACTTCATTTCTGAATTCTTTGAACTTTTCAAAGGATTCTGACTTATGTGTCATCAAATACACATAGCATATCTACTGAAGTCATCAGTAAATGTGATGAAGTACCTGTAACCACCTCTGGCAGCGACATTGAAAGGGCCACATACATCACTATGTATGAGTCCTAACAAGTCTGTCGCTCTTTCGCTATGTCCACTAAAGGGAGTCTTAGTCATCTTGCTAGAAGGCATGACTCGCATGTCTCATATGACTCAAAATCAAATGAGTCCAGCAAACCATCCTTATGGAGCTGGGACAAGCGACTCTCATTTATGTGGCCTAAGCGACAGTGCCAGAGATAGGTTGGGTTCAACTCATTTGATCTCAACCTCTTGGTATTCACGTTATAGATAGGGCTCTCTAAGTCTAGAATATAGAGGTCATTCATCAGATGTGTGCTACAATAGAACATATCCTTTAAATAAACAGAACAACATTTGTCCTTTATTATGAATGAAAAACCTTTGTTATCTAAACATGAAACTGAAATGATATTCTTTGTTAGTACAGGTACATAACAATAGTTATTCAATTCCAGTACAAGCCCAGAGGGTAGAGATAGAAAGTAAGTCCCTATAGGAACAGCAGCAACCCTTGCTCCATTGCCTACTCGTAGGTCCACCTCGCCCTTGGCCAATGCCCTGCTATTTCTCAGCGCCTGCACATTAGTACAAATGTGAGAAGCACACCCAGTATCTAATACCCATGATGTAGAAATAGAAGGTTGACTTCTATAACATTTATACCTGAAGTAGAAGTCTCACTTCTCTTCTTCTTCAGATCTTCTAGGTATACCTTGCAGTTCCGCTTCCAATGCCCAGTCTTACCGCAGTGGAAGCAGTAGATCCTTAGCAACCCACCTTTAGGTTGAGTGTTGAAGAGCTGGCTTTGCCCTTAGTTGGTCTTACCTTACCTTTGGGCTTCCACTTGCCCTTTTGTACCATTAGACGGTACTGGATTGCGTGGTGAGATTAGGCTCAGCAGTTCTTAACATGTTGAGTATCTCGGGCAGTGGTTTGTCTAATTCGTTCATGTTGTAGTTCATGACGAATTGACGGTAACTCACCGGCAACGATTGCAGGATCAGATCGGTAGCCAGTTCTTGGCCCAAAGGGTGTAGCGATCCGCCTTCTTACTGCCTTAGACGGATCGTTACTTTCCTCTACTTCTCAACTTTTATACATGACTAAAAGTAAAATGCGGAAATCTTTTTTTTTTTCTTTTAAATTCTTCTAACAATTATATTCTAACTTAAGTAGTCATGCATGCTACCATATCACACTTTCCTTCTCAAAACTCGTAGTTGATACTTATTGAAACAAGCCTCACCCAACTCAAACTGCCCGTACCAGTCGACTGGTGACGTAGCAGTCGACTGGTACGCCTGTAATCAGAATTACAGGTTTTCGGCTCTTGCTTCTTAAGTCCACCATTCATTCAGTTTCGAGCCATATCAAACTACGACACCATTTCTATACTCTATATCAGTTTCCTAAACAATTTAGCCAATCAAACGAATCCATAAACTTGAATTTAGGACTTTTATGGAAGAAAATAAACTAAACAAGTTTATATAAACTTTAACAATAGAGTTTGTACCAATCTTGACTCCTATGCATTCATAACACCAAATACATGTTCTACGACCTTGCTAAGCATTATGAAATGTGATTGCAACTTTCTAAACATTTTTAAGCAATAAAAACTTGATTCAAAGGGAAATTGATACTATCTTGGCACAAACACCTTTTTCTCTAACAAAGTATCAA